>JADKXX010001652.1:0-361202 GCA_017310255.1 Butorides virescens | reverse complement strand
CCGCCCGCCCGCCCGCGCCTCGCCTCGCCTCTCCGCGCCGCGCCGCGCCTCGCCTCGCCTCGCCCTGCCGGCCGCGCTGCCTCCCCTCCTGGTTCGCCGGCTGGCTCGCTCTTCTTTCCTTTTTTCTTCCGCTGCTGCCGAGTCGCACGCTCGCACACACTCACATGCAGGCAGAGGGAGAGTTGCTAAGAGGCTCTGCTCGTTTCAACCTGGTGCACTCTGAAAGATCTGACACCCTCTGCTGAGCTGCAGTGGCAAAAATCCATCTGCTGAGGGAATGCTGGAGAAAAAAAAAAATCAATCCACGTACAGGGCAAGCGTTAAAAACGTTGGCATTAAAAGCTGTCGATCTATTTAGATGCTTTCTCCTAAATGGATTATTTAATTTATTTCTTTTCTCTTAAGATGGAAAGTTTAGCATTCCTCTCCTCCCGACCAGTTCCTATTGCCCCTATTCACACACACTCGCACCTGCACAAGCAGGCGAGGAAGGTGAGTTTACCTTGTTGTATTTCCCGATGGCTTGAACAGAATTAGTGTCAGGGTGTCAAGCGAATAGCAATTTGAGGTAATTATTCTGCACGCCATTTTTATCGTTGCTTTAAATGCATTTCTTCCTCCCCTGCAGTCTATAGTGTTTCATGCTGGATTTGGTCTCTTGCTGGCATTCTCTATGCAATGTTGAACTGTGGATTATTACATTATATTTATGGTTTGGGGTTTTTTTATAATTTAGATGATCGCAGAGAAGAACGGGGGGAAGGGAGGAGGGGATTGCTGCACTGTTAGCATTTCACGCTACCTGTTTCCATAGAGTATAGTGTCTCCCTTAAGGAGGGGAGGAGAGGGTTGAAACTGACAGTGGTGCATCTTGACATTCTTATCTATATAAGAAAAATCTAGAGATGCATGGGTGTACATGCATAGATATTTCTCTAGGGATGCTCCTAATACCCTCTCTGTGGAAATAAAATGCCTGCTTCCCTCGACCTCTCCCTCCCTCCCTCCCCCCCTCCCCCCCCCCCCCTCCCCCCCCCCCTCCCCCCCCCGCCCCCTCGCCCCCGCTGTCCTTTCCAGCTCCCACCCTTCTGGCAAAAGAGATTACACAGCGGAAAAATCGGTGCCTGGCCTTAAAGAAAGGAGCCAAGCATACAAAAGTTTCTTCATCATTTGGACGGATTTCAGATGCCTACGAGCAAAGAACCAGTTGCACCTCTGGTGGTGCAAGTGGAAACCTGCGTTTCCCCCTGCCTTGTCAAATCGTGCTGAGAAGGAGGAGGAGGTGGAGGAGTGGAGGAGGAGGAGGAGGAGCAGGAGAAGAAGAAAGGGGAGGAGGAGAAAAAGGAGGAGGAGGCGGCGGGGGCAGGAGAGGCAGCCGGGCCGCCGGGTGCCTCCTGCAGCCCGGGGCTGTACCTCTCCCATCCGGCGCCGCTGGTGAACTTTGCGGCATACTGGTAGGGGGGGATGTAACCGCGGGGGTGGGCTGGAGGAGGGTTATTTATAGGGAAAGCCAGGGGCCATATGGAGCCTACACCCCCTGGTCCCGGCGGCATGCTAATTTGGTCAAAGCTTTTCCCTGGCTGCCGCTTGCAAGTGAATTAGACATCCTGCCGACGATGATCTTATCAAATTAATGTAATTAGACCACAGACAAGTTGCAGCAGTTACCATGGCCATTTCGGGTCCCCAGAATGAAAATTTTGCCTTTTCGTTCGTTACGATGGGCAGGGACTATGGAGAGAGGGGGGAGGCGGGGGGAGGAAACAGGACAGACAAAAAGAGAGAAATCCTGGCCCTGAAAAAGCCTGCCCAATAAATTACAAATGGGCCAGAAGAGATAAAATGCCACTGAGACAGAAAGCACCGCAAGAAATATACTAGTGGTTTCATTAGGAAAAAAAAAAAAAAAAAGAGGGAAGGAAACTTGGCGCCACATTGAGGCGCATTAATTCATTTCTCCTGACGGTTTCTTTGACTTTGTCTCTCAGTGATGGGAGTGGGGGTGGGGGGTGGTGGTGTGTGTGTGCTAGGCTGGCTGGAAACCTTCCGTGGATCAAAAAGTGCAGCCTGGAAGTGCAAGAGGAGCCAGAGACAGGGAAGCCCCCCAGAAACTCTGTGGAAGGAGGCGGGAGAGTCAGGGGAAGCGGCAAGGGTCGTGGTGGGAGTCGGGGTAAGGAACCCACTCACCAGGTGTCAGCAGCAGTGACAAGGTCACCGTGACTAAAGGCTCGGGGGAGGAAAGACTGAAAATCTGGAGCCTGGTGAATGCTCACCGGAATGTGGGGCAGAAGGACTAAAAAGCTGCTTCTTCTTCTGCCTTAGAATAAAGCTTCTGAGCTTCTTTACCTTCATGTTATTAAAATTGCTCAGGCACCATAAAAACAATCAAAATGCAACCAGAGGACCTGAACATCAACAAGATATTAAATAAATAAATACGAATCAAATAAGAGGAAAGAGATAATGGCCTGTTGTCAAAGCATGAAGGACAAATTGCCTGCTTCTTCCAAGGGATCTGCTGAGAGGTGGGAACTAGTGGAAGCCATCTGGGGCCCTGGAATTTCAAAGTGGGAAAAAAAAAAAGATAAAAAATCTGCCAGAAGATGTAAGAGTGTTTATGGGTGCTGTGTAACTTCCCAAAGACTACTTAGATAAGGAACCTGTTGTGTTTTCAGCTGTATACTTTGGAACTATATTGAGAGATTTATGTCTCATATAGACAATAAATGCATTGAGAGAGCATCTGCCATGCAAAGGTTATCATCCAGAAGACAAGGCAAAGAGGAAGAGAAGAGGCATCATCCATTTTAGATTTGGTATGTGAAGTTTTGGTTCTGTAAGTCAAGTTACACTGGAAAGGTGTGTCAGGGCTGGGAAATTAATCTATCATTACTCAGTGCCATAATCCTAAATTTCTAGATTTCCTCATCTTCCTGAATTACATTTGGAAACATGCATCTTAGGAGAAGAGACCTGCCTCTAAGTGTTTTAAGGAAGTGCCTGCTCCGGGATCAGGTTGATCAGGATATCTCTGGCTGAAATTTTTTACTCTTTTATTTAGAGAGTGTGGTAAGGTGAAAGATGATGCACCACTGAAGTGCCAATGAATCTGGGTCTTTAAAACTCGGCATATGCATCCCAGTTTACAATCCATACACAGATTGAATAAACAGAACTCACATTATCCCCTCTAAATCATCCAGTAGATCAGGTAGGAGAAAGAGCATTCAAGCCTATTTGCCTTGACTCCTTTCCTTACCTGATGTCTTTTACCTCCTGTTTGCCTCTGCAACTTCTAGAAGGCTAAGACAATGAGCTTCCTACTTATACCTTTCTTCTGGGTGTAAAGTCCTGTATTTAAACAAACACAAGTAAATTGGCTTGGGCATCGCAGTTGCCTTTTGAATAGGAATGGTTTTACTCCTAACATGGAAAATGCCTTGAAACAGGAAAAGGTACTGGGATACTTTTACATTTTCTCAGTTGGTAATCTCCCATGTCCCTACACCTATGACTATGTAAGTAATGCTGGTTAAGAGTGTATTCATGCTGTATCGGAATATGTTCAAAAACTAGTTACTTCATCTAACACTGTAGATCTTGCAAAGCAGAACTTTGCAGAGTATCTGCAAAGTTTCTACAGAACAAAAATTTATTACTGTAGATACCCTTCTTGCAATACCTGTGCTATGTGCTGTAAAATCATCTTCATTATTTCTGTGGGAGGTATAATCACAATAAAGACATCCTACACTGTAGACATGATAATGTGTGTGTGTAGATACACACACGTATATATACTTATATAAAAAAACGTATGTGTGTGTGTGCACCTTACAAATTATAGTGGACTCAGCAAATAGAAAAGTCATAGGGTCATTATTTCATTTGAAATTATGTCTTTATTCAGGCTTTGGCTATGCTGGGAGTGAAAATTAACAAGGTGCTTCTATACGTTGATGCAACTCCTGCAGAAACTGTGCTCCCTGATGTATACAGTGACTTTAAATGAGTTCAGGTTATCTGGTTTTAACTAAGGGTGGGAGCGGTTAAACTAATACAAGGACCTCCTCCCAGAATTTTTTCAGTATTTTTCACAGGCCAGTCTTCACAGAACTACTGGTTTTCTACCTAAGTTGCATTTAGGCCTGAAACTAGATATTTTTCTTCTTCATTTTCCTGAGGGCAGTGACGTGTGAGAATCTTCCAAATCTCCCCGTGATATGTTCACCAGATGGAGCTTTGCAAAATGAAGCAGTGGTGGATGATGATGATTAAAAAAAAAAAAAAAAGAAAAGAAAGAAAAGAAAGTTAGAGAAGTGGTTTGTCTAATTCTATCTAGTGGGTAGGAGACTGGCTCAGGATGAGAAAATAAAAATTCTCTATCTTTTGCAGTGTAAGAGCCAGCCCACATGTTCCTCTTTCTTGGCTCATACCCTCAACAACCAGGCTACCAGCACTTTTGCTGCAGCTGTTCTACTTGACAAGAAAAATAATTTTGAGTTCACTTGATCCAGAGAAAGGCAGTGGGGGAGCAGGCATTTACAGACTATGGCTTGCAGCACCCACCAGGGTGTGCAGAGGCCTGGGAGGACTTGCTTGCATTGTGCTTTCATATGAGGCTGGGCTTGACCTAATAGACTTCGCACATCAGATGTTTAGGATGTGGAGCTGGTAGTAAAACCTGTAGACATTCTTTCTCCAATATACATATTTATCAGGCCTTGCAATAATTTTGTGTTGGAAACATTGGCTTGAATAGGTCACAGGGTTAGTCTTAAAAACTTCAAACACTAGGTGCCAGAAAATTGAATAGGAGTCACAAAGGTGGATAGATTTTGCATCCAGCCTGGGTGTAGTCTGCCATAAAAGCCGTGTAGTCATTTCACTTTGAAATTCTGATGATGTGGAAGCAAGAGGTGTATTTAGTGAGCAGGCCAGGCCAAGGTCCTGACCAGAATTTCTTATTTAAACTATATATGTTGATCTGAGTTTCTGACCCAGTTTCCACTGTGATTGCTTGCATTAAAATACCTGAGCAGTTCTTAGGACAGGACTGAGCCCCAGAACTACTTCCTTACTGGTGAGAGTATCCAGAAGAGCTGCTTGGTGAGGGACTGAATTCACACAGACATTTATGTTTTATCTTCCTCACTCTGTTCCTTTAACTTCTTTCCCTTCCCCCTCCTCCCTCTGCCCCCCCCCCCCCCCCCCCGCCCCTGCAGCAAATAATCTCCAGCATAGTCTTCTGGAGTGACATGTTTTCAAATGAAAAGGGTACTGTAGGGAGGTCAAGGGACAGACTTAAGCCCCTTCCAATTTATCAGTGAATTGACCCTGCGTCTCCACTGGGAAAGCATATTCTGCCCACTATGCTGTTGGGTAGAAGGAGAGAGAGAGACAGCTGAGTCACCCACCTCCTTTTATTCCTTTCATCCCAAAACTCACATACACACGCACAGAGTCACACACACAGACTCTCTCTCTCACATACAGACACCACACACTCTTACTTTAAAAGTTTAATACAACATAAGTGGGTTATCTGTTTTCAGGAGAGAATTTCAAGTTGTGGAGCCCAGATGGAGGGAAATGGTTTTGCTGCAGCCCTGACCCCAGAACATGAACTGAGATTCCACTGCAGCATTTCACTGAAATATCCTCCGAGCTGCATCTTAGATACTTTCGATCCTGATGTGAAGACCTGTTTCTCTGCCTTTCCTGGTGCAGTATGTGAGATGGTTGTTTGCTTGACTTGAGGACTGGGATTTCACTCCAGGCTTCTGCTTCCTAAGTTTGGCATTGCAGTGTTCAGTGCTGCAGCACTGAAGTACAGAGTTTTGGTTGTTTTTTTTTTTTCTTTGAGATAAAAGACATACATTTAGGCTGCTGAAAAATATTACAGTGAAATTAACTGGAGCTGTGAGAAACATTTGTTCTTTTGGTCAGCTATGGCAGGGAAAGTACAAGTATAATTTTATAGCCCTTAATAAGAAGTGATAACATTTGCACCATATTCTAACCTCGGCACATTTTTTTTTTAACAGATTCCAGTGTTATTGTTTTAAGTACTTGTTACAACAATTCTCAACATCCTGGAAGACTTGACTCCCGTGTAGTGTGATCAATACACAATATAGTACTGCACTTTTACTAATGTTACCTTTTTGTAGCTTGATTGCTTGCTTATTTCATTCTTTCCTGAAATATTAGAGACTGCAAACAAGCAAAAGGTTGAAATAGCTGGTCCTTCTGCAACATATTTACCTGACTGAGGTAGCTTAGAAATGTGCATTCATACAGTTTAAAGTTAGTTAAAAATTACTTTCATCGTCTTATGAAAACTCATACGTTGAGACAGGAAGAGCACGAATTAACTCATGCAACACAAAGCACAGTGGCATTTAGATCTACACAGGGCATTGAAAAGTATCTTTCTGAAACAAAAAAAAGAAAAAAAAAGGCATCCAAACTTTCAATTTATTGCTTGCAGAAGTAGTCCCACTGAATCACATCAGCTTGAATAATAGATCTATACTGTGTTTTCAATAATTAATTCTTTTCTTATCCGTTTTCATGGCACAGTCTCAGAGCAACATAAAGATCATTTAAATCGACAAAAGTAGATAAGAGTTTATGTCTCTGTTCTTCCTAACTATAACCTATTTCCACTGTTTAATACTGGAGAGGGAAATGCTTCTTAGAGTGCAGAACACACCACTGAGGCAAAGACCTGCCTCCACCAATTGTTTGCTGACATGACTCTGGGCAACTCATTTCTCTTTCCCATGCCTCAGTTTCCCAGTCTGAGGAAGTAGAAGGAATTATACAACCCAAAGGTGCTTTGAAATCTCTGATGAACAAACATGGTAACAGGTAATTATCATCATTACTTAGGGGTACAATGTGAAAAGTCAAATTTTATGTAAGAGTAATTCCCAGTTCTTCCTCTTTTTATCAGCCCATCTCAGAGGCTTTTACAATGGAATACAGTATAATTTTATTTGTTCAACAGATCGGAAAACAGAAGCACTGACCTTGGGAAAGTCACATGTCAAGCCACTGATAGTGCTAGAAATAGACCCAAGTCTCAGAAGGCCCAGCCCTGACTTCTACCCTAGTATTTTAGAGATACAGAACTACTGATTTATAGAAATAAGCCTGTTCCAAAAGAAAAGCTAAAGGCTTCCTGCCTCCTTCTCCTCCGCTCTCAGGCTTGATTTTATGCATCAAAGGTTTCATATGCCAGTCAACTTCTTTCTGGAGGCCTGATGTAGTTATGTGGTGTGACAGTAATACCAAGCCTTGGTTTTCTTATTAATTCACATCTTAATTCACTGTAATCGAATTATTTTAACTGGAGAAAAAGAATGTTTTCTTTCCTCAATCTTTTTCTGACTCAGACTTCAGACTTCAAAAACCACGTGGATTTAGGAGACAAATAATAAACTATTTGAAGCACGAAGTACCTCTCACTTAAGAAACACTTCAGAAAAAAAATATCCTTGCTTAAGCATGGGGACTGTGAAGAAGTGGTTTTGTTTTCAGGAAGTCTATCAGTTCCTTTTTTCTTCTACAAAACAAAACAAAAACAAAAACAACCAACCAGGTAAAGATGCAAACCAAATTAATAATTTTCAGTGCTGTTCAAAACAGAAACCTGAAACAAACTGTTTGAATTGATTAAAATGTGAAATGTTTTGTTCTGATTTTGTTATTTTTGTTTTCTAATATAAAACAAAGCACATTTTGAAACAGAAAATCAGAATGGAATACCAGGAAATCAGAATTTGATATCTTTCATTGTCTTCCATATTTTTTTTTTCAAAATTATATTTTGTCAGGATGATTTTCCTTTGCTTTGATTAACTGGAATTGGAATTTTCTGTTTATTCGGAGAGCGCCCAGTGGTGTATGAATATTAAAAGGAGAATTTCTGGGCATCAGCAAACTGTGGCAAGACTGAATAAATGAAACATTATTAACAATAAAATAATACTTGCTTCCTATTTATGCAGTGCCTAGAAACCATATCCTGGGACCAATCCCACATGGCATTTTAGTTTTAATTAAATAACATTTCAGAGACATAAGGGAGAAGAGGTTGGTGACCCGATTAATCATTGTACTACTCTATTTTACATCATGGCATCCCAAATGATTTCAAATGTATTATTCTGATGTAAAGCTAGAGTATTGCAGTGGTGACTCAGGACGTTATTTTTTTTTCTCCACTGGCAAAGCTGATCTGAGAAATTCTGTATTGCCTTCACTAGCCTCCAGCTACTAATTTTAACTTCTTGAGGCTTTTTATTGAACCAAGATCATTTTATTGATCCAGTTCATATTGCGGTCCACAAACAATTCTGTCATTCCTGAGTTGATGAGAGGATCAAATCAGCATTGCTGCTGAGGTGACTAAGACAAGATCCCTATACCTAGAGTATTTTCAGGAGCAGGACTTGTTCATTTTTCCATGCATGTTTCCTGCCTGTTCTACATCCAATGTTGGCACCTTATAGAGATTGTGCTTTGTGCGTGATTCTCATTGTACCCTGTTTGTGCAATTACATCACAAAAGTCTCCTTTTGCCCTTGCAGTTACATATTACCTTTATATGTACATTTAGTTGTGTCCAAGTGTTCAGCATTGTTGTTGGTTATGCCAATTAGCATGCCCGTAGCATCACAAAATATACAGTCTCATTAATAGTTACAGTGTTGTTGTTTAGTCATTTTACCATGCTTATGTTTAGATTCCAGGCAAGCAAATACCAAATATGCCCTCCTCAATCTGTTTCGACTTTATGGGTGCAACAGGCCTCCACTTCTTCAGCAAGACTTCTATTTAAGCAACATAATTATTTACTCCATAAGCTACATAGATATTTAAAAATCATAAATTTCTCATAACTTCTGCAGAAGTTACCTGAAAATAGTTTACTTCAGATTTGCTTTTAATATTTGGCATAAGAGTTGGGCTATTGTTTATGAAGCAAGCTTGTACTCTCTCTGTCGGATGGAAGTTCCTTGCTTACCGTCACATAGAAGGGCTTCTCTGGCATGTTCTCAGTTGGAGAGACTGAGGAAAATCAAGATTATCACAATTCAAATAATGTTCTCTTTTACTGTTTTACCTTCTTTGATATGAGTATTTATTTACACCCTAGAGTTTCAGCATTTATAACTAGAAAAAAAAATTCATAAGCTGTAGGCCAGTTATGCATTGCATGGTCCTGTAGGATGCATTTGATCTGGGAGTCATGTGCTTGGCTCTTGAACAGATAATTGGTTTGGTGCACAGGGCACAGCATCTGCACTGCAGAACCACACAAGTGATCCTTGGATGAATCAACAGACTTCGCAAACCCACAATGCTGCACACATGCAGTGGTTCATGCTACCAGAGATATGATCAACCTGTACAAGAGTATATTCTTTCCATTCTTGGACCAAGAGAAATTAAGTGGCCTAACCCTTCCATAAAAGCAGCACAGACATATCATAGTCCAAATGTACTCTTCCAGCAGTAGGAACATGGCTCTTTTTTTATTTTTATTAGTTGTGAGTAGTATCACTAAAATGTAGTAGCTTTGCCCTCTCTATGGGCATGTAGCAGATTGCTAAAGGACTCCGGGACTGCAAGTGGGAAATATCTGTAGGAGGGCATGCAGGGTCGGTGCTGAAGGACCCACTACACTTCTCTCTGACACTCTTCTTCATTTTTCTTCCCCATAACACTCATCATAAAAGTTCAAGTTATTGAGGACTGACTCAATAACTTGTGTACTTTCACTCTAACTGTGGAAGGTCAGCTAAAGGTAAAGCAAAAACAAAACAAAGTGAAGAAGAGATCAGCTGAAAATATAAGGCTTTTTGTCTGAGAACTCAGAGTAATAGTTCCCTTTTTTTTGTGAATTTCTCAAAATCTAAAGAGATTGAAGGGTAGAGCTACAGTTCTCTGAAAAAATGTTTTGGTTTTTTTTTTTTAGGTCATGGCTGGAATATAAAAAAAACATTGATTTTTGGATTAAACAATTTTACTTTTTTTCTTAATTAATATGGTTTCTGGTTTGTTTTTTTTTTTTTGAGTAAAGTGGGAAGAGATTACAAAAGGTTTTGGGTTTAGTTGAATATTTAAGTAATTTAAATAAAATATTAGCTTTTAAAAGTGAAACTGAAGCAAATCTATGATGGAACACTTCAGCAGTCTGGTGATAGCTTTAGTTTTTAGCAACTAGTCTGAGATACACATCTAGGCATCCTTACCGTCAATGGAGAGAAATTAGCCATTCAGCTTGTACTATAATGAGTACAAAGCAAATAGAATAGATTGTGTTAAGAAAGTACTGTTTGTGACAATTTATTATGAAGACCCTTACAGTTTACATTAATTTACACTGAAACCAACTAACTTTTAGATTACTAATTCTAGGTGTGGATAATCCCATTCAAAGGATTAACTCTGACATCAAGGGGATGTTTTTTAAAAATAATATTTTATTGAAAATATATAGGCACAATTTTTAATCTTTTTAAAGTCTATTTTTCACTCTTTTTTGAACAAAATGAACACTTTGAAATAAAAGTTTTAGTTCATTTGTGTATTTCCAGGATAGCTGAACAGAAAGTTGTTGTCTATATGTAGTCAGACACTCAATATAAAAATAAGAAATTATTTTTCAAAGCAGAAAAATTTTCTTTGAAAAGTTAAATATACAAGAGGAATGTTAAGTCACTATTTCTTACCTTTCAGTAGTACAGAGGGCCATTCACTTACTTTCTCTTTTACTTCTCTACCAACACATCAGAGAGAAATGAGGAGTGAAACAGAAGAGTGCCATGTTTATGACAGTCATAAAAGCTGGATTTTATTGATTATACTATGTGTATTAGTAGCTTTCTTGTTCTGAATCTTAACTCATAGAAAAATCATGCTTGGGGAGCATTTTTCCTAATTATTACAGAAATGCCTAAAATTTTTGATTTTCTGTGAATATTTAGGAAAATTTTCTTCCATACACTATTTATTACAAACATTTTTGTATATATTTTGTAAGTTAGTATTACCTTGTTGACATCAAGAAAATCAACCTCTTTAAAGATCCCAATATTATGATAAAGTATCATTTAAATTCAGACACTCTGAAGAATCAAGGATATTTAAAATAATAATGATTATTAAAAAAAAAGGAAGAGAAGAAATTACATCTTAATGGCATTGTTGTTGCTAGAAGATTCCAGCTACTGTTTATGAGATGAATGTGTCCTTTTTTTTTAATTAAAAATTGATTAGTGACTAAATAAACAACTAAAATGCCAACCTTTTAGTACATTTGTGTAGAAGCTTCCAATGTATAATCTGATAAAACAGCAACAAGAACAAAAAATCTTGAAAGCAAATTGATGACACAAAGGACAAGGGACAAAAAGTAGGCCATGCTTTCAGTTGTTCTTTTTACCTGTCAAGCTCCACCTTCCTGGTGCTGCAAACAACCACCTTAATTAACATTGGTCACTGTAAGAAATGGGATATAGGGTTATATGGACAATTTGTCTAACAAAGTACGTTTATTATGTTCTTCTGTTCAGTCTGTGTGTAATTCAAAACTATAATTAATTTAGCTATCACCAGCTAGCTCAGTAGATATAACAGGATTTTGTTATAGCTTAGAAGCTGTCAAGGTTTCACAAAGAAGCTAAAAGGAAAAACATTGCTCAAGACGACCTCCTTGGCAAGTTTCAAGTTTTTCTGCCACAGACTAGAAATTCTCAACCTTTTTTTTTAATGTGTTCTTAAATATAATTTAACAAGCTATCACAGTGAGATAAATAGCTAAACTATTTTAACTTAACATTTATTTTTCAAATATCCAGTCCAACCTAGTGACAAAAAATATCAGCCTAACAGTTTCAGTTTAACAAAGGTGTAAAAAACTGAAAACGGGGATCTGTCACAAAACAGATCATTATATCTATAGTCACCTCTACCACTAATGTGAATGTTCTAGAACTTGGAGAATCTTAAAAATAGCCCATAAAAATTAAAAATTTTTTAAAAATAAAAATTGTTACTGTCAGGTACCCTTGCTCTAAGCTTTGTCACTTGCATGTGTTAGAATAAAAAACAAAGAACAAGCAAAATCGTTCAACTGCTCCTGCACGTTACAAATCACTTGAGGAAGAGCTGAGAATTTTATCATTTACTCATAAATGCTCACAGCCCCAGTCGTTAAATCAGGATAAGATATGTAATGCTTATTTTATTGACATTTTTAAAGTGTTTTGTGATCTTTGTATGTGGTTTAGGGCAATAATATATATTTTATATGTAAAGTACTTATGTAGCCTTAGGACTCTCCAAACAAGCTGTCTTGATATCAAAAACAGTATAGATGCACTGCTGCTAAAAGTTTAAACCTGGTAATCTTATCCATCCGCTGTGCTTCTAAAAACATACAAAACGATGGATTTTATATGCCATATGTCCTTTTAAAAGAGCAGGTTCTGTAAGTGGAAAACACAAGCCCAAAACAACACTGTGGTTTCCTGTAACTGTTTACAAGCCTTTAAACACTTTTTTTTTGTTTTGTTTTGTTTTTTGTTGGGTGGTGGTTTTTGGGGTGGGTTGAGGCTGTTTCTGTAACATTTTTACTGTGGAAGCTGATCCCAAAAGACATAGAGTGTCCACAATTCCCAGTGAAGTCTTGATGCAATGGAGATGCTCAGTACTTTGCAGGGTCAAACCAATAGAGAACTATATGTGGTTTGGGGTTTTTTAGAATTTCTGCAAAATGTAAAGAAAGGCCTGTAGGACTTTTTTGGCTTGGTGATACCATCTTCAGTTCAGTAAGGGGTTTGAAAATTAAAGCCAGATTAATTGCTAAAACAGCACTTTTCTGACAAAAATGCATAATACATTTTGACCTTTATGTGTTTGTTTCATAAATTGTTAATTTGATGTTTGCTTTCTGAACATCTGGTACTGTATTTAAGAACCTGCTGTTGGCCTACACTCTGTTTTCTTTTCGGATTTCAGATGTAAGGATAATACATTCTAATATTGTTTAGACATGTGCCTTCTATAATCCAAAGATAAACAAGCTGAATCAAAGATGCAAAATACTGCAAAATAGCTCCCTCTTCACTTTTTCCTTATGCATTTAGCATAACTGAATGCTAAAAAAATACTGATAGTATGAAAAATGAACTAAAAATTAAATCACAAGGGAGAGACTTTAGCTGGGGGGGGTGTGGGGTGTGTGAATTATTTTGTTTTGTAATCTTCCCCTTGTGACTTTCTGTCTTTTAAGGAAAGAAAATGAGAAGATGTGTGAGAGAGACAGTGAGAGAGAAGAGATGACAGAGAGAGAAGGAGGGAGGGAGGGAAGGAGGGAAGGTAGGAAGCAAGAAAGGAAGGGAAGAAGAGAGGGAGGGAAGCCAAAACAACAGCAATATAAAAAATAATAATTATGTTTTGGGACAGGAATATTAATCTAATGATATCTTAAAAAAATTAATCACTGTGTTGCTCACCCATATGTACAGAACTGAAGTATAGTTTAGGCAGTGGTGTCTTTAGGTCAGGAATTAGATTGACTAGTGGAATAATACTAGAACTAACTAGTCTTTTCTCTGTTCTGAAACTATTTTTATTTGCACAGATATAAATCTGCTCTATTAACTAACTGCTTTGGATAATTAATATAAAGTTTTTTAAAGACTAAAATGTGTAAAATGAATGTATCTTCAAATGACTTCCCAAGCCAGTGTTGCTTGGGACTAATACACTGTAAGCAGTAACAGCACATATTTGCTAGCAGTATAAGAATCCTGTCTGTTTATCTGCACAGAAGGCCTGTCTTCCTCTCAGTTTGATAATAGATGTGGAATAACTTTGCTGTCTGTGGTTAAAATAAATATTCAAAGAATGAAGCTAAACAGCATTATCCCATCAGATGTGATCAAAACAACTTGGTAATTATCAATAAACAAGTTAACAAAGGTTTATCACTTGTGAGAAATGAGCAGTATACCATACCTCAACATTATCAAGCTATAACTTAAAATTACTTTGAATTTTGTTCAACATTTTTTAGCCCAGTGACATCCTGGAGACTTGATCCTTACACTGAGGACAACTTTTGTGTCAGGAGATCCCATTCGCTTTAATGGTAATGGATGTCCTTGTACAAATAAGAGGCATAAATTTGTCCATATCAGGAAGACAGCAAATGGCTTTAAGGCTCAGGGGATGGATGTGCCTTGATAGCCCTGACCTAAAAGAGCCTAAAAAGAGAAAATTCCTGAACTAGAACAGAATAATGGAGGAATGTGTTCAGCTTGAAAGAACATGGTGATAAAGCAAAGATTTGTTTTCCTTTTTAAAAATGTTTAATTTTTTTTCATTAAACATGTCTGAACCAGCAGACTTGTTTAATAATATTCTGTTTAGAAAGGGACCTTGCTTCAAACTGTAATGAAATTCATCCTAAGAAATCAGAGGTGCTTTTGCATCTATTATGTACACTGTACAAGAAGAATGCAGTTGTGGTTTTAGGCTTTGAAAGACAAATTTTCATACACCAAATATAGGATGTGCAGTAAAAATATTTAGGAGCCACTCAAGTGGGACAGTTATAAAAAAAGACGTTAATCCGTGAAGGCTGTTTTTTTTTCCAGGAGGGCTGGTTTTTCTTTTTTTGGTGATCTAAATGTCTAGTCTGCATTATTTCCAGTACAATATTCTGTATATCCTGTTGGATTCAAGATATAAATAAAGGTGGATTAGTGAATGAGGTAAGGATCTTGGCATAGTAGAACAAATGAAACCCTGCTATTTGAGGAAGAGAGCAACCAAAAAATATTTGTTAGCAGGCCACTCAGCAACGCACCAGATTATTTTTTGTATAAATGTATACATATAGCTATATACACCTATGCTTATGTTTGTATGCATGTATGTATTTATATATGTAATTATATTCAAACAGCTTATACAGGAATTATATCATATTATTATTATAATAAGAATTAAAAATGTGATACAAATGTGTAAGCTAATAAAATAAAATAGCATAAATAATAATCCCTCAACTTTACCTTAGGCTAAACCCTAACTGCCAAAAAGACTGTATTTTCTATAAAGGTGATTTAAATTGTCATCAACTTTATCACCATCAAATTTTAGGAGAGGCAGGTCTCCATTGCTTTACTAGAAGTAAATACATGAGGTTAATTCCTGGCATATGATTAGGGGTTTAGGCCCATCTCACTTTTTTATCTGGCAGTTTGATTCAGTTGCAAAAGTACAAATGACAGTATAGACAATCATACACATGATTGTCTAACAGCTAAATGAGTCCAAAGTAAACTTACTTTTCAGTCATTCCTTAACAGTCACTACTGTTACTACTGGTAAATCCAACAAACAGCAGCAACATTTTATCTGCACTAATGAACAGATAGATAGGACATATGGTGGTCATGCTTGATGTTCTATCTTCACGGCAATGCATGATCTTTGGATGCTCACATACTGGATGTTTCAGATCTTCATTCTCAAAATACTGTCTGTTTGGGTACGAGCCATCTTAACTAAAATAACACATCTCTGCTAAGCAAGTTACACCAAAACCAGAAACAGTCGGGGCTGGTTCAGGTTAACGATGATAATTCTGAAGTTAAATCAGTTCATATGTAGACTATGCATCCCCACACCCTTTGCCCTCTAGGGTATAAAGGAAACTACATGGATGAAAGGATTTCTTTCCCTTCAGTTCCTATTATTTTCAGCACAAAACACACCATATGTTTTTTTGCAGGTATCTGAGTCATGAGAGGGGGGAATGCCCCTATTTGTCTCTGTGTTGTGTTAACATTCAAATGCTATCTCTGTGTTGTGTTAACATTCCAGTGCAAATAAAGCTATTTCAAGTCAATGGACTTGATTCAACAATGGAGTGCTTTAGTTTTAGGTGACTCCAAGGAATGTAGCTGGATTGATTTCAGTGTACTGCAGTGGTTAGCCGAGATCAATATTGGTAACAGCTGTTGTAAGAAGGCAGTATCTACAAAACATTTTCTTCACTGGCTAGGGATGAACATGGACTCATCTACTCTCATCTTCTACCAACTACCCACATAGACAGTACAGAATTTTTTTGCCGAACTGTGGCAAATGTTGCTCAGTAAAATTGTACAATTAAAGAAAAAAGTTTGCCAGTTGATCTTTACATGAAACATAGAAATGATAATTCATCATTATATTGTAAAAATTGACTGCTTTACTGTAACTGAGGATAACGCTTGGCTCCTCAGTTCCTCCAAAATAACCAGAGCCTATTTTGTCTTTTAATTTCAAAATCCCTGAAAATTAAATACAATTTTCAATTATCTTTAACTGAGTCCACTCTACATAATTGTCTCTCTGCAAAATAATTGAGAATAGAATTACCTTCCAAAAGGTTTTATCCTTCTAATGTAGTGGGAATTTACAGAGTGTTTAGCTGAAAAAATTGAAAATACAGCAGAACAGCTGATAAAAATTTACGCCCACTACAGTGACACAGATACTCATCAATGTTGCCTTTTATTGCCATCTATAGATTCTTAAGTGCATTTGTTTTAGTTATTTTCCCTTCTACTTCCTGGATTATAGGAATAGCTTTTGCTAAGTTGCTTCTTACAGTTCCTCATAGGCTGCTGATTAGTAGCACTCTACAAAAGGCATTTTTTAAGCTGTAATCCAGAATGCTTAAGAAAAAGGAAACAGAATTCATAAAACACTGTTATTAATTTAAAAATTAATTAATGGATCAAAGGTAGAAAAGAAAAACTTTGTTAATACTAGAAAATAACTTGTTATATCTTACATACTGCAGAGAGGTTTCTTTTTTTTATCAATATAAAAAAATGCCAGGGACCTCGATCCTCAGGACTGCTAAACTCCACTGCAGGAAAGAAGAAACAAAGCATTGGCACTTGGCCTTTTTTTTTCCCCTCATAATTTGCCTGGATTGCAGGCATTGGTGGAGCTGAAGACATGTAGTGAAGCAAGATCTTACTGCCACTGTTTCTCAAGCCTGCCTGACCGAAAACTTGCCTGTCAGAAAACGAGCTGCACAACTGCAGCTACATCAATGCCTGACTCTCCAAAGCACACAGGACCTCAGTGTCACTTCAGCAGCTGTTCATGAGATTTGCTGTGTGATCTCATTTTCCTCAATTTAATACAAACCAAAGGCATTCAGTACCAGGCAGGATTAGCTCCCTTGGTTTTTGCACTGATGAGGGAGGTAAGGTGTTATAACAAGAAAGGAAGAAAAGGTGTAGGAAAGGCAGTTGAAAGGTAAGGCAGTGAAGGCCTATGATGCATGTAATAGCCATTTTTATTAGTTTCATTCGTTTTTGCTCACTGTTGAGTATTTAGGGTTTGCACTCACAAGAAGGCAGCAATGATGGAAGTCAAATAACATTGCTTCCAGAAATCCCCTGGAAATGGCATGCCACAGCCAGATGCTCAGCATCTCATGACTAGATCTGGCTGGGAAATAAAATGTCTAAGAGGCATCTGTGAGAAAATGCCAATTTAACAACAAAAATAATTAAATAACCATTTTGATTCAGGCAATATTTAATTTAGAGGAAATAAAAAGGTATGTGAAGAGGACACTTTTGAACCTTAAATCCTAGTTTGACATTTCACAATGAAAAGTTCAGATTTCCATTCCAAAGTTTACTTTACTTTACTACTTTAAATTGTAGATAGAAACACACACCTGAATTAAAACAATGCAAAATATTACAAATGCAGAAGAGCATTCTGACTTGTTTGGAAAAGAAATATTCAAAATGTTGGCTTCTTAACTTGAATCAAGATTATTTAAAGAAATATATACTTTGTTTTCACGAGGTAGGTAATCAGTTTTGGCTATTTCTTGGGCTGGTTCAATGCTTTTGCTGGTTCCAAGAATATCCGCTTTTAACCCTCGTGCTGATTAAACACGGCTGAGTCAGGACCCGAAAAAGAGACATAAATCAGCATTCTGTGTTACATGTTATCTGAGGAACAGCCAGGTGACCTTCTAGACTATTCTGTTCAGTAGTAGAAATAAAAATGAGTCCAAACCAGAAGACTAAACACATATACACACCCATATGCACACAAAATCTTTGGGATTGCTCTGTTAACGGCAGATTCTACAGTTAGTCAGGAGTCTTTGCCTGTGGAGAGTTTTCCAGTTTGTGAAAGTTTAGAGTGTCCAAGATACTCTGAAACCCTGCAAAACCATGTTAGTATGTTTAGGAGACCCAGTATAACACAGAGGTTGCTCCTTTATTTCAGCATGAAAAAAAAAAACGAACGATATCCAGAAGGTACCCACAGACAGGCACATGGTCATGTATACATCAAGAATTTCCTGAAACTGCACACTAAGCCTACCCTAGCCAACTGACAGAAAAGGTTTTATCTGAAAAAATTTGGATCATAACCTTTTTTTACTTTCTTCCTTACTGGTTAGTGATTGATCTTCAGCTAGAAAGAAAACTGGCATCAGAACTACAGATAAAATAGTAGATCTATCTATTAAAGAAAAAAATGTAGGCACATTTTCCATTTTTGCCTAATTGTAACTGTTATGATTCTCCTGCAAGTTTTCTAACCTTTTAAGTAAAAAAACCCATCTGAGCTGGTAAAAATTAAGGCACGTTAAGAACTTTTTTTACAAGTGCATTCCCTATAATACTCATTGTATGTAAGACTGAATAAAGGACAGTATTGTTCCATGCTGTCACATCAATAGAACCTGTAATAATTTACTTGTTTTAATTACCACAGTTGTGGCTGTAAGCTTTATAATTATTTTTTGTTTTGGCTTTTGTTTTCTTCTTCTTCTAAACTGTGAAAACATTAACACATTTCTGACTCCTGTAAAATAATAGCTAATAATAGGGACTGGTGCTTGCCACGTGCAGGGAGATAAACCTTTCATAATATTTATCCAGAACCATATATACAAATATACAATTTCAATTTTTTTTTTTCTGGACCTGCTGAACCAGAGATTAACAATTCGGTACACCTAATGTATGTCATTTTCCCCCCACGTACTATAGTAAGATTGGAGAAATGGAGTAAATAACAGATTGGGCCCTATGTTGCTAGGTAACATAACATCTATGCATATATCTGTTTCCTGTAGGATTATGATCTAGCCCTCTTCTCCCTTCTGATTTTGTACAAATATTCACCCAATACATTTTGGATGCTTTGCAGGTGATCTTCAGAGGGAATATTTCTATTGTTAAATTCAAAGGTCTTCTGTATAGAGCTCAACTCTTAAGTGTTTAATTACACTTTCTTCTGTATACTTTTTTACATGCTGGCATGTGGATGCATTTGCTCCATCTATCTCATATGCATAACAATACATAGTTGTACAGCAAAATAAAGAAAGAAAAAGGTAAGAAAATTTTACAATTCATCAGTTCAGAGTTAAAGTTAAAAATCCTCATCTTTCTGTGCAAATGCTAGCAAGCAGACCTATAAAACATCCACTCATCAACTCAAGCATGGGAGGGTTGGGGGAAAGAAAGACATTCCTTATTTTTAGCAAGTTACTAAAGTGTAAAGAATGCAATCTAATAAAAATTAAGCTGGGGATATTTTATTAAAAGTAGAATGAGAAGGTAGGTAGAAAACAAGCAGAGATTAATCCAATGAGTCGGAGGAATATTTACTTCCCCAAGGATGTTAATGAAAACCTAAATACAAATATACTACATGGTGAAGCTGAAGTAAAGAAATGTGCATATTATGTTAATAAAAGTATTTATCTGTCTAGTGCATCCCTATGTTTTAATTTTCCTGTGGTGACAACTTTACTGTCGGGTAGATTTCAAGAAGAGCATGTCCGATTGTCGTTAGTAAGGCTAGTTAGCACAATACAGGCCACAGAACACTAATTGCTAGTCTCTAGCTTTTAGCTCCAATTCTGTCTAGCAGAGCATACTCAGCTTAACCTTGGCAAGACGGAAATAGAGAAAAAGTAAAATCTCAAATTGAATTATAGGGTCTGGGCTTTTGACCACTATCACTGTACATATCATCCACAAATCCCAGTCTGAGGCAGTTCCAGAAGTCATCAAAAAAAAGGTTGCATTCGGAAGAAGAAACAGGATAGCTATGCATGCAAATTCTTATGTCAGTAAATATATTCCTTATGATTATCAATAGAAGATATATGTATCAACATTACATCAGTTTGGCCTGCCTAAGCTCCCTCTGGAATTTTTAATGAGAAGAGATAGATGATGTAGGCAAGGAAGGAAGGGAGGAAGGAATTTTGTTTCCTTTCAGGATTTGAGAGACATTTTTTTGGCTGTTTATACTTTTCACTCCCTCATTAGATAGGATAGGAACAACCAAATAATTTTTTCTTTGAGGTTCCATGATGACTAATTTCCTTTTACCTTTCTCCTTTTTGTTCAGTCTCCCTCACAAAAAGCAAAACCTCAGAAAGCTAGCTTGCAGTCTTGACCACTGACCTTCGGGGGGGGGAAGAAAAGAAAGGACTGAAAGGTGTAAGGAGATATATTACTTCTCACAGATAGAAACATTGCTTTCGTTAGCAGAATTTCCCTTTCTTTTTCTTTTTTTCTTTTCAGATTTCCTCACACTGTTTTCCTTGGCCTGAAGACTAGAACTGCAAAAATTAAAAGGTGAATAAGCCCTCTCCAACAAAAGTTCTGTCCCCTCTTAACAAACCTTAATCCCTTTGGCACCATCACCTCCCTGAAGATCACATAGCAGCACTACCCCAAAAAATCCTCTTTATTTTTTCCACAGACAAATTCTAATGCATAGGTTATCCTGAAGTCCATCTATCTATTTGCTCTTCACTTTATGAGAGTTAAAGGATATCCAACAGTGGTTGTAGTCTGAATAGGAGACTCCCTCAAAGCACTTTGCCCTTATATGTGGTTATGCAACTGTGCTCTCAGTATTTTTGTTTAAACAATACATGTTTTAGGTGAATTAGATTTCAAAATTTCATAATTTCTTTTTTCTTTAAACCCTGCAATTATGGATTTCAGATAAATCCTTAAATGATCAGAAAAGCAGCCAAAAATATATTTTTTTTTATATGCTTATGAGCAACTAACCTGTAGCAGTTTACACAACCCTTATTTTGAAAGCCAGCAGATTAGTCCATATTATTAACAAAGTCAAAACTTGATTTTTTTTAATATCAGTATATTTATTTATTAATTTATATATGTATAATGTTAATGTCTTAGTTATTCAAATAATATGAATTTCCTTCTTTAAGAAGTATGTTCTGTAGTACTTCTAAAGTAAACTTGGAAGAACACAGGGTGTATCAAGATTTATTTCACACCTGTACACCTTTAAAAATGTGTTTTGATTATTCATCTCCACACCTACATAAAACAGCCTCAGGAGAGTTATGTAATAACACTTAATTTTAAGTGTTAGATAAACCAAAAAAAAAAAAAAGAGAGAGAAGCAACCTTGCAACAGATATTCAAATAATACCCTACACAGTGAAATTGTAAGAAGTGAATAATCATGTATCATTTTACATGACTTACTAGTTTGTGTAATTTGTGAAAGTCGAGCTTCACAATAGTGTCTTTAAAAACAATCCTTTTAAAATCTGAACTGCTTTCTTTCCTTCTAAATAGAACACACATCATGCAAAATAAAAACATTTACGTCATACAGAACAACAGACAGGTTTGAAATATAAAGTGCAATTCATATTCAAGGTTAGTTTGAAACTGAATGTTGGAAATAGTTCCAAACACAAACCTAACAAATATGCTTAACAGTAATTGCAGACCACATTTTCTCTAAAAATGTTCTCTGCTTTTTGCTCAGCATGAAACATAACATTATTTTTCCATTTGACAAAAACATATCACGTAAAAGACTTTTCCATCATATGTATTTCAGATTCTGACATAAATCAGGCAAAATTAATAGATATTTACAAAGTCTGGGTATACAGCTCATAATTTTTTTCATGTCAAGAAAAAAAAGGAGCAACCGTTCATTTTAGTCTTGCATAAGACTAAATATTTTTCAATTTGGTAACTGTCTTCCATTTTGGATAGTTGTTTCTACCACAAATAAAAAGGTATGAGTTGAGGTTATTGAATGAATCACTAAAAAAGAAAGGGAGAGAAGATGAGTAAATTTATCTTTACATATTTCCAGCTACTTGGCTGTTGACATTTATTTTTTATACTTTTCCTAATTTTATATTTTCCAGCAATCTGAGGCAGTCAGAATTATTTTTCAAGGAATTACTTTAGCAGTTAATCTGAATCATCAAAATATAATGTGTTTTTTGTAGGAGATAACCAAACCTAGTTCCAGTATTTTTTTTATAGCACATATCAAGTCATAAAAAGAAGAAAAAAAAATTCAGTTTACTTCAACTTTTTCACTGCCCTTTGAGATTAATACTGAAAATGTCTTCCAGTTTAAATATCTATATTCACCTGCAGACTCATTGTAATTCGAGATGTAAGTTTGAAGAAAAATTTCTAAGAATAGGGGTTATTATTAATATAGAATCATAGAATCATTTAGGTTAGAAAAGACCCTTAAGATCATAAAGTCCAAGTGTTAACCTAGCACTGCCATCCCACCACTAAACCATGTCCCTAAGCAGGTATTAGAAATAATATTAGAAAATATTATTATAATATTAAAATATTATAACATTAGATTATTATATTAGAAAGCTCTATTAGACAGTGGTTGATAAAATGGAAAAAATACAGCTTCTTAGCATCTATTCCTAAATCAACAAGCATGCTTTCCTGTCATTGGCAAGTTCAGAACTAGTTTGCATAGAACAGCAGCTGGCTTATTAAAAGCATGTAAGTTGAATGTTTTGCTGCCCTCACCAGGACACCATACAATTTTGCATTTTTTTGGCAAACTCCTAGTTAAATGGACTGACAGTCATACTCCTTGCAATAAAGCAGCTATAATGAACAGTTGGGTGATTTATGTCACATGATATACGTTCAGCTGCTATCAGCTCAAATAGTTATAATAGAAATTAGGAGAGGTCCAGCTGATCAAAGACCTAAAAAATTATGGAATACAGCTAAACTTCCTGAAAATGTCTAAGGCAGGTATTTTAAAATCTATTGATGCAGAATCAGAAAAAAGTGATCATTCATTCATTGACTAAACAATAAATATATTAGCAAGCTTTCAGATTGCAGATATTTCTTTCTGCAGAAGATCTGGGATGCAAAACTCACTGTTTTATCCTCAATATTTAGAACTCTGATCATTCTCTCTAAATAAAAGAGAAAAACATCAGCTTGTTAGCAAAAAAAATGTTCAGCTGGTGGCAGAAGCATATCTCTAATCAAAGCAGAGGGAAATGTTCATTGCCATTAAGACAATGTTTTAGAGAATTTATAACTACAGAACTATAACACTTCTCTGTGGCAATTAATTATATAAATGTTGGTACATAAAATACTCTTTATGGTTGATTGTTACCTGTAGACCTTTCTTCAAGTTCATATATTTTACAAGCTTCAGTGATGAGAAACCCATTGCTTCTACATTAAGATGGCTGGTGAATCCATGTACTATTCCTTGTCAACCAGAACAGGATGGTTAGAGAAAGCATACCCTCACTGATGAGAAAGACTGGGAAACTGGTAACAGTAGATGAGGGGAAGGCTGAGGTACTCAACAACTTCTTTGCCTCAGTTTTCACTGGCAATGTCTCTCCTCACCCCTCCTGAGTTGATGGATGGCATGGGGGGGACTGGGAGGGTAAAACCCCTCCCACTGTAAGAGAAGACCAGGTTCGTGACCACCTGAGGAACCTGAACACACATAGGTCCATGGGACCTGATGAGATGCATCCCAGAGTCCTGAGGGAATGGGCTGATGTAGTTGCCATGCCACTCTCCATGATATTTGAAAAGTCATGGCAGTCAGGTGAAGTCCCTGGTGACTGGAAAAAGAGAAACATTGTGCCCCTTTTCAAAAAGGGTAGAAAGGAAGACCGTGGGAACTACCGACCTGTCAGCCTCACCTCTGTGCCTGGGAAGATCATGGAACAGATCCTTCTAGAAGCTATGCGAAAGCCCATGGAGGCCAGGGAGGTGATCTGAGACAGCCAGCATGGCTTCACCAAGGTTAAGTCCTGCCTGTCCAACCTAGTGGATTTCTATGATGAAGTGACAACATCAATTGAGTGGTGCAGTTGACACACCAGAAGGACATGATGTCATCCAAAGAGACCTGGACAGGCAGGAGAGGTGGGCCTGTGTGAACCTCATGAGGTTCAACAAAGCCAAGTGCAAGGTTCTGCACCTGGGTCAGGGCAACCCCTAGTATCAATACAGGCTGGGGCAAGAAAGGGTTGAGAGCAGCAGCCCTACTGAGAGGGACTTAGGGGTACTGATGGATGAAAAGCTGGACATGAGCCAGCAATGTGTGCTGGGAACCCAGAAGGCCAACCGTACCCTGGGCTGCATCAAGAGAAACGTGGCCAGCAGGTCAAGGGAGGTAATTGTGCCGCTCTACTCTTCTCTGGTGAGTCCTCACCTGGAGTACTGTGTCCAGCTCTGGAGCCCTCAGCACAAGAAGAATATGGAACTGTTGGAGCGGGTCCAGAGGAGGGCCACTAAAATGATCCGAGGGCTGGAGCACCTCTCTTATGAGGACAGGCTGAGGGAGTTGGGCTTGTTCAGCCTGGAGAAAAGAAGGCTGCAGGGAGATCTGATTGCAGCCTTTCAGTACTTAGAGGGAGCCTATAGGAAAGACAGGGACAATCTTTTTAGCAAGGCCTGCTGTGACAGGACAAGGGGTAATGGTTTTAATCTGAAGGAGTGTGGATTTAGACTGGATATGAGGAAGAGATTTTTTAAAATGAGAGTGGTGAAACACTGGAACGTGTTGCCCAGAGAGGTAGTGGAGGCCCCATCGCTGGAAACATTCAAGGCCAGGTTGGATGGGGCTCTGAGAAACCTGATCTAGTTAAAGGTGTCCCTGCTCACTGCAGGGAAGTTGGACTAGATGACTTCTAAAGGTCCCTTCCAACCCAAAGCTATGATTCTGTCCATGGTCAGATGGAAGCTGGACTTTAGACTGGATATTCATAGACAACCTTGATCATGTCAGGCTTTTTAGTTGTTGGCTGATGGGTATTGAATTTGAAAATGGTAAATGGTTATTTAAAAATAGCCTCAGAGACACTCATTAGCCAACCTGTCAAAAATGTCATTATATCTCTTTGATGCATTTTTTTTTTTAAATTGGATTTTAATAATCAGTTTATTTTAGGGAAAGTTTATGTATCTTTGCAATAGTCTACAGAGTCATTTAGAAGTATTTGTTATGTAATGTGAATGCTCATTTTTTCCCATGTTGATCAGCTAATATGAAAACACTTAATAAAAATGTCTTCTCTCAGATTCGTTAATGCTGATTGTTGAAGATCACAGTGATCAACTCTTAGAAAGGGAGAATTAATGTCCTGGTATCATTGGACCATAATACTGTCTCGTGCCTCACAGGCACCCACCTGTCTAAGGCAGTTGTGGTCTATTGCACCCAGTGATGGTAGACACCTAAACAGTATATCTAAATTTAAAAACACTCATATATCTAAATTTAAAAACAGTATGTGGGTATTGCTTTTGGGAATACAATTCAGTACTCACAAAGGATAGAAGAAAAAGGGAAAGAGATAGGAAGATGATTTCTGTGATGACATCTTTCTGCTGTCCTGATCTGTATTTGTGGTGTGCTTTGTGATTTCACAATGTTACCAGTTTGGGATTGATTTGGGAACTAGAAAAAAAATTTTTTTTTGGTCTTCAGGGGAAAAATAATTACAATGAGAGAATTGAAAAATGCCTTAATATATGATGGCATTATTCTGTACAGAAACTAATTGTATGTGACTAGGAACAAACAGATAGACCTTCTTATTGTCAATAGAATTGCTAATACAATTACAATACAATATCCATACATTCCTATTTCATTCAGCTGGAAATCATGATTAAAATTCTTTTTTTACCATGACTTAATGCCATAAAATGACAAAGGAATAGAAAAAACTGCAAACAAAATGCAACCTAGCTCACAAGGGAGAGATTTGATGAGAAAGAACAGTATTACTACCATAGCAACAATCTGTTGTGTACAGAGTTTCTTAACTTTAAATGCAGCTTTATCACTTTAGTGGGTGAGGGAGGTGCCCAGCTGCAGTATTGTTATGTCTAAATTTTAAATTTGGGCTTCCAGCACTGACGCACTTGATATTAAATCTGTTCCACTGAAAGGATGTTAAACTGGTTCACTGTATTCTAATAAAACAGGTGGATTTAGGCAGTGAAAAATTATAATGTAATAGAGGCCAATGATGAAAAGAAAAAGAATGGAGTTATTGCCATAATAGTAATTAAAAGAAGTGAACATCTAGTGTATGAAGAACGAACTGAAGAGATTATACTGGAATACAATCTCATAAGAGGTGAAATGAAGGGCAGAAATAACCACAAACCACAAGGTAGGAAATGGTTATGGGTGACTGCACCTTAGTCACATGGATGCATACATGAAGCTTTGATATTTCTGTCTAGCAAACTCCATGAAAAATATGTGTTCATGTCATTCATGCATGTGCTGTACAGCTCCCTGAACAGTGAAGCTGAAATAGAGGATATGCTATAATTAAACTGCATATACACAACAGCCATTTTTTTTCAGAATTCTTGCTGTTACTCATCCCAGTCAAAACAACTATTATTTCTCTGTAGTATACTACAGATTAGACTCAGAAATCCTAGTCACAGCTTTTATAGTTAGGATACCAAAGCCACATTGGCTCCCTCTTTCAATATGACACCTGAGTAAAACAAAAAAAAAAATCCCTTGAATAAGTACAAAGGAAGAAATCAAGGCACTGTGAAAAGAAATTGAAAATTTCAATTAAAGTTGTTATAAACAGACTACAGAAATAGAATATTACATGGAAGTTAAGGTAATTGCCTTAATTTTTACTGGCTTAGGATATGTTACCATGTCTAAAAGGACTTCCATAATCGTTTGGGAGCTTTAATGCAATTGAGAATAGGTTATTTTACTTTTGGAGCCTGGCCAACCTACACTATAGAAGTGGGTACCTCTTTTCCTACTGATGTAACTTCCAAAGGTATGTGCACAGTGTCATAATCCTTGAAGGCCTCATGATATTTTCAGGATTTATCCTCCAAGCACATTGTCTCCTCCCACTGTACTTTGAATCTATTCAGAGACACTTTCAAGTTTCAAACTTCCATTTACAGGTAATGCAGACATAACTAGCAACGGCAAGATGGTATATTACACTCAGATATGCACTCCAATGTTAAAATAGAGGCATAGACAGAAAAGATAGGTCCAAATACAATACACAGGTAGGATACATGAAAAAGATCCTGGGAATATTAGCATCTTCAGACACTCAGAATAAAGTATACAGATACACAAGTTTTCATATTTCCTAATATGCCTGAAATCTATTGCTACCTGCAACCAGAACAATTTCCATCGTGGGCTAGGAAGGTCAACACCTGTTCTAAAATTAAGAGACATGCTCAGTTAGAGTGAAGACTAATCTAGAGCATTACCCAATCTCTGAAACTAGCCCACACAGAAGCCTAAACAACAGTAAATGCATAAATGTTTACTTTCTTGCTATCCACTAACTGCTTCCAGAGATTAAGGATTTAGACTTCTTAGTAAAGAAGCAGTATCGTACTACAGTACATATCACCCAATTTTGGGTGTCTGCAATCCGTACATGCAGCTCTACATCTCATCTAGTGTCCTTATTTAACCTCAGTAGTCCATGGAGAGAAACAGGAACTCTGGGGGCAAGTTAAAGAAACCACAGAGATTGAGGTGACTACCTTGGATTTAGATTATTTCTTCAATTTCCACAATTGCATTTTGAACCAGTGTAAATATTTGGTATCACAAGTATCTGGCACTCAGTTCCACAACTTAGCTGTGTTCTGTGATCTGCATTTTATGCTCTTCTTCAGCCCAGAGATGTTCCCTACAGTGAAGGACACTGAATAATAGGGTGAACATTTCATTTTCTTAGTGATACTGTGACACTTCGCTGAAAGTATCCCTTGGCCCTAAAAAGAGATTGTTAATCCATTGTTAAACTGAAGTGGACATGACAACCATGTCTTTGACATCCTGCAGGATTTCTTTATGGGAAATCCATTGTATAATGTTGTTGGAATGCCACCTACTTAGGTGGCAAAACTGTTTATGATTCGGGTACTTAAGCCCATGACAAGGAGCGTGTTCATATAATATGAAGTTAGTGCTCCTAAGTAAGCTGTCTAATTTGATGCCTTCATCAAGGATATGAACTACATTCCAGGAGCACCAACAAAAGAACAGGTTTCTGTACTCCAACTCCCAAGTTATCTTTGGATATACTCCTCCAACAACTCCTGAGTTTACACTGGATCTAATGTAAACCAGCAAAGGTAGGCAGATCCAATTACAGGACAGGTATGCATAGGAGACTGCTTCAAAAACACATGAGCAGGCTATAGACAAAGTACCTCACCTGTAGGTGCAGGAAAGGGAGACTATGTTCATTGTCACAGCTTGACAGTTCAACCAAGTGTGCCTGATTTGTAACCCAAGTTTAGCATGTCTAGAAATGTAATAAATCCCCATTAAATTTGCAATCTATTCTAAGAAAGGTGAAAAAGTTGTCATGTCATGTACTGCTTCTCATTAATTCCCATATCCTAGTGTTTCTGGGTCCTCCTGTTCCCATCCCCAAACATGAACTTAAAAGATAGTGGATAAAATTCCTTGTTATATTAATGTGATTGAAAAATGATACATTGACTGAAGAAGAATTAGGTTTTTACCACTTTATCTAACTCGTATTCTTGCAAATTCACTCAGGGATCTGACACACAAGTGAAATGTTCCTGTGTTTGTTTGGTTTACATTTTATAAATCAAAGCCAGCAAAACAAGTTTCTCAGACTACATCCTCCTATACACTTTTTCAACTAATTTGCCTCTAAATTCTGTCAAAAATTGCATGTGCAAAGTTATAGTTGTATGCATAATTTAGTCAAAAATAATTTTAGTTTTCTTATTGTAATGCATTGGATAAGAAAAACTAATTTTGCATGTCAAAGTCCAGATGGAGTTCATCCTGATGTTATGGAAAACATATATTTTACTGGGAAAAAAAAAGGAAAATAAAGAAAACCTGATATGAAATTTAGTAGGACTCATGTTGTCAATGACAAATCATTCACATTCCAAATTTGCAATAACTTTCTAACATCAGATATTCAATATTTGTGATTTTCTGAAAAATATGTTTTGGGAAAACTTTTGTATGTTATGTACTTGAGAGATTTTGATTTTCTTGTCATTGGAAGTTTCAATAAAAATTGTTCATCTTCAAGACAAGAGAAAAAATCACCTTTTGTAACATTGTCTGTAACCTGCTGAATGTTAAATGGAAAGTTAATGCCTTGGTCATGAAAGGCATGCAAGAAGACATGCAAAATCACATACATGCCAACTTCTGGGCCTACACTTTAGGATTGCTGAAATTAATTCTTGCTTCTGTTTTGTACATGTGGTAAAGTGTATAAAAAGTGTGTGCCTGTGTGCATGTGCATGCACGAGTGTGCATAAATTAACTGACATAGAGGACTGCTTTCTGTGAATATTTTGTGATAAAATTAGAAGGCAACATTCTAAATTGAAGTGATAACAGATTTTTTTAGAAGACAGAAAATCAAAACCACAGATGGAACCTGTGCCATTTTTTAAAGCATTACATTTGAGCTAAAAGACAGCTTTGACTTGTTGGAAGATACAAGCCAATTTGCCTTGCAAGGCCAAGTAAGTATTTTTAATCATGAAATCTGCTAAGATCAAGAAATAGTTTCCTCTATTTCTTCTCTCCATTTATAGAATAAATAAAAATTTTAATTCTCTATCTGCTATTGAAATAGTTTTTATAAAGTTGAAATACTTCAGTGGGAAAAATAATCCTGATACTTTTTAAAAAGATCATTTTTTTCAGAATAACAATTTAATGCATTGTAAACATTGAACACCTTCATTTTGACTGCTGAACACTCTTACAAAACCACGAACTGGTGATTGTTCATATACAGAAATGATATGTGTAGATTCATTGTTATACATGTATACATTGATGATATTGCAAAATTACCTTGACTTGTTTTCTGTAGCAGAATGTAATAGTCTTTGTACAGAATTGATTCCTTGTGCAAAACATGACCTTTCTTTAAGACCATATGTGTAATTTTGTTATATGCTGCACACAGAGAATTGCAATCTTATTCTAATACTTTCTTAGATCAGTGCCTCTTCTGAAGTTTTTTATTATTATTATAAAATCACTAATGTTCTTTTTTTAAGGACTTTTGTTTATTTTTTTCAAGAAGTTATCTTTTTTCCTTCAGCAGAACTGTGATTTTTATTCTCTGTCAATGAATGAATACACAGGATATCCCTTGAATACCTTTAATAGAGGACTGGTTTATGTGTTTGTTTTTACTATTGGCTTTATTGTGCATCCTAAAGAGATGATGGACAACTATATTTGTCAGTGTATGGGAGGCTCCCTATAGACTATATGATTCATTACTTGAATGCAAATCCTGTTATACTGGGCTATGTAAGAACTTCAGAATCCATTGATTCTTTATATTCCCAGGCTCTGCTTTAAACAAATGTCCATGGGTTTTGCCTATGATATACTTTCACCATTATTCACTCACCACTTTTTATCATTGTAACATAACTCTGCTTGGATAGAGATAGATTCATTAAGGTTAGCTTCTGTAATCATCTTTAAGAAGTACATACTTCTCTGAGCAATCCAATAATTTCTGTGAGGTAACTGGATTTATGTACAGGAGTTACTTTAAATTTACATCAATTTTCCTAAAGCAAAGTAAGAACAATACAAAATAAAACAACTAATGAAATAATAATAATAAAATGATGACAAATAATATCAAATAAAATAATACAAAGAAAATAATAAAATAATGCAGAAGTGCTGTGTCGGTCCTGCTTTTATCCCACCAGATTTATTTTCTGACTCAATTGTTTTGGCTCACATGTGTCAAGTCAGAATGCTACACCACATCTTGTGGAACACATGACAATTTTAAACTTTCTGCAGCAGCTCAGTTCTTATATCACTGGTGGATTCACATTTCCATATGTTCTTTTTCTTATACTGTATTCTGTTGGATTTTCTATTGTGGGGCTATATATCATGCACATTCTGGCCTTTAAATTACTCTATAAAATATCTTTATCTATCTATCTATCTATCCATCTATCTATCCATCTATCCATATATATATATATATTTATGATGTTAAAGTTTAGTTTTTTCTAGACTTATCCTCAAATATCCATTCTGAAACTCATGGAGCAGGTTATATGGGTCTGTCTGGCATCCTACCCTACTGAGATATTTTGGGACACAAACCCCAACAGCCTGTTCTATTTGTCTGTGATCTGTTTGAGCAAAGTATACATCTCATTTAGGCACCATTTCTTTTCTGTAACAGGTGGAAAGAGAGGACTGTGTAGGCATATTGAACTCCAATTTAGAGGCAAAATGTGAATAAAGAGGAAGAAATGGGAATAATAATGTAGACAGAGCTGTAGAATTTAGGCAGATTCAAAAAATCCTAGAACAACATCACTGCTGCATTTCATAAATAGGCTTTTTGCCACTTCCACTGACTGTCAATTTCTTTTTTATGTTTGCTGTTCATTAGTACTTCATACAGCACTACTCATCATCCTGTCCAGCTATTCTAGAAGTTACATATTCTGGTTGTGTTGAAAAATTGTAGAAAAAATGTTGCTCTTGTGAAGTGGAATTTCACTTCTCTATAAAATATATAACATGAACATGAAGAAAAGGTACTGATGGTTAGAACTCTGAATTATTGGTATTTTAATTTTTTTTTTTTTTAAATAACAAACCCAAAACCGAGAAAGCCAATAGAGAGATAATTAGTTTCTAACAATTTAAACCATGTCCAGCTTTGGATTAGTGGTTTAATAAAATATAAAATGGAAAAGTTAATAAGATTAGTAGGGCTAGTCCTCATGCAGCCTGTGACAGTGATGTATGTCAAAGTACACCCAGAAAGAAAAGGAAAAGAAAAAAAAATGAAGAGAATAAGAATGCAGAGTAGAAGTGACAATATATGACAAGCTGCAAAGCATCATAAATTACTCCTGTGATAAAGGGGGAGGAAATGAAATACCTTTTCCTGCCTCTATCAGAACACTAGCAAGATGGAACATAACTTCTGGAAACCTATTTGAGACTGCTAAAATATTTTCACTTTTACCAGCCACGTATTAACTCTGCCTACTGGAGTCTGGACAGTTACTTACTACTGTATAAGTTCTTTCACTGCTCAAAATCCATTTTAAATAGCTATATATTTGTCCTACACATATCTCTGTTGTGACACCTAGAAAGAAAAAAGTGGAAACAGAATGGAGCAGTATATCAATATTTTTTCAATAATCTCAAGAGATTTCCTCTGTTTGCAGAAACTCCCAAATTGCTCCAGGAAATGTAAAAAAGTGGTAAGGAAAGAAACATATTCTCCATAATGTGTTCCTGTGTCTTACCATAGATGTATTTCCTTGGCGAAGGATGTATTCTGTAATGTATTCTGGATGCCCAATGGCAAGCCATTTTCCACAGCAGTGGTGCTAGAGAAACAGAAATAATATTGAGTCATAGAGGCTAAAATGGGGACTCTGAGATTGAATTTCAGCTGCTGAGGCTAGAGATAACCTGACCTCCTTTTAGAGTGAGACCCAAGTATGCATCATCTTACACCCTCCTTAGATTCAACTACAAGGAAAATCAAAAGTACAAGCAGCTAGGAACTATAATGTGTACTAACAGCTCTCCCCATTGGAGGACCAGGGACCAGTACTGAAGCCTGCATGATCCACAGTTAAGATGCAACCAAAATGTTGAAAAAGATGAGTTAATTTCTCTGAAGAATGCATAAAGACCATGAAATCCTCCACCTTATGAATGATACTGCTGAGGAATCTTGCACCAAAAGAAACAACATATTCCAGGAAGAAACATTCATGAGAAGGAAAAAATCTGCATTTATATTATTTGGCTTCTACAAGTTTCTATATATGTGAAGGAAAATAATTTCCCATTGCTGGATAATTATCCTAATTAAAACATGTAGAAATACAAATGGGAGCAAATTTACCATAGCATCTTTTTAAAAATACAGACATGAAAACCATCAACTTGTTCTTAATGTGAACTATCCAGTATTATGACTCACTTTATGATTCATGCAGTGCTTATTATGTAATGCTGTTTATATTCTCTTCCAAACCCTTGTTACATTTCCATGGCCTTTTATTTGGCCTCCACCCTTAAAAAACCTTCTATAATTTATTCTGTAAGACATTCTAGTTGGGTGGACCAATTAAAGGTAACACACTAAATCTCCCTTGGTCTGTTTCTTTATGTAGTGATTGACTAATCCAAAATACATGGAGAGATGTTGTACTGACCCTATAGCTCTCTGCTCCTAGGCAAATAACTTAATGATTTGTCAGTGGTGTAATTCATTCATGCTGTATGACTCCTGCATTCCTGACTGTATAGTTAGCCAGTTTCTAATAGAAGAGTTGGTAGCACCTTTTCTCAGAATGCCTTATAGTCTAATGGTTAAGACATTTCCTGGAGTTGAGAAAAGTTGAATTTTCCTCAGGTTTTGGAGAAAAGCAGAACCTGGGTTTCACATAGGACCCTAGCAGCTTTCTGTTACTTAACTGATGGATACCAACACTGCCCACCTTTGACAAATGCACACGTTCAGTTCAGCGCCTACTGATGGACACTCATCAATATCGAACATTTCTTCCAGCTAGCTCTAGGCAGTGCTTCACTAAGCACATAGACTGTTTGTCTTATGCTTTGGATTAGTCTAGCTTAATGGACTATCAAGGGAACCCAGGTGCATGTAGCTTGCAAAGTGTCATGCGTCTCACATGCTCAAATGCTAAGTCAAGGCGAGTTATCATTTTAAGCAAAAAAATAAACCAAGTCTTTCCAAAGAAAAAAAAATTTCATCCTAAAATCAGTATCGAAAATAAGTCAGATAAATCAATCTTTGTAAAAACTCTTTCCCTTTTTAGTTATCTAAAATTAACTGGCATGAATTTGTTGGGTTTGGTGGTTTGGGGTTTTTTTTTAGGAATTACATGTCTAGCTGACATGATCCAAATCTTGAGTTAAAGTATAAAACCCATAACGAATCTCAAACATTGAATCAAAAATAATAAGAAGGCATAATGATATGCAAGATCCAGTATCATTTCAGTTATATGAGATACACTGATTTATTTCCAGCTCAAATGAAACACAGTAACAAAGCAATATGGGAGAGAGATGATTTGAGTGGCTGCTTGTTCATAACCTCAGGCCAATCTGGGGAGAGTCGTAAGACACAAACCTCCAGTCTCTAGAACTCCTGCAGTTTGCAGAGTTCAGTACCCATTTGACTGTGCTCAGATTTTTCTTGTTGATAGTTGGCTTCTAAATGACAGTATTATTAGTTGTCCCATTGACTATATTTAAACACCTGTCTCATGGATGGATTAATGTAAAACTGGCTTCGTTTGCTTAGTTGCTGCTTCCCTGGCTAAATTCTGAATCTGTGTTGTCTTGTCTCTTGTTTATTTACCAAATCAGTCATGTCCTCATTTTACATTGTCTCACAACTATTTACAGTATTCATCAACAGTAATCAAGGGCCTGATCAAATATGCATCTCTTTGTTTCAAAATTATTGTCGTTGCTCATTAAAGATGAGGGATAAGAAAGAGAAAGAATCCAGTATGTGATTTTCTCTTTTAAGCAAGATGGAGTCTCAACAGACAAAATGGGTTTACTTTTGATTAATATTTTCTTACTAACAACGAATACAGTTGTTTATTCATTAAATAGACTTTATTTAGACTGGTAAATATAAAGGATTGTTTCATTGCAGATTTATACATGTGAAATAGAATGCAGCTTTCATTTCGGCTATTAACATTGTTCATAATTAACTTTGACCAAAACCAAAAAATCTATTTTCTTACAGTCTTGACTCTGTTTTAAACTAATATATTATATTTGTCACTACTCATTGACAAATAAAGCACACAGGTACAGAAAATAAAAGACTGATCTTGTATTGTATTGCATAGGTTTTACCTTTAGGCTGCTTACACTGGATTACACAGTACAGTTTATTCATCTTTTTTTTTTTTTTTTGGTTTAAAAGAACCAACAAATATTATGTGCAGATAAACTTGGGAATAGGGAAAAAATGATGCTTTTTGGGGCTTATGCTTATAGTTAAAAAAGGTTATTTTGCATATATCTATGTATGTATATAAAGTATATTTTGGTTTAGACTTTTGATTTTTTTTAAAGCTTTTGTTTCAAACCAATGCACTTGTTATAGATATTCCTGCAATCTTTTCATGAAGTCATTGTAATACCTCCAAGCACATGAAGTAGTAGTTTCCCCACAACAAATTTCCTGCCATTTTCATTTTCCTATCATTATTACTTTGAAAGGTATGTAATTTGTTCTGCTCTGATGTGGAGCTCTCATTGGTGTAAGGAATAATAGATTGCAACTCTTTTGGTCTATTCCATTTAGCAGACAGAATTTTCCTCTTGTGGTTAGTTGATGCCATTCAGTCTTTCTATCTGTCCTGAAGACAGACACTTTTGTTTTATTCTGAATGCTATCTGATGCTTTTTCATTAAAAGAAAAAAAAATCCTTTAAAGCAGTTTTCTGAGTTGGTTACAGTTGTGCAAGTAAACCCCAACGGGAGAACACCTGTTTTAGTAGCATGTGAGCTATTGCTCATATTGGAAAAGTTTCTGATCTTTGTGAAGGGTGGGGAGAAAAAATAATTAAAAAAAAAAAATATTTAGAAAACTACTAGATACTTACTTGATTTTCTGGCCATGATGAGGGAAGGCCCAGGAAAATGCATTTGAAAGTGACCTTAAATAATTTTTCATTGAGTTCAGAGGTAATCATTCCCTTTGCTCTTCATGGCTGATCTGTGTATGGAGTGAAGTAAACTCTCAGAATTATCTCATATGATTCTTTTTGTGTCCATCACTGTCCTCTTTCCAATATTTTTGTGGATTATTTACTCCTTCCTGTCCAGCAGAGGTACTTCTTGAGTCACGTAAATTTTTCTAAATTTGCTCCAACATCAAGTTATTTTCTCTGCACATGAGCAAGCAGCTGTCTTTTGCTAAAGTGAATTTTGGTTCATAGGATTTTAAAGCAGACTTCAGTGCCAATAGTTTTTTTCTGCCTGTAGCAGAAGAGTTTCTCTTTTTCATTATTACTGCAGCAATATTGCTGAGGTATCAGACAAGCAGAAGAGATTAACTGTTTGCCACTATAGTTATTCGTGAAGAAAAACAATGGAAGTTATAATAGGGGTTTTTTGAATTAACTTTGTAGTTTTACTAATTTCTGGGTACAAGTATGTACTTTCCATTTTATTAAAAACAGAGTAGGACTGAATGTAAAATAAGCAAAAGGAAAATTCTGTAGTGTTGCTTCACAAGCAAGCCTTATGTTTCAATATTATGGAGATTCGTGTGTGATTGAAGAAGCAACTGAAAGACAACCTAACCTTGGTATACTTATTAAAATTACAACTTTTTCATTTTTTATAAATTTTATTTCATCCTGATTTTTTCTCTGCAGAAACAATGTGGGAAAGAAATCTTGAAAGTTCTGGATATTCTAAACCATACCTCAATATCTTTTACTCCTTTGGACCTGACAGCTCCTATTCACCAGTGAAGAGAACTTAGGTAGCCTTGACAGATCTGCATCTATGCAGTGGAAACTCTTCTCTGGGAAAATAAGAAAGCAAGCAAATAAATAAAAAAATCTAGTCTGAAAAATTTAGAAGTATAAAATTAGTTATTTAAGCCTGAGCTAGTTATCTTAAGGTCTCTATATGGCTGATAGAAATAGACACCTTCAGAACATCTCATCTCGTCCGACCTACCTATGATAGATTAAAAAATCACTCACAGGAGATGCCTGCTTTCTTCGTTGCCTATAAGGAATCATGCAGTGCCTAGCTAACATTCAGACATCTAATTCTGAGGTGTTTAAGTTGGTAAATTAAATCAAGAATAGGATTTTTTTAATGTAATCACAGCTGTTCTGCTGCATGGAGGTTCATGGAATTTTAAAATCATATAAAAAACAAGGAAACTTTTGAAAAAGCAAGGATATCTGTACATCTCAACCCTTTTCTTTTTGATTTATATCATCTTTACTAAGTGAATAAATCTTTAGGGATGGGATTCAATTTTAAAATTATCCACATTCTTTACTGCCTGAGATATCATTAAGCCTCCAAGATACCTCTTTTGAATTGGTATATATGACACAGGACCCAAAGGAGATTCAACCCCTTCTGAAATCACAAAGGTGGAGCAACTTTGAGCATGTAAAATGATATTAGACATCTAGGATTAGGCATCTGGGTGGGATTCAGCTTGCCCTAACTTTATGTGTCTACAATGTGGGTACCTTTATGTTAACAGGTTGCTTGAGCTCCCATTAGGCTCAACCGAGATTAAGGAAAGAAATCACCCATAAGACTTAGTACCTTTTTAGATGTTCTAGTATATGAAAGATATCTGTTGATTTGCGTGACATCTTGCTGACACAGACTTTCAGAGAAAGCCATACCATCTGGAGTGGAAGGATAATGTAGGATAACAGACATGTCACTGAAATTGTATATAATTTGATTAAGCTATTAATGTATATGTACATGTATACATATGCATGTGTATATGTTTCTATACACATTCACATATATGGAAGAACTCTCTATCCTAATAATATTGTGTGGATAAACAGGAACATTTTGGAATTAAAAAGATAGGAAGAAAGACTTTAAAAGAATGTCCATGTGAGTATACATTTCTGTATGTGAGCAGAAATATAAAAAAAGAAGGCTATATGAAGAAAAAAAATAATACTGTCGCTCAAATTTACATGAGGGATTACTCTTAGACTTATTTTCCCCCTTTTTTTCCTGCTACATTCAAACTCATTTAATACATAATTCCTTTCGTATAGTATCCATGTTTTTGCAAAGTACTAATCATACTCCTGGGTAATATAAAAGTAACAAATAACAGCCCTCATGGACTTGAGCAGAAAACAGTCATACTGCTGAGTATGAAATTCTCAAAGGAATGTGGATACCAGACAGCTATTACTATAGAAATACTGGAACCCTTTGTCACATCCAGGAAGGACATTAGGTCCTAAGCTTATGTAAAAGAAAAGGCCCAGAAATCCTTTTGGAGACTTGTAGACTGCTGATATGATTTTGAAAGCCTCAGTATGTCAAACATATCAATAAAAACATCCTAAACAACTATGACATCCTTTGCAAATAACACAAAGACCTTGGTAAAATGTATTGACTGACCTCTTTTACTTTGAAGTCACAGACTATTTCCTCACGGTGCATGGGCTTGCTATTTATTTTTTCTTGTAAGACATATTTACAACACACATTAACTCATCAGGAATAAGCCAGTGATACTGAAGGAAAATTGAAACACAAATCTTTGCTTCCATCAGTCTATGAAATCTGTGTGTGTGTTTATGTGCATGCATGTATCTGTCTGTAACTATGTATTCTCAATTTTGAAATGCATTTTAGCAATATTGGCAATGTCAGATTAACTTTACTTGTGCTTTGTGATATGCTTTCTACTCTCAGGTTCTTGCAAGCACATCTGCCACAACTGAGACTCAGCACATCTCTTGGTTTTACCTGAGACCTTTATGATGACAACAGCTCTCCCTGGTTTCTGTACAACTGATCTGCCTAAGCTGTAAAAGTGGTCCTCTAGGTTCCCTTTATAGTCACTAGGAGTGGGTAAAGTCCTCTAAGAGAGCATTTATCCAACCAAATTATACTCCAGAAGTTAATCTCCATTCTGTCTCCTTCCAGTGGCTATATTAAAACTTCCTTCTGGAAATTTATCAATAAAAGCGGCAGCAATATCTGTAATTTCTAAATACTGTGATGGAATCACAAGGACTACTTTAAAGACACTAAGCATTAAAATGCAGACCATGGTATCCACTGAGCTTTGCTTTTGTAGGAATCTAGACACAACGGAGCCATGTCTAACTTTAACTGCTCTGCCATTGATTTCTTACAAAGTTAAGAATAAAATACACACATTTGACACTTTAATTTTGCTAAGTTACTTTTGGCTTAATCAAGCATCTGAAGGGCTTTTATGATTATTTTTGCACAACAAACCAACCCACAAGATTGCTTTAAAGTCTCCATGGCTTTTTCTGGAGATTCTAGATTCTCAGTAGAAATTGCCTTGCCCTAGTTAGTCCATTGCCTTATCTCAACATTTATACAAGTCCATTGCCTTATCTCAACATTTATACAAAATCTGTCTCTAGTATCATAATTTTTGTCAAAACCATTGCTTGTATGTTGTTTATATTTGTGGTCCTGGTAGCACCATTAAATGTTCAGTTTAGACCTCTTCCTATGCCATAGATGCTTACACAGATTAAGTGCTGCTTGACAAAATCACTTGGGTTTTAAACTAAAAGCAGAGGCACAAGTGCTGCAAGATCTTTAATTAAATGCTTCACTTTTTATTCATATTAAAAATAAAATATAAAACTTACCACCCTTTCTGTACTGGCACAACTGATGAAGGACATTCTTTTGAAAAACACACTTGATAGTAAAATACAATTAACAGTAAAATACCATCCGTAGTAATATCTTTCCCCTGTGTTAAACTTCAGTTTATTTCTGAAATTCTAGAATCCTTTTTCAAGCTGGTATATCAATGTTAACCCCATCAAAGCTGCAGAGGATTTTTTTTCTCTTCTTTCTCCTTCAGTTATCTCTTCTCTCCTGTGACAGAACAGATTTTTATATGTTGGACTTTTAAAATTATTTATTTTCATTTTTGATAGCTACTCACATTGTTTAATGTTACACAGACAGTATTAAGAGAACTACATACTTCTAGTGCACCAAACAAGTGAGAAATGACTTCAGAATGACAGGCGCATGCAGTACTTCAGTGAATACTTTGTCATCTTGCATTGTAAAAGATATGTTTCCATTTAAAAAATAAATCGCTACATATTAAGGCTACAAAGACATTCTTCTGCTTTGTGATAGTAGGGTGCAGCCAAGGTATTACTGTCTACAATTCACTCCATGTAAGAGTCTGATGATTCTTTTACATTAGCAGATATATTTGGAAAAACGATTAAGGGGACTCCTTTAAGGATGGTTATAGATGTAGTAGTTGTAAGTCACACCTTTTTGAGAGGGCTCAGTTTGATTTTCTGTTATTACTGGTTGATTACACTACCACACAAGCTATAAGAACAGGGTAGAGAATCAAGCTAAAGGTCACAAGTATATAGGTCGCACAGCAGTAGCCATAGACAGGCCCTTTGGGAAAAGTAACAACAGCAAAATCATATTTGCTATTCCCACCTAATATTCTTTCATTTTCCTGTCATTTTTAGCTAAGAGGATTTCTTGATCTGGATTTGGTTTTGCACATTTTTTTCCCCTCACTTTTGGGTTTTTTTTTTGATTCAAGATGGTCTTTTTGAGCCTATGTTATTTTTTAAATCCACAAGGAATTCTTCTCAAGGAATTCACAGGTTTACTGTCTACTGACTGAAGAATCAATTATTTTTATGTATTTAAATGACATCATACCTTACTAAAGATTTATAAATGTTTCTTTCTGATAGGTTTCTTTGGTATACCACTGCACACCATTTTGCTTCCTGACTTTGTAGAGCCATTTCTGTGAAAACTTACAGCAGCTCAGAATGAGTAGTGTATTTGTTAACTGGTACAACTCAGTGACAGCTTTTGTCACTACTGCTCCAGTATCTGTATTGGTTTGAGAATACAGTTTCATTGTACATTTTGGAACTTTTGTTCATTGTGTGGAGAATATTTCTATTTTAGCTTTTATTTATTCATCAGCTATGCAGTTTTGGTCAGTTTCCAGAGAATATTTGAAATCTTCAATATGATCATCAGCTGCTACCAGAGTGGTTACATTTTTTCTTCTGGGATACTCTAACAGCTTTGGCTGGCAGAGGTGCTCAGAATATATCCTCCTATGCATTCTGAGTCACAGCCAATTTTCTCACATGTGGCTCACTAGAGCCTTAATTTAAAAGTGAGTAAGCTGCTAGTAGAGTGTACTCAGTAAGAAAATTTCAGTTCTGAAACAGATTGGAAAAATTATCTTTAGTGATCTTTAGAAGTTGTTAGAGAATCTATTACTACAGGCTTCCATTCAGGTTGAGCTTTGATAAAAATTGATCTTTGGAGCTAGCACTAAATATTCTGTTGTCCTTTGTCAACTTACTATTTTGTTGTGCTAGGTTAACTTCCATTAAGTGCTTTTTGTGTTTTTTTTTACCTCATTAAAACGATACATTTCTGTGAAGCTTTGAGATTTACAGACCAGATCTGCACTGGATTTTAGGCATCTAATTCTCATTATTTTGAATAGGATGCAGGTTACTCAATCTGATTATCTATGTTTCACTCAAGTACTTGGTAAAAAATGCTGATGTCTTGCTTTTCAAGGACCGACATTTTCTTTTGATGAAGAAAGATATATACAAATATTATTTATGATTTCAATACCTAAGTGCAGGTTGTTATGATTTCAGTTTAATGGACATCATTAGCTATGGTAAAAAAAAATTAATGTTAGCCATCAAGACGTTTTAAGAAGTTTTGAAGGGATAAATAAACTTTAAAATGTGAATGTCTGTTAGCTTTGGATTATACTTCTTGATTAAGCTATTAATAACTGCTGGTCATTTTGAGGTAAAAGCAGTATCATTACTTCAGGAGCATGAAAAGTCAAAAAATGGTCCTTAGTTCCTCTAATATACAAAAGGTATAATAAAGAATCCTAATCAATGGCAATTGTGTTTGAATCTAAAAAAAACTTTTATAATGTCTTTATTGATTAAAAATATTTCTGTTTCTTCCTTTACTTTTGGGTCCATTTCTCCTGACCAGTGTTATAACAATTATAACACCTATGTTCCTCTGCAACAGTTGCCTTCAGCCTCCTTCAGTCTACAGACCTGTACAGAATCTTGACTGAACCCTTTATTAAAAAGTTAAGCCTACTAACAGTTGGATTAGTGTATTATTTTTCTTACTGGTCTTTCACAGACTCCTTTTACATACTTCAGAAACCCTTACAGGTTCATGTATCACTATTTTTAAAAGCATTATTCATATTGTCCATAATCAGCTGAACCAAATAACTCAGTCCCATCCGTTATCAAAATTTCAGTTGCTCTTTCCATGTCTAGGGACACAAAATGCAATTTAATCCCTTTTGCCTGAGTCAGTTTGGGATACGGGCCTGAATTCACCATCTGCACCTTCTATTCATTAGCTATTTACACATGCACCTCCCATCATTATCTAGGCTTTGGGCATAGCAGCATTCTGGTTTAACTTCTCACAGAATAATAAAATATGAAAATAAAAAATATTCTTGGCAAAGAATTACCTTAACCACAAAAATGTCTATTTATATTAAGCAAGAGCTAAAGGTATCTGAAAATAACTAAAGATCTCAAGATATGCAGGATGTGATACCATTGATGTATGTTCTATGTGAGTGGGCCAGTGCCAAGCGTGACCCATACACAAGTGACACAAGCTCTTGCAGTGATCCCTGCTTTCCATTGCCTAATGTTTTCAGGCCTCCATGGAGATTGCATCAAAACTGCCAACATCCCTCAGAAATAAGGCATCTGAAATGGCACAAGATCAGGAAATTAAATCCTGACACTTTTTTAGGCACAAAAGGTTAGGCATAAAAGATTAGCAACAGATAATAGGGACACTAATATGCCTGAGCAGGAGGATCATCAGAACCACTGTTGGTGTCTAGGGGGCTGGAAACACACCAATGAGAAAACGTGATGTTCCTTTGATCAGGTTCCTACAGAAGCAAAAGCTTTCATTCCTGGTTTATTACATCATATTGCATTGTATTCTATTCTATTTTCTATCATTTTACTTTATTGTCTACTTTCTATCTTTCCTTTCTTTCTTAGATTCACTCCCAAATGATAATTTACCTTCAGAGAAAATAGAAAGAAAAGGTTTCCTAGAAAACTAATAAAATGTTGAATTGTTTGACAAGATTTGGTTTGGAGTCAGTTCTTTAATGTTAAAAAGAAAAAAAGGAAAAGGTAAAACAAATCAATGCACAGAAAATATCTTAAAGAAGAACACAGGTTTCAGAAACATCAAGGTGCTAAATACAAAACTGCAACCTGAAAAACCCATATTCATGTGCCATATAATCTTATGTTTTCCTAACTTCTGTATATAGACCTTGGGATGAGAATAATACAAACATTTGATCATGTTTCAATAGTCTTGGCATTCAGACACTGTGTCAAAGAAGCTCTCATGTTTTTAATCCCATCTCCATTTCATGAAAAAATACCCAAACCATTCTGGGAGCAGTGAAAAGAACTCAGATTTAGCATTGTGCAATAGTTTTCGTTGTAGGGTTGTGAACTTTTCAATGTGACAGGTGCGTGCTGGTTTATATTGTTTTCTGCAGCATAGAACAGACCACTGGGTCACCAATTGCCTGCACCATTGTCCTAACACATATCTAAAAAGACTAAGCCTGTATTATTGTTTTTTTTTTTCTCCATACTAAAAGATCCTATCCATCCAAATAAATAAATAAGTAAATGGAATAATTACTTTAAAAGGATAAGCTAATCTTCGAAGGATGAATGAAGGAAATCTTCCAACATCCTCTCCTAGTGATTTCTTCTAAATCTTTACACCAAGTGTCCTTATTTCAGGAATATTTCCACTTACAGTATTTATTTTATTTAAAACACGCACAATATTACACTGCCTAAAATCTCTTTCTGAAAGGTGCCACTCTAAGCAACCCTCTGTATACATTATAAATCATGTGGATATCTTAGTCATGGCTCTGGCTTCGAGTTAGGTGGCTGGATATCTAACCATTAGATGTTGCAGCAGCTAAATTCTGTTATGTAAACCTTACTTGGCTCTTTGTCTCCAATGGATAAGAAATGGGCCTGTTCAGAAGCATAACTTGTCTTTGGAATGCTGGCAGAATTTCCAAATGTGCTCTCACATATCCAAGTGCAATACTAGTGCAGTAAAAATCTATACAGTACAGTTAATATAACTTATTAATAAGAAAGATTTTTTTTTTTTAATCTTAGCTAACAGATTATGGTCAGATTTATTCCATTTAATGTTTTTTACTTTTCAAAGTAAAAAAAATGACAAGGCAAAAAGAAACACAAACATATTGTGGAGAAAGTACCAAATTGCTACTCCTACATAATGTTATGATAATTATATGGGGGAAAATTGTCCTGTGATGTGTATTTATCTTTTACTCTTAAAGTCAAATACACTTGTTATGCTGTTATGTGCTCAGAAGTTCTTTCATTATGTTGCTTAACAGGATCATGAGAGCTCAACAGTTTAATCATGAACCATAAGAAACATTTCAGGGATGTTTATCAAAGGCACCTAAAGAAGAACATATTTTTTCATGTCTATGTGATCAATAAGAGAAAAGTCCATGTCAGTGGTAACAAGCACTTTTTTCTTTTGATGATTATTGGATCATCTGATGTCTTTCTACCCAATCTGAAATGTCAGTTGTCAATTTTTCTGCACAGCTTTCAAGTTTACTGGACATTAACACCAACTGTCACTCCTGTTTCACTGCCAGGAAGAAAGTCATGGACCATATAAGTGTTTGAATTACTATTACTGTATTACTATTCACCTCTTAAAGTGGCTCCTAGAGGTTGAAGAAGAGACACAGTGGGAGTCCATGCTGTTAAATGCTATGTTAATCCAGGCAGGGTGGTGGAAGCTATGAGTATACAGAATTCTGGAACATTTTGGAAGTCATATAGTGACCTAATGTTGCAGATACTAAGAAATGAGGGGAAAAGCAAACAAACAAGTAAACCAAACCAAACAAAAAGCCATCAAACCTAAGCTAAAATTACAAAATTAGAAAAACTATTACAAAGCAATTACACAATGTATTTGGCTAGAAAGTGCACTTGTCACTGTATTCAACTTAAAACTTGGGAGAAAAGAACTGAAGACAGGAAATAAAAAGCAGCTTAGACAGTGGATAGCAGAGCCAGAGGCAAGTGAAGAAAGTCCATACAAATGCCTATGGAACTCACCATGAGGCCTAGATGCAATTGTTAAAAGAATATACTCCAGAAGCAGACATGCAAATCCTGTGATGGCTAAGTGAAAAGAAGTAGATAAGGTGAAAAAAACAAACCAACCCAAACAAACAAACAAACAAAGCAGGATGTGTTTGTGCTTCTTCTTAAATATGTATGGCAGTGAAGTTCCCAACCTGTAGCCCAGCTTCCATTTGTTGCCCTGGAAGTCAATCCTGTTAAACCAAAAAAAGTAAACGTGACTAGTTTGAGAAAAAAGAACACCACAAGTAATTCCTCAAATTTTTTGGCCCTGTCCTAATGAAAATTAGAAGGATGAAGAAAAAAAAAGAATCCTAACTTCTCCTTTCAGGGATCAAACAGCATTCATCATACATTGGCTATTCCTTTTTTCTTCCAGATGCCACTCTACACAAGGTAGAAAGGTGAAAGTAAAGGAACCATTTATGCTGATTTACAGCTCCTGTGTGACAACTTTTACTGCCCTTAGGCTGTTCAGGCAGCATGTCCAAAGTTACTGAATATGACCCTTGTGACTTTTTAAAAGTCAGAACTAGACCCAGAGATTGACAAAACCCAGAGCCCTTCATTCTGGAGTCTCTTTGAAGGACTTTTTCAAGACAATGACTGTTGTTGTTGTCCTAGACTGGAAAGACATGTCTTAGTGAAATCTTAATAGAGCATGAAGTCTGGAAGGAACAATACCAAAGTTAGCATTTCAGCTATATAAGTTTCTTGGAGATAAATTTGGATGGAAAAAATTATCTATCTTTAAACAACTAGCTGTTCAGAGATATCTAAGGATTTAATCTTCACTTTTTATTTTTTTTTTCATGCTATGAGGTTACAGGAGAATATGAAGTCTTTTACTTTTTCTTCTAGCTTTACTGATACCATAGAGACTAAATATGAACTAAATTGGAGGCTGATCCATCTGATATTATAATATTTATTTTAGGTTCTGTTTACAGTGGGACAAATATGACCCTTGATGTACCTTGAAAGCTTGCTCCACATTTCGCAGGCTGTGGAATTTGTTAGATTATCTGGCAATTTTCATGCAAGGGTTTTGTTTCAGTGAAAAAAACTACAAGAGAGCATGTTTATCGTTCACTGTTGAATTTCATGTTATCCATTAATGCTCAATGACCTGCCAAGAGAAATGTATTTGCTTTTATCTCTTTTGGATTTCAAACTGAGGCTAAAAAATTAAGACTTCTTAAGAAAGAAACTGGATTTCAGTGAAATTTTTTTTAATAAGTCTATAACTAACAATTTCTGTTTACCTTAATGATAAATTTTCTGTCAAGTTAAAAACAAGCTAATTCAGTGATCATAGAATCATAGAAACAGAATGTTTTGGGTTGGAAGTGACCTTTAGAGGTCATATAATCCAATTCCCCTGCAGTGAGCAGGGACACTGCTAACTAGATCAGGTTGCTCAGAGCCCCATCCAACCTGGCCTTGAATGTTTCCAGGGATGGGGCCTCCACTACCTCTCTGGGCAACCCGTTCCAGTGTTTCACCACTCTCATTGTAAAGAATTGCTTCCTTATATCCAGTCCAAACCTACTCTGTTTTAGTTTAAAACCATTACCCCTTGTCCTGTCACAGCTGGCCCTACTAAAAAGATTTTTCCCTGTCTGTCCTATAGGTCCCCTTTAAGTATGGAAAGGCCACAATCAGGTCTCCCTGCAGGCTTCTTTTCTCCAGGCTGAACAAGCCCAACTCCTCAGCCTGTCCTCATAAGAGAGGTGCTCCAGCCTTAGGATCATTTTAGTGGCCCTCCTCTGGACCCGTTCCAACAGTTCCATATTCTTGTACTGAGGGCTCCAGAGCTGGACGCAGTACTCCAGGTGAGGTCTCACCAGAGCAGAGTAGGGTGGAACAGTCACCTCCCTTGACCTGCTGGCCATGATTTATTTGATACAGCCCAGGGTACAGTTGGCCTTCTGGGCTCCCAGCACACATTGCTGGCTCATGTCTAGCTTTTCATCCACCAGTATCCCCTTGTCCTTCTCTGCAGGGCTGCTATCAATGCCTTCATCCCTCAGCCTATATTGATACCAGGGGTTGCCCTGACCCAGGTGCAGGACCTTGCATTTGGCTTTGTTGAACCTCATGAGGTTCACACAGGCCCACGTCTCCTGCCTGTCCAGGTCTCTTTGGATGACATCCCGTCCTTCTGGCGTGTCAACTGCACCACTCAGCTTGGTGTCATCTGCAAACTTGCTGAGGGTACACTCGATCTCGCTGTCTAAGTCATTGATGAATATATTAAACTGCACTGGTCCCAGTATGGACCCCTGAGGGACACCACTCATCACCGGTCTCCATCCGGACATCGAGCCATTGACCGCTACCCTCTGGATGTGACCATCCAATCAATTCCTTATTCACTGAACAGTCCACCCATCAGATCCATAGCTCCCCAATACAGAGAGAAGAATGTTGTGGGGTACCATGTGAAAGGCTTTGCAGAAGTCCAGATAGATGACGTCCGTTGGTTTTCCCTTGTCCACTGATATTGTCACTTCATCATAGAGATCCACTAGGTTGGACAGGAAGGACTTAACCTTGGTGAAGCCATGCTGGCTGTCTCAGATCACCTCCCTGGCCTCCATGGGCTTTAGCATAGCTTCTAGAAGGATCTGTTCCATGATCTTCCCAGGCACAGAGGTGAGGCTGACAGGTCGGTAGTTCCCAGGGTCCTCCTTTCAACCCTTTTTGAAAAGGGGTACAATGTTTCCCTTTTTCCAGTCACCAGGGACTTCACTTGACTGCCGTGACTTTTCAAATATCATGGAAAGTGGCTTGGCAACTACATCAGCCCATTCCCTCAGGACTCTGGGATGCATCTCATCAGGTCCCATAGACTTATGTATGTTCAGGTTCCTCAGGTGGTCACAAGCCTGGTGTTGATTGACTCAGGAGGGGTGAGGAGAGAAGTTACCAGTGAAGACTGAGGCAAAGAAGTTGTTGAGTACCTCAGCCTTCTCCTTGTCTGTTGATCCTAGGTTGTCCGGAGGAAGACTTCGTCAGTAGGTTTCCCTTGATCAGGCAGCCTGTAGTAGACACCAAACACAAGGTTCCCTTTGTTGCCTCTCTTCCATTTCAGAGGTGGTTCAGAACTGAATAACAAGTAAAGTAAACATATATTTTTATGAAAAAGACTACATTAACATATTCAGTCAGTATGACTGCTATCAGGTGGCAGTATGATAATTTGTTCTGGTTTGTTTGCCTCCTGAGGATTAGCTGACAAATCTGTTTGGCTACTGCCTTTCAAGAAATTCAACAATAAATTGATCTTCAGTAGACAGCTTCTTGCTTTCTGCCATTTTTGGAGAAGTCATTCTTTCTCCATAGTCCTCTCTAAATTATTTTTTCCGTGTTCTAATCAAAAGCTGATTGCTTGGCAGGGATTCAAAATTGAAGTCTCACCTTTTTTATACTTGCATCAGTCAGATTGTTCTATGCTTTCACATCTATGTATGCTTTCTATGCTATTCATGTTTGTTTAAAATGTCTCTTTTCTTCCAAGTTGCATTTTAAGTATGTTCAGTATCCTTATATTGTCAAAAGCTGTAACAGGAGCTTCAGTGATGCTCTCAGTTAACTGAAAACTTCTAAAACATCTAGATCACATTTTTCTAGAATTGCTGCTTCTGATTTTCTTTTTTGCTGATGTTTCTGGATTTGGTGTGAACTGTTTTTTAAATTTTCTTTAAGCAGATTTGCAGATTTCCTCCACCATAAAGCTGCTTCTTTCTTTCATACTTGATATTTTCTTGGTGGCCAGTAGTTACTCAGAGCCAAGGAAATATGAGAAAACTTTACTTCCATCGCTTTCTCAGGATTTAGACCCAAATCCAGCCACCTGGGAATACTAACTTCTTGTTTTCCAATTAGTGCAAACATTAATATGAGTTAATGAATTATTAGCTGCCTACAGGTCTGGCTGAGCAGCACTTACATAGTTTGAGAATTGCATGTCATTATTAATGCCTTTAACCTCTTCCCAAATGTTTATTTAGGAAAGCCATCCCCCTACATATCTGATCAAACTTTTATCCTAATGAAAAGTTATGACAAAATATATAAAAATGTTTTTGCCTAGATAAATAGACTTTCTGTAGTGATGTTTGGTTTTTATATCTTTCACGTGACCCCACCTGTTTTCACTTAGGACATTTGCTGTAACTGTCCTGTAATCAACCAACCAAGTCTCATGACTGTAGTTGAAGATGTAAATTCTTCCCATGTTTTTGAGATACAAAATGTAGAATACATAGAAAAATCTCCCTTCATTCACAAATCATACTTTTAGTTTGTTTCCATTCATTTTTCATAGCAATGTATTTTATTTAAAACCATTCTATAAGATAGCTGTCTGCTATGTCTAACTTAGGACAAGGAAATGTGAGAAATTCTTTCAGTTCATCATTCTATAACAATGTAGCACATCTTTTTATGAATTAATTATTACCCTAAAGACACTTAAAGTGTACCACTTATATTGCTCTTTTCTTCTTTACATGGTTATCTTGCATGTTTGAGTCGTATTATATTATTCAGATAACAGAAAAGGTACTTTTTGCTGTTTCTTCCTTCTAATTTATTGTTTTTCTATGTAAGTATTTTTAAACATATGTAGAATGTTAGCCCTCTTGGGTGTATTCTAACTTTTTTTTATGGGAAATGGAGGATTTTTTGTACCTCTGTCATCGCTATGAAACCATTAGTGCAACCAAGACATCAGGTTGAATTATCGATTTATAGCTCAATGAACACCATAAATTATAAAACCAAGTTTACGTTTGAACAGACAGTGAAGAGATAGTATGTTTAAAATAGCATTACTTTCAGCTTATGTCATTTTAGACAAACTACTACATTTTTCCCTAGATGAAAATGCAAACCACTGAAGTATCTCACAAACTTTTTGTTGATTTCAGTAACTATATAAATTGGGAACAACAGTAACTTCCATGTGAATGCATTTTTGCTTTCTGCTCCCTAACATTTTGAAACAAACTTTTAAAAGAAAAAAGGTAATTTCTCAAGTTTGTTGTTTTTGTCATTTTTACTTCTATTCAAACTATTTTTTTGAAAATGCTGAATGCTTCAACATCGTGACAGAATGCAAACACGTTTACAGAGCCTTTATTAATTTCTCTGGGCAATGACTCACTTCCATGTAGTTCATCTTCAAGGATCTTTAAGAATGTTATTGAAGACTTCTATTGCCTTTTGATGAGGCTTTTAATTCTATTTAAAAATAAAATTACTACTTTGGATTTTTTTTACTCATTTCCTCATAAAAATTACAAGCTTCCTGTTAAAATAACTGCTAAAGTACTTTTTAAATTTCTGAAGCACTTCTCCTATCATACATAATACAACTTAATATGAAGGTCTGATTCAGACACATTTGATGTTACGTAGCAAAATGTACTCACCTCCCACATAATTCTACACAGCCGCTTACTCTTCCTTTTGTAAATATTAGATTTGATTATACCCTTAGTATACTTTAGGATGAGGTCCGCAGTCTTCAGTCTTTTATAGGTACGTTACAGAGCTTCATGGTAATTATTTTTTGTAATTTTATATAATTTTCCCCTTGCTCAAGTAATAGACTGAGATCAAATCAAATTTCAGAAGGCAGAGACAAGGAGGTGAATTTTAAGAAGGGATTCCAAGGACCCTCTAGTTTCAACTTTCACTGTATAGACTGAGTACCACATACCCATTTCTCTACCAAATTTACATCTCTAACAGCAGTTGCCAAAATTTGTTCACTCAGAGATACACACTACCATCACAAAATAGAAACTACAGATTTAAACGAGGTCTAAGGTCACACATACGGGCAAAGTAAAGCATAATTTGAGCCCCACATTTGCCTTCTAATTATTCAGTAGCACCTCATCTCCTAATTCTTTAGTGAATTATGATTAAAAAATATCAGATGCCTTCCTCATGACAACTTTTGTGGCTGTATTGCAGAAACAGTAAGGAATCCATTCTTTAGGAACATTGGACTATGACCAAGTCACTCTCTAGGTAAATTACATAGACTGAATTACATTTGCTTTTCAGTAAACAGCTTGTTTCCACATCTCAGATTAGGTGTATTTATAATCCATTCCATTGATCCATTCTTTTAATGGTTTTTGTGGTGAGTGTTCTGTTTCTTTCCTTTCAGAATATTTACCATTCATCTGGTTAAATACAAAGTATAAAATATTTTTTATCACTATAAGTTGAATGTATTTTTTTACTACAGAATAAATGTATACTTTGCATATGTCTATTGTATCTGAATTATTAAAGCCTTTCTTATTGCTTCTTATCTAATATCTGTACCAACATTACTACTTCATTTCCTCTGAATTTACATGAAGAAATTTATGATTATTGACCTTACTTCTGCTACCTACAGATTTTTTTTCCCATTGTTTTTTTTTTTTTGCTGTCCTTATCTATAATTTAAGTTAAACTACTGAAAAAAATATTGAATTATGGGATCACAGAAAAAAAACAGTCTGAAACAGACTACTGGGTGTAGTCATCTCTTTGAACCTCCTGCTCAACACCCAGCTAAACTTAAGGTTAGATCAGATTACTCAGAGTCTTATCTAGTCATATTTTTAATATCTCTAAAGATGGAGATTCCACAGTGTCTCTGGACAAACTGTTCCAGTGTTTATCCATTTTCATTGTGACTTTTTTTGTTTGTTCTCTGCCCCCCTGATACCTTATCAGAATTTCCGTTTATGTACCTTGTGATTACTGTCCCTTGTTCTTTCACTGTGCACACCTGAAAGGACACTGACACTCTTTTGTCTGTACCCCTCCATTAGGCCATATAAAACTACTATTAAATCACCCCTTAGCTATCTCTTCTCCGAGCTGTTCAGCCACCCCTCACATGTCATGTGCTCTTTAGCGGCTCGTCACTGTGCTCTCTCCAGTTTGTCAGTATCTTTGAGGCCTCAAACAGAACACAAAACAGAAATGCATAGGCATGCACTTCTTCCCTGCTTTGTTTTGTTTTCTATATATGTTTTGCAGTTCAGGTTCAGACTTCACACATTTAATTAATCTTCCATTAAAAACACTTGATGCAGTCACTCCATTGTCAAAAACCAACAGAATAGTCTGGGACTATTTGTCCTTTGTGAAGCCGTGTTGGCTATTCCTAATCGTATCCCTGTCATCCATACGCCTTGACGTAACTTCCAGGATCAGATTTGTTACTAAAGAGAGGACTGAAATAAATAGGGAAAAAAAAAAAATCCTGGAAAAATAGTGCACTCATTGAGTAAATGCTTGTATGAAAGGATTCAGAAGATTTCAGTGCCCCTGGGAATAAAAAGATGCTGTACAACAGGTTTTTTTTTTCAGTGGGAGAGATTAGGTAACAGATAAGCAGCAGAACCATCACAGTCTTTCCAATTTCTTCTCTGACAACTGTATGTCAGAAAGCTAATAACAAGCTTGTGTAATTCTTGAAAGAACCCTTCTGTACCCTTATTTTCATGATGGGGGGTCTGGACATAATTGTACTGTCTTGCCTGAAATGGTCTGTGAGTGGTAACTGGAAAAGTCTTTGCCTACTCTCTCTTGGTTTCTGTTTCTGCAGTTAGCTCAGATGGAACAAGTTTGCTTGTATTTATACTTCAGCCTCATCCACAGATCTCAGGAAACCTAATACACTATAAAATCTTATTCTAACAGGTGTAAAGGAAACAGTGCCTTTTAACAGCATGGTGCAAGTCATCATGAAAGGTTTTGATTGCTCCTTCATCCCCTCCTGCCTCCAGACAGTAGTCATCACTAGCATGAACCCTTCTTCTATGGTTTCACAGGTTCCTGCCTAGTGCAAGCTTCCCTCAGGGGTGCATCTCTCCCCCACTCCCCCCACCACCCACTGGCTGCCCTTGGGGACCCCACAGGGGAGACAGAAAGTGCCCCCAGCCCCATGAAACAAAGGGGTGTTGTTCCCCCTACCCCTGGGGTCTGTCTGGCTGTTGCTCCCCACTCAGCAGCAGTTCTGCCAGATGGGTGACAGTGACATGAGGGTTGGGGGAACAAGCTCAAGCCAGCTCCAGCTGGCCAAGGCCACCCCAGCCCCCTGAGAGAGACCTGTCCTTCCCCTGCCAGGGCTGTTCTGGTATTGGGGACCAACGGGGGCAGGGGCAGTATACGGTAAGTACACACATATGCATATTCATGCAGTATGTTTCAAGGTAGAAGAAGAAAGAATATGGGCTAACGTAATGCTGTAGTGACTTAACCAGGAGCTACACAAAGAATGAACTGTTGAGGTTAGGATCAGCATTAGGACTTGTCAGTTTAAGATTTTCAAGCACCTCTAGCAGAAAGATGGTAATACTGTTATTTTGGAGAGCATTGCATATGGCGTGTTGTAATCCCACTTTTAGACATCCCAAAAGTTTGCAGCTTTTTCTATTAATAAATTTCAGGTATAACATTTTCCTCATATACAGTGTCTAAGCATGTTATTGAGGCCACCATAGTGGGTTATATCCCTGTAATTAAAGCATACCTTTTATTTCAGCATGTGGAACAATACAAAGACTCGTGGCTTGCTTTCTGCTTAATTTTCTGGAGCAAAGGGAGGGAAAGGATTTGGAGCCATAAGGAGGATAGTGTTTTAATTTCTGAAATGCTCATCCTCGGTTTCTCAAGATGGGGGGAGTGCATAGTCTGTCAGTTTCTGACCAAACTGTGGAGTTACTTTCCATTAGTCTACCTTTAAGAAATCACAGACCTACAGTGTTACATGCTGAAACAGAATTTTCAGAAAACAACAGTAATTGTAGCAAATGACATTGTTAGCCTACATTCATCAGCATAATATTTGACAAAGAAATAATTACTTTTATGTGGAGATTATAACTAATGTTATTGGCTTAATTATGTCAGAACATCCCTGTGAACAGTATTTTAGAAAATAAAGTAAATCACTTTTCCAAAAGCCAAGTTATAATGACATCAGAAAATGAGCTTTGAATGTAACATCTGAGGCTACAGAGCTGCAATTTGCATTAATACTAATAACTCTAGTGCAGGTAGAAAGCCACCAACAGAACATTAAATATTCAAAATGCTAGTAAATTTTTGAGAGGAAAGAAGGCTTTCGTCCAGTGTTTCTTATATGTTCTTTTTGTGGGTATTAAAATGTTCAGTGTACTTGCTCATTTGCTTTTTATTTTTGTTTCATTATATTTCCTTTGTATAGAAAAGAAGAATTTCAAAATGGACTTATTCTACCACAGAGCTCTTAAAAGTTACAGACCATTTCAGCACACAATTTTTATACTTAGGTACTCTATCACAATTAAAGACTAAAATGTTTTGATGCAAGATAAGTAAGATGCAATCAAGACATTTTTTATTATTTGATTATTTTTCATTTCTAAGGACCTTTTTTAATATTTTTACTCAAGGAAGATAGTAGACTAAGTGGCAGCCCCCTGTAGTTGGTATCCAGAACCTGAAAATTTCCTCTGTACATGAACTTTGTAGGTGCTTACAGTGATATTTGGAATACACTCTTTCTAAAACAAAAATACAGAAAATGGTAATCAGGGCCGAGCTTTACTGACATTGTGTTAATAACAATCTATTAAAGAAATCTGTTGAATGAAAAATAGAATACTGTGGTACAGTTTGTTCCTCATCTTGCAAAACAAAATAGCCACACTATAGCTAGTTTTGGGGGAAATGGAACCTCACTGGAAGTCCTACATGCTTACTCCTGAAACTGCATTATTATTTGATGAAATCCAGAGAGTCATGAGGAATAGATAAGAGGCATAATCTAGTGGTTATGTACTCTACTGCAACGGGAGAGGCAAGACTGACTTCTCCACCAAATTTGCTAGGAGTATTTTGTTGGGTTTTTTTCTCTTTAATTTTTATTTTTAATCCAGTTATTGCTTGATGTAAAATGCATAATAGTCTGAACAATGTGATAATAACATCTGAACACCCCTTTTTTTGCTTATTATAGCATAGTGAACCTAGTGCCTACACAGACTTCATAAGCATAGTCCACAATGGTCCCTCAAACATGATTCACAAGTGAATGTGTTTAGCTCAAGAATCCTCCCAGTACTTAAAAGCTGTAAAGGCTAATCCTCTGCAGTTTCCATACTGACACAGAATATCTCAGGGAAACAGAAAACAGAATTTTCAGATAGATAAGTAATTTTTTAAACTAGTGGACTGATAGTTCACCTACCACTGGAACAACTATGCAATTACTGAGCAAATTAAAACCCAGTCAGTGACACTGAGGAATTAATATCGATGCTTCAGGGAATTTTAACTACAAAATAGTATTTTGTTAGAAAAATAAAAAGATTAAAAAAAAAAAAAAAAACCAAAAAAAGAAGATCAGAACATCTTTCCTTTCCCCCTTCCTCCAAGTACTTCAGTGTTCACTGACAGGCTTTAAAAGATTAAATTGCATGTGGATAAATTATGTGTGTACTGTCATCATTTAAATTGAATTTTATTAGTATTTAGTTTTATGTTCAGATAAATATGATATGTTATAAGAAATGAAATTAAATGTTACCTAAATGAATTCCATATTTGGTCTAGAAATTCAACATTGAGTTAACTAATATAAAGCAGATGAAATTTAAACCAATGTGCGTCATACTGTATGAAACTAAAGACAGTAAATATTTATGAATATCTATGTATGTAAAAAGTTCGCAGATATATGGTACATGTAAAAAAGGAAAAAAAAAACCCAACTAGCTAGAAATCAGTATTCCTGCTTCATAAAATAAAGATTAAGGTTTCAAAAGAAGAAAAAAATACCGTAAGATGGAAAATAAGACCTTCTAAATTTTTTTTTTGACAATTCTAATAGAAAATAAAGAAGCACCATTTGAATTAAGAGTACGGTGCATATTTGGAGTAGGACTGTCCTTAGACAAATCACTGCTCTTCAACCATTACTTTTATCAAAAGATTTGATGAGTGTGGGAGAAATGTTGGAGCCTGTTGAAATAAGACCTTAAGTTGGAAAAGTGAAAAGTGGTTGTAAAGTATATTTTTCTGCTCTACAATTTCATTTGGCATATGTAGCAAGGTTTCAGTAGCAGGCACGTGCAAAGGTGGCCTATGTGGGAAGAGGTCAGGGCTTCCTGTGCCGGGGCAGCCAATTCCAGTTGGCTCCACAATGAACCCACTGCAGGACACAGCTGAGTCTACAAGAGAAGCAGATGGCACCTCTGTGAAAACTTATTTAAGAAAGGGCATAAAATGCTGGACAGGCAGAAAAGAAAGGAAAACAGAGTGAGAAACAGCAGAGGGAACACCAAGGTCAGAGGAAAAAGAGGAGGAGGAGGAGGAGGTGGTGGAGGAGGTGAAAACAGAAGAGGAGGAACAGGAGAGGACACAGGCTGGAGCAGACGGGTATTTCCTGAACTACAGTCTACAGAAGAACTCACTCCAGAGCAGATTTTTTTTCCAAAAGGAATGACTACAGCCAATGGTAGAGCACACACCAGGGCAAAGGAAAAGTGTGAGAAGGAAGGAGTGGCAGAGAGGTCACCCACACCTGTTTCCCATATACCCTACCCTGCTGCTCAGGGGAGGACTAGAAGAATCTGGAGTGAAGGTGTGAAATTAAGCTTCAGACAGGGGGAAAGAAATGTATTGTTTTAATGTTTGTCTGTCTCTTTCCCTGCCCAAATCTATTTTAAATGACAATAAATTAAATTAATTTTCCCCAATACTTGGTAAAAAATCTCCCTGTCTTTATCTCAGCCCACAAGCTTTTTCATCCTCTTTTCTGCCCCTCTCTCTCTAAGGAAGGGTGGCTGGGTTGGTGTTTGACTGTTAGCCAAGGCTAACCCAGGAAGACAATAAAAATATTCTACTGAAATAATTATACTAGACAGGCTTAAAATTCTGCAGAATTAGATACCACTGAAATAAGTACTATTTAAATAAAAGGTGGAAGTATTTGGCTCAAAATTCCTAAGACTGATACAATGTTTTACTGTTTCCATTGAGATGGTTCTGGCTTTGATACATAATCCCAGTTCTGGAAACAGCTGAATTCAAAGTATTTGCAATAAATTATCATCAATGACTGGCTTATTTCCAAAGAATGCATTACTGCTCAAGTGATTTACCAATGCCTTTCACTACATATTACAACTACCTATCATTCATTTTTGCATTTGCAGTTGGATATAGTTAACTCTGCCTCCTTCGTACAGGTACAAGCACGCTCACAACCACAGGTTACTATAGACTCCTTCTCTTGTTGCTTGACCATATTGTTTATTTTTTGTGTTATATATGAATATATTTATGGCATTCTCATCTGCAATTTAAATATTCATTGGCATGTCATTATGACATGCAGGGGCGGAGTCAGGAGTGATGGCGAAGCCACTGAGGTGAAGGGTTCTAGAGCAGAGGATCATGCCGAGGGACCCTTTCTGAAGTGGAAAAAAACGCTGAGGCAAAAGGCGAAAAAGCACAGGGAGAGAGAGGGGACCCCAACTGCCCCCTCCCAGGGTGGGAAAGAGCGGGCTCCTGAACGAGCAGCAGCCTGACCCTCCTGACGTACAAAAGCAGCCCCCAGGGAGCGCGAACAACCCGGAGCACAGCAAACAGGACAGGCAAACAGGGTGCGGCGTGGGCAGGGTGTACGGGCAGGGCGCGTTCTCCTCTCCTGGCTCAGAGGGTCACTCGATTAGCACCCATAGACATCCCAAAAGAGGAGCAAGCAATGGTTTCCATTTGTCTGAAAGCTGTTGCCAGAAAGAACGTGGCGACCCAGATGGAGTCCCCACCTGAACAGAAATATGTGGCTGTCGAAGTGGCTGGCTGTAGGGAGTGCCTCAGCCTGCCAGCTGTACCAGAGAATGGTAAGGACAGTGGCTGTCTCAGGGGTGAGCAGGTGGATGATCTGCTCTGCCTGGTGGCAGAGCTGAAAGAGCAGGTGGAAAGGTTAAGGAGCATTAGAGAATGCGAGATGGAGAGAGACTGGTGGAGCCACACCCTACCATCCCTCAGGCCAAGGCAGCAGAAAGAGGCTCCACAGGAAGCAGAGGATCCCCTGTCCTCTTGCCAGTGAGCAGAAGTTAGGGACCCAACAGATGGTGGGGAATGGAAAAAGGTCTCTGCTGAAGGCAGGAGGAGAATCCCCTCCCGGGTTCACTCACCTTCCCAGCTGCCCTTGCATAAGAGATATGGGGCTCTGGAACTCGAGGCCAAGGCAAATGAGGACGGGGATGAAGGTCCATCCAGGGGGTTGGCTAGGGAGAGACGGTCACCCCTACCTATCAAGACTGACTGTACCAAGAAAAAAAGAAGAGTAATTGTTGTGGGTGATTCCCTTCTGAAGGGAACAGAGGGCCCGGTATGCCACCCAGACCCATCCCACAGGGAAGTTTGTTGCCTCCCTAGGGCCTGGGTCAGGGATATTGCAAAGAGACACCCTGGTCTGGTATGGCCCTCTGATTACTATCCGCTATTGATTGTACAGGCAGGCAGTGATGAGATGCCAGAGAGAAGCCCCAAATCGATCAAAAGGGACTTCAGGGCACTAGGAAAAATGGTTGAAGGATCAGGAGCACAGGTAGTGTTCTCCTCGATACCATTAGTGGCAGGGGGGAACATAGAAAGGAACAGGAAAACTAGACTGGTTAACACGTGGCTCAAAGGTTGGTGCCATCGGAGGGGCTTGGGGTTCTTTGGTCATGGGGAGGTTTTCACAACACCAGGCCTGTTGACAACAGATGGTGCCCAGCTCTCTCAGAGGGGGAAAAGGATCCTCGCTCATGAACTGGTGGGGCTGGTTGAGAGGGCTTTAAACTAGGCCTGAAGGGGGCAGGGGATATAACTAGGCTCACTAGAGAGGAACCTGGGGGTGTGACCCCATTGCTGGGGATGAAACCGATAGCCCAGCTCAAGTGCATCTACACTAATGCACGCAGCATGGGCAACAAACAGGAGGAGCTGGAAGCCATTGTGCAGCAGGATGGCTATGATGTAGTTGCCATCACAGAAATGTGGTGGGATGCCTCCCATGACTGGAGTGCTGCAATGGATGGCTACAAACTCTTCAGAAGGGACAGGCAAGGAAGGAGAGGTGGTGGGGTGGCTCTGTATGTTAGGGAGTATTTTGATTGTACAGAGCTTGATGCTTGTGGTGAGGCTGAGTGCTTATGGGTAAGGATGAGGGGGGAGGCCAACAGAAAAGATATCCTGTTGGGAGTCTGTTACAGACCACCTGACCAGGATGAGGACATTGATGAAGTATTCTACAAGCAGCTGGCAGGAGTCTCTCAGTCACGAGCTCTTGTTCTTGTGGGGGACTCCAACTTCCCAGACATCTGCTGGAAATACAACACAGCAGAAAGGAAACAGTCCAGAAGGTTCCTGCAGTGTGTGGAAGATAACTTCCTGACACAGCTGGTAAGTGAGCCTACCAGGGGAGGTGCCCTGCTTGACCTCCTATTCGCTAACAGAGAAGGACTAGTGGGAGAGGTGGTGGTTGGAGGTCGTCTTGGCCTTAGTGATCATGAAATGGTAGCGTTTTTGATTTTTGCTGAGGTAAGGAAGGGGGTCAGGACACCGCCACCATGGACTTCTGGAGGGCAGACTTTGACCTGTTCAGAACACTGGTTGGGAGAGTCCCTTGGGAGACAGTCCTGAAGGGCAAAGGGGCCCAGGAAGGCTGGGTATTTTCAAGGAAGAAGTCTTATAGGCACAGAACCAGGCTGTCCCCATGTGCCGTAAGACAAATTGGCGGGGAAGACGACTGGCCTGGCTGGACAGAGGTCTACTACTGAGAGTCAGGAAAAAAAGAAGAGCTTACCAGCTCTGGAAGAAGGGGCAGGCAACCCAGGAAAAGTACAGGGATCTTGTCAGGTCATGCAGAGAGGAAATTAGAAAGGCAAAAGCCCAGCTGGTACTTAGCCTGCCACTGTTGTAAGGGATAATAAGAAAAGTTTTTATAAATACGTTAACAACAAAAAGAGAGACAGGGAGAACCTCCATCCTCTAGTGGATGCAAGGGGGAACATTGCCACTAAGGACGAGGAAATGGCTGAGATATTCAACGCCTTCTTTGCCTTGGTCTTTAATGGCCCAATGAGTTATCCCCAGGGTACCCAGCCTCCCGAGCTGGAAGATGGAGATGGTGAGTGGAATAAACCCCCCATAATCCAGGAGGAAGCAGTCTTTGACCTGCTATGCCACCTGGACATCCACAAGTCTATGGGGCCAGATGGGATCCACCCAAGAGTGCTGAAGGAGCTGGCAGAGGAGCTGCCAAGCCACTCTCCATCATTTATCAGCAGTCCTGGATAACAGGGGGGGTCCCAGGTGACTGGAGGTTGGCAAATGTGACACCTATCTTCAAGAAGGGCCAGAAGGAGGATCCGGGGAACTACAGACCAGTCAGCCTGACCTCAGTATCGGGCAATATTATGGAGAGGTTCATCCTGAGTGTGCTCACCAGGCACATGGAGGACAGTCAGGGGATCAGGCCCAGACAGCATGGGTTCATGAAAGGCAGGTCTTCCCTGACCAACCTGATTTCCTTCTACGACCAGGTGACCTGCCTGGTAGATGAGGGAAAGGCTGTGGATGTTGTCTACCTGGACTTTGGCAAAGCCTTTGACACAGTCTCCCATAGCATTCTCTTGGATAAGCTGGTGGTTCATGGCCTAGATGGGTGTATTCTTTGCTGAGTTAAAAACTGGCTGGATGGCCGAGCCCAGAGAGTCATGGTGAATGGAGCTAAATCCAGTTGGCGGCCGGTCACAAGCGGTGTCCCCCAGGGCTCAGTTCTAGGGCCGGTTTTGTTTAGTATCTTTATCAATGACCTGGACGAGGGGATTGAGTGTGCCCTCAGTAAATTTGCAGATGACACCAAACTGGGTGGGAGTGTTGTTCTGCTCGAGGGGAGGAGGGCTCTGCAGAGGGACCTGGACAGGCTGGATCGATGGACCAAGGCCAACTGTATGAGGTTCAACAATGCCAAGTACCAGGTCCTGCACTTTGGTCACAACCACCCCATGCAGCACTACAGGTTTAGGTTTGGGGAAGAGTGGCTGGAAAGCTGCCTGGTGGAAAAAGACCTGGGGGGACTGGTTGACAGCCGGCTGAATATGAGCCAGCAGTGTGCCCAGGTGGCCAAGAAGGCCAATGGCATCCTGGCTTGTATCAGGAATAGTGTGGCCAGCAGGAGTAGGGAAGTGATGGTGCCCCTGTACTCGGCACTGGTGAGGCCGCACCTTGAATACTGTGTTCAGTTTTGGGCCCCTCACTACAAGAAAGATGTTGCATTGCTGGAACATGTCCAGAGGAGAGCAACCAAGCTGGTGAGGGGTCTAGAGTACAAGTCATACAAGGAGCAGCTGAGGGAACTGGGTTTGTTTAGTCTGGAGAAGAGGAGGCTGAGGGGAGACCTGATCATCCTCTACAACTACCTGAAAAGAGGCTGTAGTGAGATGGGGGTCAGCCTCTTCTCCCTGGTAACAGATGATAGGACGAGGGGGAATGGTTTGAAGTTGCGCCAGGGCAGGTTTAGGCTAGACATTAGGAAAAACTTCTTCACTGAAAGGGTTGTCAGTCTCTGGAATGGGCTGCCCAGGGAGGTGGTCGAGTCCTCATTCCTGGAGGTATTTAAAAGACAGGTAGATGAGGTGCTTAGGGACATGGTTTAGTGGTGGGATGGCAGTGTTAGGTTAAAGGTTGGACTCGATGATCTTAAAGGGCTTTTCCAACCAAAGTGATTCTGTGATTCTGTGATGTGTTTGCCTACAGAAGATCTTTTCTAACAATAGATAAATTCTTTTTTCAAGACAACTTAATGATATATAGACTTTCCATTTATGTAGAAATAAGTAAAACTCTTAAGTTATTACAGTGAATATATTTGAAAATATGATAAAAGCTCTATGTATTGAAGTTTGCAGGAGGATTCACTTAAGCATAGGTGGCAATTCTTTTTTAAAATGTTTGGTGGCATCCAACAGGGGATAAAAAATGTGATAAAGAATTTAGGGTTCTGTCACTCAATTCTGGATGCCTCAAAGAGTCTGGAATGACATTGCTGTTCATTAAGTCCTACTGACAGGTTCACAGAGTTATTCACATACCCACATGTACTGTTCTCAATGCTGATCACTCACATTAAGTTTTATTAGTAGAAGACTTTTTTTAGAAGTTAAACACCACCAGACAAAACACAAAGAGTTAAACAACAGGAATCTTATAGAAAATACCATAGAAATAAATACTTATCTGAAAATGTTAAAGCATTTACACATCTGTCATAATGTTTTAAAAGTGATAAAATAACCTCTTTTGAAGCTTAAACACAGACAGCTATATTCAAAAACAACTCTGTGAGAGGAGTAATGAGAGAAAGGTATCTGAGGATAATAAAGAACTGTGGTTGAAGCTAAAACTGTCAAGTCTAAGTGCTTATAAATTAATATTTAGACATCAGGTATGAAGAACCACGTCTTTATACTGTTCATCAACCAGAAGCTTCTATACACATACTGAAAGAAAAAGGCCAGACATTCAAAAATTACCATACAAAGCAGCTCTTCTTGAGATCTCATATGATCTTGTAGTTTAGAGACAGTTAAATTCTTTTTAAAGTATGTGTTCTTCTATTTTGACTTTCAACAAACACTACAGTGTTGTCCAAATGAGATTATATTTTAGACATAATCATGTCTTTCATGGTAATTTAGGAGATGTGTCTCATTTTTACAAGGGATGCTAAGAATACCAAGAAGGGCTTCTACAGGTATGCCAGCCAGAAAAGAAAGGGTAAATAAAGTATACCCCGCCCCAATGAACAAGAATGGCGAGCAGTATCAACAGACAAGGAGAAGGCTGAGGTACTCAACAACTTCTTTGCCTCAGTCTTCACTGGTAACTTCTCTCCTCACCCCTCCTGAGTCAATCAACACCAGGCTTGTGACCACCTGAGGAACCTGAACATACATAAGTCTATGGGACCTGATGAGATGCATCCCAGAGTCCTGAGGGAATGGGCTGATGTAGTTGCCAAGCCACTTTCCATGATATTTGAAAAGTCACGGCAGTCAAGTGAAGTCCCTGGTGACTGGAAAAAGGGAAACATTGTACCCCTTTTCAAAAAGGGTTGAAAGGAGGACCCTGGGAACTACTGACCTGTCAGCCTCACCTCTGTGCCTGGGAAGATCATGGAACAGATCCTTCTAGAAGCTATGCTAAGGCCCATGGAGGCCAGGGAGGTGATCTGAGACAGCCAGCATGGCTTCACCAAAGTTAAGTCCTTCCTGTCCAACCTAGTGGATCTCTATGATGAAGTGACAATATCAGTGGACAAGGGAAAACCAACGGACGTCATCTATCTGGACTTCTGCAAAGCCTTTCACATGGTACCCCACAACATTCTTCTCTCTGTATTGGGGAGCTATGGATCTGATGGGTGGACTGTTCAGTGAATAAGGAATTGATTGGATGGTCACATCCAGAGGGTAGCGGTCAATGGCTCGATGTCCGGATGGAGACCGGTGATGAGTGGTGTCCCTCAGGGGTCCGTACTGGGACCAGTGCAGTTTAATATATTCATCAATGACTTAGACAGCGAGATCGAGTGTACCCTCAGCAAGTTTGCAGATGACACCAAGCTGAGTGGTGCAGTTGACACGCCAGAAGGACGGGATGTCATCCAAAGAGACCTGGACAGGCAGGAGACGTGGGCCTGTGTGAACCTCATGAGGTTCAACAAAGCCAAATGCAAGGTCCTGCACCTGGGTCAGGGCAACCCCTGGTGTCAATATAGGCTGAGGGATGAAGGCATTGATAGCAGCCCTGCAGAGAAGGACAAGGGGATACTGGTGGATGAAAAGCTAGACATGAGCCAGCAATGTGTGCTGGGAGCCCAGAAGGCCAACTGTACCCTGGGCTGTATCAAATAAATCATGGCCAGCAGGTCAAGGGAGGTGACTGTTCCACCCTACTCTGCTCTGGTGAGACCTCACCTGGAGTACTGCGTCCAGCTCTGGAGCCCTCAGCACAAGAAGAATATGGAACTGTTGGAACGGGTCCAGAGGAGGGCCACTAAAATGATCCTAAGGCTGGAGCACCTCTCTTATGAGGACAGGCTGAGGAGTTGGGCTTGTTCAGCCTGGAGAAAAGAAGCCTGCAGGGAGACCTGATTGTGGCCTTTCCGTACTTAAAGGGGACCTATAGGACAGACAGGGAAAAATCTTTTTAGTAGGGCCAGCTGTGACAGGACAAGGGGTAATGGTTTTAAACTAAAACAGAGTAGGTTTGGACTGGATATAAGGAAGCAATTCTTTACAATGAGAGTGGTGACACACTGGAACGGGTTGCCCAGAGAGGTAGTGGAGGCCCCATCCCTGGAAACATTCAAGGCCAGGTTGGATGGGGCTCTGAGCAACCTGATCTAGTTAGCAGTGTCCCTGCTCACTGCAGGGAAGTTGGACTAAATGACCTCTAAAAGTCCCTTCAAACCCAAAGCGTTTTATGATTCTATAATCTTTGTGTGTCAAGAGAACTGTCTGAATCAATGGCATACAAAGCCCTGCTTTCTGTCTGGCACAAAGTATATACATAAACAGACCAGAACAGACTCAGCAGGAGAGGCAATGGACATGTCTAAAAAGTCCAATGTAGTTTCATATCTAACATCTGTGAGCAACCTTTTGAAACGTGACGCATCATGCTGTAGTGATGCTGGGTAGGATTCAAAACACGGGTAATCTTGAGAGTGTGGCCATGGGGTGAGACTCATTATGCTTTTCCCTGACTAGTAAGTTCAGGTACAATACTACATTCGTTTAGATATACTGCACTGAATTGTTGTCAGCTCTGTCAACATTCATAGAATTACAGAAACCTAGGTTGGAAGGGACCTTAAGGATCATCTAGTCCAACCTTTCTAGGTAAGAGCACAGTCTAGAAAAGATGGCCAGCACCCTGGGCTCAACTAAAAGCTCCTAAGAACCTTGAACCTAGGAACCAAGAGCTCCTAAAACTTTAAGAGGCCATAACATTTAAAAATTATTTTAAGATCTGATGGTTAAATTAATTATCTTGGCTTTGGAAAAAAAAGTATTTCAAATTTCTGTAATGTGAATCTGAACATAGTTTGAATATAAAAATATCATACTTGCAATATCAATAAGATTCAAGTGCTTGTTGGGAAGGAAACTGAAAAAAATAGCTTGTTTGTGAGTATGGTTTTTAACAATATCTGCAGCCAAATGCCTACCCAGCCTTTTTCTCTCTTGTTCTCCTCAACAAGACAAGGGGACATAATAGGAAGAAAAAGCTCAAGGGTCAAGATAAAGATAGAGACACTGTTCACTATTTACCATCATGGACAAAATAACACAGCTTGAGGAAAATGAATTTAATTTATTTCCAAGTAAAATAGATTCAGGTAATGAGAAACAAAGATAAAAATGTAAAATGTTCTTCCCAAACCCTGCTTTCCCAGACTTAACTTCAGTCCTTCTCTCCTGACCCCCTGGAGTGGTGAATGTGGGATGGGCAATCGTTACAGGTCCAGATCACCTTGTCTCCACCTCTCCTTCCTCCTCACACTTTTCTCCTGCTCCAGCGTGGGTCCTTCCATAGACTGTAGTCCATTGTAGAGACATCTGATACTGTCTGTCCCTGGCATAGGGCTCCCCCAACCTCTTGTCGCAAAGGCCATCCCTGCAGCACCCTTGCTACCACAACCTTGCCATGTACACCCAATATACTGATAAAGAAGCATGGGGACATTCTATTTGAATGCCTGACTCAGGACCATTTATGTTATTGTTTCTGAATTTTTACAGAAATTCAAAGTGTCTCAATGTCATTCTGATATGAAAATGAAAAGCTTTCAACAGGTTTCACTAAGAACACACATATACAGACACATGTTGTCTGAACAGTCCTAATTTATGGAAAGATAGGCTGGGTCCTTTTTGACAATGTAACAGGTTACTCAAAGAGCAAGACAACACATCTTATCACCTCCAAGAAAGCATTCTTCACTTATTCTGCATATGCTGCAGAGGTCTACACTATATGACTTTAATCCTCTGGATGGGAATTGAGAAATAAGCACGTATAAATGATAGTATATCTGACCTTTCTTACCTGCCTTAAAGGAGTCTACAATGGAAGTACTCATTTCACTTCTCTGACTTCAAACATATTATGACTCATTCAGACTTAAATGTCTAACTTTGATGCTTAAAGAAAGAAGGTTTGTTGCTAAGATAAATTTTACAAGTAACTGAAACAAAATAACTCACTTTTTATAGAGCATTATAAAAAAGACTTTAGTTATTCAACATCCTCTTGTGCCTTTACCAATCTTGCCCGCTACTGTGAAGGACTATGCTGCAGTCATATAATACTTAAGGACAGAATGGACTTCAGCTGTTAAAGAAGTAACAAGATACACACAAAATAGTGACCTATCTAATCTCAGTGCTGGTTTTAAACCTCACCTGCAAGCATCACTGAAAACATATTTATAATTATTTTCTCTTTTCCTAACACAACCAGATACTTACTAGCTCTATGGGACTTGTAACCTAAATACATCAAAGGGCAGGAATGGCATTTTCCTACTGATCTGGGGTTTCTCACTGTGGCTTTAACCGGGAGTTTGGTGGAAAAAAGAGATAAAAGAATTTGCTTTTCCTTCAGTGTCTAGCTACTTCAGCATGTAAGTTCTGTAATTAAATCAATGCAGGGGATAAGATTAAAAAGTGAGAAAGTTAAATGTAAAAAAATACTAATGTAACTGTTTCCCACATTATGAAGAGCTTGCTTTCCTTGAATGAAAAACTGCTTTACTTATGAAAATGAAATAGCTATGTTATAAGAATTTTGAGCTGTTTATATGATCAAAAGAATACTGGGCTGAGTGGTGCAATTGATTTGATTAAGGGAAGGGATGCCATCCAGAGGGACCTTGACAGGCCAGAAGAATAGGCCCATGTGAACCTCATGAAATTCAAAAAGGCCAAGTTCAAGGTCCTGCACCTGGGTTGGGACAATCCCCAATGTCAATATGGACTGGGGAATGAATGGATTGAGAGCATCCCTGGGGACAAGGACTTGGGGATGATGGGGTAGATGAAAAATTAGATATGAGACAACAGTGTGTGCTTGCAGCCCATAAAGCAAATCATATCCTGGGTTGCGTCAAAAGCAGTGAGGCCAGTAAGTCAAGAGAGGTGATTCTTCTCCTCTACTCCATTCTCATGAGACCACCCCCTGGAGTACAGTGTCCAACTCCAGGGTCCCCAGTACAAGACAGACATGTACCTGTTACAGAAGATCCAGAGGAGAGACATGAAGATTATCAGAGGGCTGGAGTACCTCTCCTATGAAGGAAGTCTGAGAGAGTTGGAGTTGTCCAGGCCGGAGAAGAGAAGACTCTGGAGAGACCTCATTGTGGCTTTTCAATACTTAAAGGGAGCTTATAAAAAATGTGGACAGTGACTTCTTACCAGGGCCTCTAGTGATAGGAGACAGGGTAATAGTTTTAAAGTGAAATAGGGTAGATAAAAGGAAGACCTTTTTTACAATGAGGGTAGTGAGACACTGGAACAGGTTTCCCAGAGAAGATGTGGATGCCCCATCATTGGAAATGTTCAAGGTCAAGCTGGATGGGATTTTGAGGAACCTGGTCTAGTGGAAGATGTCTCTACCCATGGCAGGGGATTTGGAACTAGATGATCTTTAAAAGTCCCTTCCAACCAAAACCATTATATGATTCTATGATTCTAAGTTGTTCCCTAACCTGATTGTCTGCCACCAAGGGTAGGTCTTCCTTGCTCCAGACTTTTCCCCTTGGTCTCCATGTCCTGGGATTCTGGAAGACCGGTCTTGCTTAGTAAGATAAGTACTTTATTAAGACTAAGGCAAAGAAGGCCTTCAATACCTCAGCCTTTTCCATGCCCTCAATAATATACAGTTATCAAGCAAGGAAATTATAACCGGGGAAGCAAAAATTACAAAGAGGAGAAAGACAAAATTAAAGAGGAAGAAAAGAAAATATACTTGTTACTCCTGTGAATAAGGAGGATACAAGAGATTATCAGACAAAGGTGATATCAGAAGAGTACTAAAATGTTGATGAAGGCCTGCTATAAACAGGACTTTGGTGCTAAAAGGTAGAAGTAGATAAGACACATTTCAACTGTTTTACTAGTCAAACTCACTGACAGATTGTGTTTGGAAACTGTTTTGTCATCTTTAACAGGTATACAGTTTTATTTGTCTATAAATTTTGCTTTCCTCTATCCACAGCCATCTATTTGTGTGTGATGATTTTCAGGGCTGAAAAACATCCCAGAATTTATTTAAACATATTTTGACAAGTGAAGTTGTGCAGATCAGGTATGTATTTATCTAATACTACCAGGAATACTTTCACATTTTCAGAAAGTGAGAATAAGATATTACAGGTTTCTTTGGCACCTAGATCACCAGGACTAGTGTTGTTTTTCTGTGGAAGCTGCAGATCTTTGACTGTTCTGAGATAATATTTAAAGACACCATAGAAGTACCTTCAGAGTGTGAAAAATATTAGGAACTGACTGAGGATTTGTTAATTCAAACATGATTTGAAAGACTAGAACAAAACATTTACCTTACAATTGTAGCTGACACGGTTTAAGCTGTGGGTATCTACTGTTATTTGGAGTGTATAGTACATCTAGAAGTAAATGAGAATTTAACATATTCAGGCTCTAGGGGATCAACTTAATTTCATAGGCAAGAATACTCATGGAGTTTGCAATGCTAATAATACCCTTTCTTTTCATAAAGGAATTGTACCACATATACCTGAGGTAGTATTTTAGTACCATGGAATGAAGAGAGCAAATAGTTATTGGAGAGCCAAATAAATCAGTAACTTGTTTTTCAGTGCTTGGATACATCTCAGCTCTGGAAAAATGAATCACTTCCCTACTGGGCCAGTGGAATTTTCCAAGAAAAAAGTGAACAGCTCTTAATGGGGCAGATGTCAAACTCTGGAACAGGTTGCCCAGAGAAATTGTGGGATGTCCATCTGTGGAAATATTCAAAACCTGACTGCACACAGCCCTGAACAATCTGCTTTAACCCAACCTGCTCTGCACAGGAGATGGAACTAGATGACCTCTGGACGTCACTTCTAGACTGCATGATCCTGTGATTCTATGACCCATTTCTATACCTGTCAAAATCCCCTTATGACAGGATAAAGATGACCTAAAGTTATCCAAGTGTTCCCTGAATAGCTCTGGTGTCAGATCTTGCTGTATTATGCATTTCCAAAACTTACAGCTCAGTCCTGATTTTGGCTCATTTTAATCTTTTTTTGTTGCTGTTTTTCTTTGGTTTGTTTAGTGGGTTTTGTTGTTGTTATGTCAAAAATTCTTATTCTGATTCATATGACAAGCTACTGAAGAATTGAAAGTATCTTGCCTAAAACATATTCTTTGAAAGACATGCCACTGTAGAGTTCAGCTATTAAAATTAGGTCAGTCGAACCATTTACATCTCTGAAATATCTGGGTGTGTATGTGTTTGATGCTTTAAAGTTTTTCTTAGCATCATGTGATCATGTGGTTTGTCTTGATTTGAATTGATTGGTTTTAGTTGTCAGATCACAGAGATAGGAGATGTAATCTTCTGAGCTGTTTATGACAATCTATTTACCACTTCTTCCCAAATCCACAATACTTATTCCTTAAAACCATAATAGATAACTAGAATGAAATTGTACGCTATTTTCAAATTATGACATGCCCTGGATTTGGGCTGCACAGTATTTATAAACCAAGACTTTGTTGTAATTGTCAAGTTTTATTAGTAACGAAGCTAACTACAATTTCTCTCCCTGCAGAAAAGGGTTGAAGAATGATTTTCAAAGGCAGCAATGGCAGCCTTCCTTCCATGTTAATGGGAAATAGGTGATGAAGTGACAATTCACAGTGCATAAAAAACAAAAATAATTCTATGTGTTAAAATATATGACACTGGCCATACTTTGTAAATGTTTACCTTCAAATAAAATAGTATAAAAATATAATGTGCATGTAATGTGGATTTTAAAATTTGAATTAAAAAAATAAAACATTTAATTAACCATTTCAAAAGCTTTTTTTCTCCATTTCTATTTGAATTCCAATTTAGACTCCCAGCAAGCCATCAACAAGTAAATAAAAAGCCTATTAAAGAGCAGTTGCTCCTGCTTTTTAATACAAAGTTTTTAAAAAGACAAAAACAATGATCATATTTTTATTAAATTCTCTAGTTCTCAACAGGTACATGGAGTACCTACAAATCTAGCAAAAAGAAGCAGCAAATTTACTTCAAAAGTTTTGTTTAGTTGAATGCTTTAATGATTACTAATTAATGAAACTGAAGTTTTGTATAGAAAAAGAACCAAAACCAAGATTCCAATTGATTGTTTAAATCATAATTAAAACTGGAGATTTATATCTATCAGCTCTTCATTTGTATGCTTAAAAAACTTTCTCAGAGATTTATTTAGATAATAAAGTGAGTGCTTATGGCTCCAGAAGTTCCTTGGTATTCCATGCCAGGTATTTCATAGATTAAATTCTCTAAAGTATTTCTAACAATGTATAAGGTTAGCCAAAGAAACAGTGGTTTTTGTTAAATTGCCTTAACATAAACAAATTAAATGAGCCTAAGGGGTGGGATTCAGCTAAGAAGTAACTATATTTATCTGTCCATACCTAGGTGCCTGTATGTCAGCCAGGTGTCTGAGTTTAGACCGTAGTCAATGAAAATCTAATCAGCGTAGTCAATGTTGCCTAGAGAATAATTCAGCTCATCCTGGTTAGATACCAGAGGGTTGATTCTGTTGCCTACACATAGGCATCTAATACTCTTTGAGATGCTGCAGAATATTCTGTCTGCCAGCAGTCAGTGCAGATCTTCTGTAGGTCCTGTATCATTTCATACTGTATCATTCTCAACTGGTGTTAGATAAACATGGTTTAATGCAGTTATCTGCATTTTTGGCTTTTGTATAAAATTGTTCAGGTCTTTGAATTAGGCCTGTTTTTATAGTAAGCTGACATGTAGCAAGATTTTGAAGATCTTGATGTATGCAAATCAATAATTAATTTATACTGTGATGTTATCCCTCTAGAGAGATATGAGAAGAGTCTTTTATTCTGTAAAATCCTACCGCTTTTCTAAAATATCTTAATAGAAGGAACCTTTTTTGCTTAATTTCTTGTTTAAAAAAAAAAATTCTTCATAATTTTTACATGTTATATCATTTTTTTTTTTCCCAGACATTATTGTAAATTCTCAGAGATCACCATACATCAGAAAGAACATAATGCTTTTAGGAATCATTCTGAGAAGTTCATTACAGCAGCTGGATTCCTGTTTCCTGATGGGAAAATTTACTTGCCATTGTGGGATGAATGATGATTTATGAGCTGGTTTTTGTTATTGATTTGTACAGACTTTAAGGATTGGAGCATAGAAGTAATGTTTTGCTAATAATATTTTTATTTGCTTTAACTAACTAGACAAAATAGTTATCAATTAATTTTGAGCAGATCTAAATAACTGGTATGAATATCTATGTAACAGCATAAGTCAGGAAAAACTCTGGAAAAAGTGTTAAGCATTTACAAGGTTTGTAAAGCTAAGGAGAAGCTAGTAGAATATTATCTTTACACAGTTGGTCTACAATGATTTCCCTATGAGCGTGGGATAAGGAGTTTCTGATGAGGAACTGAGCCCTGGTTGTTTCTTTCATGTTCATGACAGTCACTGGTACGCACAAGAGGTGATAAGGAGTGCTGTGTCAGTGTTTTTCAAAAGTAAAAAACAAAGTTTTGGAACTCAAGTATAAATCAAACTGGAGGATGTTATGTGTGGTTGGAGGCACATTAATGCAGTTTTTGGAAATCAGGAGTGGATTAAGCTGACTTTGTAGATAGAACCTCTATGATTCTGACTGAGCCTGCTACTTAATACTTGCAAAGTTTCAATGACATCATATTTACAGAAGGGACTTCCATAATTTTTTATCTGAATTCTCATGGAGATCTTAATTCAAATTCCTGTAGGTAGTTGTGTAATAATTCCTATGGAGACCCATACCTTTCTGGTGCAGCTATTCTGCAGATGAAATGTGATGATCTTTGACCACTCCAATGGCATTTTGTTTATGTATATGTAGGCAGCTCTATCAGGTGTTACAAACATAATTCAGCTGACTCAAAGACATGCCTAGAGGTTTTTCGACACTTTTGCCTTAACACAGGCATCTAGTTTAATTTTAGACACCCAAGACATTTGAAACATCCACACTGAACTGGAAGATACATCAAAGGGTGTCACTAAAATGAAACTAGATGCCTGTGTTAAGGCATGCGAATCATCTCCTGAGATGCTTGTCTTACACAAAGAGCATTTACACTTTATTATCTAAGGCCTCTTCTCTTCTGCTTGTAGATATTCAAATTTTATTTTTACCATCTATGTTTTCATTAGCTTCTGTTCATGTCAGAACTGTGACTGCATTAAGTGAACAACTAGCATAATCACAAGGTCCACTAGAACTGAGTCTTCAATAGCAATGGTGTGAGTGGAAGGAACAGAAGAAAGAACGAAACAATATGAATTTTGTGTGAATCCTAGAGAATTCCCACAGAAAGCAGGTAGCTAGGGACTAGTAGATTGTGCAGTTTAGGAAAAAAATCAGCTTCTGGACATGGCTATACTCTCTCCATAATGTAACATTGTACCACACTGCTTGTTGTTCAGACAGTCCTTTTCTCAAATGTTCTTACATGATGTTTCATTATTATCACCTGTGGGTTTGGGGGACTTCTGTTGTTGTTTTTTTCTTCACCAGAATGTGTCCCTGGAGTTATTTTGCCTTAATTTTCCTACTATTTCCAACAGTTTATGTTCGCAATGCCTGATGCAGAAAGACAGCTAGAGTATTAGTACTCTCAAGTACCTTATGGTTCAGTTTCACAGCTGGTTCTGAGTAAAGGACAATATAGAAGTTTCACAGAACAGGCACTTCTCCACCCAGCTTTGAAGCACCTGAAAGCTGCCCTATCACTTTCCATTAAGATATTATTTACAAAGTTAGAAAGCTTTTGGTGTTTAAAGATGATTCTTTCAAAAGGTACTGTGGTAACTATTTCATAGACCCTTATTAGGGCAAGACAGGGTCCTTAAATTAAGCAGTTCTTGGATAAAAAAGGGAAAATAAGATATTTTTAGAAACATTTTCCTTTGTTCTAAGACTGATATTAGAACAGGCATTTTGAAAAGCATTGACAAGCTTTGAGTGAAGGGACCTGGCAGGTTTTGGAAGGAGTAGCTTGACAGGAAAAAGTTGAAAGATTTTGATGAGATTTAAGGGACATTCTCTGTCTAAAGTTGATTAATAGGTAAGAGCTGTGCATCAAGTATGTCGGGGCTGTTTCTAATAAGTGAAATATCTAAGCTTTTTAATGCTTATGTCTGTTCAAAATACACAGAACTTACGCATGTGCATATAGTTACCAAAGAAGAATCTTTTGAAAATTGGACATTATATTCCCCTTCATCTCTTGGAAGAAATTAGGCAACTGAAGACTGTGAGTCACTGAGGAAGAGTGCAGAATATAATATTTTTCTTCTTAGAAAATTTCCCAGGGATTTGTAGCTTCAATTTCAATGAACTGTACACAAGCTAATAACAAAGAGAAGTTTCACTCCAACCTTAGCAGTAAACAAGCCGCTTTTAAATATCTGAATGAGATGAATCTGTTTACAAGATTATACAGGTTTTGAGAAAGAAGGCTATGGTGAGAGATAAGGGAAGTTTAATATGTTTTCTTTGTTACTTACTATGGCTGATTAGTTTTGCAAAAAAGAATGGCTTAAGGATTTTTTCTTTGATTTTTTTTTTTTTTTAAACTTTTGAACCTAGTTTTCACTGACTTATTTGTTTATTTATTAGGAATGTCATACAGTACTTTTATAAGTCAGCTTTTCTATATAGTTATAAATGTTAAAGACACATTAGATTACTTATATTTTGCACTCAACATTTTATACTTCTTCAGTGATAGCAGTAAACTGTGCTATTAGGTCCACAGAGAAAAGACTGTTAAAGAACATTTACTCTGAAAAGACTGATGCTTGAAACATAGAACACACCAAGACCAAATATAGCATGATAGAGCAATAGCTTATTAAAAATTGCAGAGTCTGAGAAGATTGCATTTGCAAGGACAACTATGCCAAACTATTTTGATTATTTATGGCAATCATTCATAAAGCCATGTGCATATTAAATTTGACTGTTTGAAATATTTCAAGGATGTGTTAGTTTCAATTTCAAGGAAGTGAGCATAAGTGATAGTCAAAAAGGTTTTTCTAGACTTCACTTTATGAGAAAGGAAAAAAAAAGTATTTTCTACCAGTTTGCTAAGTTTACTGTATCACATACTATACAGTGAGTATCTGTAATAACAAGATGATTTGAGGGGCAGTGCCAGAATGTTTTACATTGTGGCGAGATCTGCAGAAGACTCAACCTGTTACATACACTGATAATAGGAAAATTGTACCAAATCTAAAAAGATTCATGTTAATGCATAATAGCATCCTTTGCTTCTTTATCAGAATATGTAAATAGACTAAAGAGATGAAAGCATTGTGTAAATGAACTCTTTGTCTTTTCTCTGTGAATAAAATTCTAAATATAGAAAAGTTTTTACAAATACATATATATTAGTTATAACTATTTTTGCCATAATGTCTATAGATGGATTTTATCTTCTCAGTAAATTTACAATGAACTTATTGTAGTCCAGGGACATGATATTAGAAGATGTATGATGTTAATGTTAATGCTTTAGCAAGTTAATGCTTTAGCAAGTCTTATGAATAGTAACGTATAAATTGCATTTCTGATGCTTTTGAGTAACCATAAATTCTTACATAAATCTTGTAGCATATGAAAATACTCTGTTGGAAATATAGCTGCTGCACTGACATAGAGAAGCCAGTACAGCTGTTATCTGCACCCATGAATTACAGGTATTTCATTCTGACAAACAGGTAATTAATATGTTCCTTTAAGAAGCATTTTCAATTGCATTCTATTCTATCCAGTCTAGAAATTCCTTTCTAGTTGTTTGTGATATCAAAAAATGATGCAGATTTGTTCATTTTTCACTTTTTGATAAGTAATTAGAAATGTCCTTTCTTTCTAGTCGTATACCTTACCATCTATACCTTACCACCTATACCTTACCACCTTCTAATTTGGGCTTGTTCAGCCTAGAGGAGAAGGCTGAGGGGAGACCTGATTACGGCCTTTCAGTACCTAAAGGGGGCCTATAGGAAAGATGGGGAAAATCTTTTTAGTAGGGCCAGCTGTGACAGGACAAGGGGTAATGGTTTTAAACTAAAACAGGGTAGGTTTAGATTGGATATAAGGAAGAAATTCCTTACAATGAGGGTGGTGAAACACTGGAACAGGTTGCCCAGAGAGGTAGTGGAGGTCCCATCCCTGGAAACATTCAAGGCCAGGTTGGATGGGGCTCTGAGCAGCCTGATCTAGTTAGCAGTGTCCCTGCTGACTGCAGGGGGGTTGGACTAGATGACCTCTAGGGGTCCCTTCCAACCCAAAACATTCTATGATTCTATGATCTGTTATTTTATCTTATATAAAACCCATCATGTTAAAGTAATTAAATAATTTGGTTATATATAAACAGGTTTAAAGACTTTCTGTTCTGTCTTAAATGGTAGAAAACAAATCTGCATGAATAAAAATAGGAAAAAATATCTCAAAAGCATCATTTTTCAGGAACTGCATTCCACTTTGTTTAGTAGCATTCCAGCCTTCATAAACCACTCCTCTCGTAAACTTACTACCCTCCACTCTTCTAATGTTGTCACATTTTACTAATTTTTTCATCATCTTTTGAGTTGTTCATCAGCTCTGCTGACATGGAAACACTGAAGAGAGCTTAGGAAGACTAACAAGGAGATATTTAAACAAGAATTTACTGAAAATTGTGGGAACCACAAAGACAAGAACAAGATATGAGTAAGTCAGAATGAATTTTCCCCAATGACCTAGCTGAAATTTACCTATCTTAGTGTCATTGTCTAATCGATCTAAACTGAACCATTAGAAGGGATTCTTCTGAAAAACCAGATACTTCAGCCATAGTATTATGGGAACTGTGACAGGTGGAACTGTCCTCTGATAGTTAATGCTAAGATCTATAATGAAGACTGAGAAGACATGTACTGTATGCACCTCTACAAAGGTGACTCTGCCCCTCAGCTCTGGTGACATCACACCTGGAGTACTGCGTCCAGCTCTGGAGCCCTCAGCACAAGAAGGACATGGACCTGTTGGAGCGGGTCCAGAGGAGGGCTACAAAAATGATCCGAGGGCTGGAGCACCTCTCCTATGAGGACAGGCTGAGAGAGTTGGCCCTGTTCAGCCTGGAGAAGAGAAGGCTGAGGGGAGACCTGATTGTGGCCTTTCCATATTTAAAGGGGGCCTATAGAAAAGATGGGAAAAATGTTTTTAGTAGGAACAGCTGTGACAGGACAAGTTGTAGTGGTTTTAAACTGAAGGAATGTATATTTAGACTGGATATGAGGAAGAAATTTTTTTTAAAATGAGGGTGGTGAAACACTGGAACGGGTTGCCCAGAGAGGTAGTGGAGACCCCATCCCTGGAAACATTCAAGGCCAGGCTGGACGGGGCTCTGAGAAACCTGATCTATTTAAAGGTTTCCTTGCTCACTGCAGGGAAGTTGGACTAGATAACCTCTAAAGGTCCCTTCCAGCCCAAAACATTCTATGATTCTATGATTGATTCTACAATGAGGGCATTGGAAATGTGCTCTCATATTCTCAGAAATTTCAAAACATAGAATTGCAGAATACCTAGTAATAAAGAAAAATTACAATTGAAGTTCAACCATGTCAAGTCTGAACTGTACTCCTTTAGAATTGTCCTAACTATTCTTTTAGATTATATCAGTGTATGAACATAACAAAAGTTATAATTAACATTTATGTCTGAATTGCAGAGTGTTTGTTAAATGTGTCTTAATCAATAAGATCTTCAACACTATATTTTAAATTGTCTATATTGTTCCATTGTTTAAACCATTCATTCACAAAAGTAAAAAAAATGTTTTGCAGTTATATAATTTGTGAGGATTCTATTTTAAATTAACTGTACGATTCGCTGCACTTGTAAACATCTAGAAAAAAAATTCACATTCAGTATGTTAATGTTCCAACCCTAAAGGGAATGCACTACCTTTTTGCATATAAGTAACATGGTTAAAATTTAATTAAATTTTGATGAAGTAATAATCATAGTATGAATTCCATAATATGGAACCAGCTACATATGTGTTCTGCTTCCACATATGACTTACAATTAAAAACTGTTAATGCTTAAAACCTGACCAGAAGTGAGTGGAACACAGCAATCTCCAAGAGAACTTAAATCATTCTATCTAAATTTTGTGAATATTACAGAGTATAAATAATAAAAGAATTTAAGACCAAAAGGTCTTTCTCAACCTTAGAGGGGGACACAACAAAATGTTTATTTTTTCATTACATATATGAAGGTTGTGGTAATTGTTTCCACACCATCACTGAAAAAATGACAATAACTTTTCATGTCTGTTCTTTCAAACATACAAAACTTAGGTCCCCATGCTCCAGACTAGACATTTGTCTCATGTTTTGAATATCTGTCCATTGAAATCTTTGCTCCATCTATTTAGAATAGTTACTGTGTACCCAAAACAATCCAATGGACAGATAGTTAATTGTTCAAGTGTGAGTGGGCTTTTACAGAAATAATTTCTGATGGGTTGTTTGATTTCTTTTTTTTTTTTAATTAAATAAAAACCCAACTAAACCAAAACCAATCAACCAAAACCTGAGAAAATTTAACACCATGAGTACATTACAATAATGTAACTATTTTTTTTAACTTTGTGAGAGAAATAGAAATAATACTAATAAATAAAAAATAATACTGAACAATTATATATTAACAGTGAACTATACTAATTGTTCTTTTTCATCCCAGATACTAGGCTTTCAATATATTCTGAAAGAATATGGTAAAAGAGACATTTTATAGATTTTGTTAAAACTTTTGATATGTTTAAATATCCTGTATGCTTCACAGATGATGCTAACAATGTCACTTCCTTCTGAAATCAGAATATTTTCATTCAAACAAAGCACAGCTGCACATTCCTGTCCCATCTAAAACAGGCTTTTCAGGACTTTATTCCCTAACGTTACTTGTAATGCCTACCCTTTCCCTTTCCCTGCTTTTCTACAGTTTCCACTTATTTTGTAGCAAAGCCCTGCATTCTTCTATTGCTTATGTCATTAGTCCAGGAACTGAATCCTGAGAATTTGTCTCTTTTAGCCTTGTCAAATTTCCCCAGGTGGCAAGGAAATAAAAAAGTATAAGCCAATGGGACAGCTATTCTTCAAAGGGACTTAGTTCATTATCCAATACTGAACCCTCAGAAACAGGCCCAAAAGTATGTAGAATATACACGTGTAATCTGATTCACTTTTTCCTTTGGAGATCAGAACAATTCAGTTTGTCTGAATAGCTTTTGTTCCCATACACCATAATGCCTAGGAACTGAGGGACCACTAGGAGATGACTTTATAGACCCCAAGTTTTACTCATCAGAGAAACTTGATCTTACCAGAGAAACCAGAGAAAACAGAGAACTCAGAAAAACTGCTATGTCCACACTGAATACAGCCTCATGCAGTTGGGTGAGCTAACTGAGAACAAGCACTGTCAGAAGGGTAAATAGTCTAGCACACTGCCATGTAGGTATTGTTGTGTGGCATTGAACTTTGTAAATGCCAAGGTTGTTTGTAGCTTACTCTGGTGTTCCTAAGCTTTGTATGTCTTCATCCTGTTACAATAACTCTGAATCATTCAGGTTTGCAGTCCTTTTCCCTCCATACTAATGTACCAGAAAGAAGAAGAAATTCTAAGACTCCATTTTAAAAATTCTAATTCTCTCCTTTTGTTGTCACTGTATGTAAGTAAAATATAACTTCTTGGGCCTGAGTGAGTTTTTAATCAGACTTTAAAGAATTTTATTTTTTAGCTAAGCAGTATTACTTGCATATCTTTTTTTTTTTTTTTTTTGTAAGTCCAGATAAACTGGCATAAGAAAAGACCAAACAGTGATGCAAAATGATCACTTCTGTTATTTTAAACTACTTCAGATTAGTTCCTCTTCTCTGTTTAGTTTATGTACCTCTGACGGTTTACACTCCATATAGATTAATTTAAATGCTTGTTCCATTCAGGAAAGAATCAAAGGGGGTTTTGGTAAAAAACTGAAAACAGACTCAATAGTATTCTGTGCTGATTTCTGGACCCTATACTATATTGACATGAGACAACACACAATCTGGCCCAAGGACCATGGAGTTCTCTCTGGTACTCATAGCAAAGAGAACATCTACATAACCTTGTAAACCTCCTATACAGGTAACAAGATTAATTTATATCCGTGCTTGAAGATGAGCACAATTTACTGCTAGGAAAAATTTTCAGACCGCAGTAAATGTATCAGAAATATTAAAGAATTTATGATGGTATGAATAAATGCAATCCTGTAAAAATAAACTAAGTCTGATTATGATATATTCTTACTTGGTCTCAAAAGACTATCTTCATTGTTAGCAAAAATTGTATGTCTTCCAGTATGTGCCACAAATATATGACATTCAATGAATCCATCAAAAATATTGATTACATGCCAGGATATTTGATGATTTTTTTTTTTTTACTTTATGTAACAAACTGTCTTGATCTGAAAGATAGAAGTAAAAAAGCCTAATAGAAAGTAGCCTAGCTTTAAAGTGAATGAGTGACTGTTTCTTACATTCATTAACAAAGGTTATTCATATGAAATTACATTTCAATATAGGCTATAAGAACTCTCAAATTAGAAAGTCTAGTTTTTCAGATTTGAAATGTACCTTGAGAAATCCATAGAAAATCACTTCCCATTCACACTTACCGTATGGACATCTAATATTAAAAACGTTTCCTTCCTGCACACCAAATATCAAAAACTAAGCAAATTATTCCAGGACTCTTGCAGCTAAAGTTCATTTCATTCAGAAAGCATGAAAAATTGATAACTTTGAGAAAGTTATGTCAAGACAAGAGTTTGAGTAATGCTTTATTTTCCCTTTGTTTCCAAGTTTTCATTTGTATAAATTTTAAACAAAGTTTGAACTGTTTTGTGAACTGTGGGGGAAAAAAGCTTTCTAAAGCAAATGGATCGGGTCCATAAAAACAACTTCAGAAATAGTGCAAGGCACTGCTTTCAGATATGACCAGAATGAAACAATTCTTCATCCAGTCTTTTTTTGTGTTTCTGTCAGCCCCAGTTCAAAATATTCCATGAACTATGTAAATTTTCTTATGAACCATCAGAAGTTATCCAGGAGCTGTAAACTTTCAATAAATGATAAATACTGTTGAACCTTCCTGCTGCCCATCCTCCCACCTGAAATTCAGTTCCTTTTACTAAATCTGAAATCCTAAATCCTACTCAGTCTCCATTTCTCTGAACTTTATTTGCATTCCCAAAGTTCCCCAGAATCTACCATTTAGCTTTTGCTTAAGTTCAGAAGTGGTCCAGCCTTAACAGAGATGAGCCATTAGGTGCTGTACTGGTTTTGGCTGGGACAGAGTTAATTTTCCTCATAGTAGCTTGTATCGGGCTATGTTTTGCATTTGTGCTGAAAACAGTCTTGATAATACAGGGATGTTTTCATTATTTTTGAACATTGCTTACACAGAGTCAAGGTTTTTTCTGCTTCTCACACCGCTCCACCAGTGAGCAGGCTGGGAGTGCACAAGAAGCTGGGAGGCGACACAGCTTGGACAGCTGACTCCAACTGAACAGAAGGCTAACCCAGACCATATGATGTCATGCTCAGCATATAAAGCTGAGGAAAGAAGGAAAGGCAGGATGTTCAGAGTGGTGGTGTTTGTCTTCCCGAGGAAATGTTAAGCATGATGGAGCCCTGCTTTCCTGGAGATGGTTGAACACCTGCCTGATGATGGGAAGTAGTGAATGAATTCCTTGTTTTGCTTTGCTTATGCCTGCAGCTTTTGCTTTACCTATTAAACTGTCTTTATCTCAACCCATGAGTTTTCTCACTTTTTCTCTTCTGATTCTCTCTCCCATCCCACTGTGGGGGAATGAGCGAGTGGCCATGTGGTGCTTAGTTGCTGACTAGGGTTAAACTGCAAGCATTGCCTATATATAAGGAGAATCAGAGGTAGCCTTGGTCCATTGCTTGATGAGGTCAGTCATCTCACAAATAGGAACATAGATTGAGTGGTTTAATGCCTTCTTTGTCTCTATCTTTAACACCAGTGATGGGCCCTGGGACCCCTGGGGCCCTGTGTTGGAAGATTGTGAGTGGCAGGATGATAAAGTCCCAGCTGACACTGAACTTGTTTGAGACTTGCTGCTCCAGCTGGATATATATAAATCTATGGGGCCCCATGGGATTCATGCCAGGGTACTGTAAGAGGTGGTCAGTGTCATTGTGGGACTTTTCTTGATTTTTTTTTTCAATGGTCTTGGGAGTCTGGAGAGGCCCCAGTCAATGGGAAGCCAGTAAATATTGTCCCAGTTTTCAAGAACGGTAAGAAGGAAGACCCTGGTAATTACAGACCTGTCAGTCTCACTTCAGTGCCTGGTAAAACTATGGAGAATGTTATTCTGTGAGTTGTCAAAAAACACTTGAGAGACAACATATTCATTGGTCATAGCTAGCATGGGCTCACAAATGGAAAGTCCTGCTTAACCAATTTAATTCCCTTTTATGGCAAGGTCGCCCATCTGGTTGACCAAGGGAAGCCAGTAGATGCGGTGTTCTTGGATTTTAGCAAAGCTTTTTGTACTGTGTCTTACAGTATCCAACACACAGCTAGACAAGTCCATAATGCATTGGGTGAGCAGTTGGCTGTCAGGCCAGGGTCAAACAGTTATAGTAAATGGGTTTACATCAGGCTGGCAGCCAGTCACCAGTGGTGTTCCTCAGGGCTCAATTTTAGGGCCAGTGCTCTTAGTCATATGGTTTAGTTTTAGGTAGTCCTGTGAGGAGCAGGGAGTTGGACTCAATTATCTTTATGGGTCCCTTCCAACTTGAGATATTCTATGATCCTATTCTATGATTCTATATCACACATAAGCATGCAGCATATCCAGAAACTAGATACACTTCTGCCTGAGGGGTTCATTCCAGTTGCTGTTGTTGGAGCACAATTCATGAATGAGGCTGTATGAAAAAGCTGCAGTTGATGCTACTTTCTTTTAAAAAATACATACAGGAGGAAGTAATAGTGATGGCAGCTCTCTCTCCCTCATACTCTTTCCAAATAAATATTTTGTGATTAAGATATTCAGCTAACTTGCAGGTAAGTAAGATTTTCCACAGCATGAAAATAATCGAACTTGTAATTGGCTTGATCTCATCAACCCCCTAGATTCTGTATCTTGTTCAGAAAGAATGAATGATACTTTCAGTCTTTCCACCCTGTAAGTGCTTGCCATATATGACAAAAAGATGATAATTTATGCTACTTTCTTAAGATTTTTTTTCTTGTAAGAGGAATAGTAAGGACAGAAAACTGTACCTGAGAATGTCTGTTGTATTCTGAGAAAGATTTTTCTGATTTATCTTGTCAAAATATCTAAGAGATAACTATAAAGGAAGAAAAAGGCTGATATGGTGGTTGCATAAAAATAATTTTCCTGGTTTCAGCTGGGATAGAGTTAATTTTCTTACAGTATACTTCTATATCATGTTCTATCCAGTGTGGATACATTCCTAGTAAAGTAGGCTAAAGGTCAGGGTGCTATTAAAGGGGAAATGCATAGCCAGTATACGGAACTTAGTTGCTAGAGTAGAGAAGCAGTAATTGCAAGCAGGATAAGATGACGACAATGAAATAACCAATGAGTGAGTTGGAGGCTTATATGCTTGTCGGATAGACAGTAGTATGTACGAATCAGAAATCAGAAAAGTTTACGTGATTGTGTGTACGGGGCTTGGAAGAATATAAAAGCTGTATGCAAAGGTATAATAAACGGCTTCCTGGAGATCGTAGTAGTCGGTGTCAGGAGTCTGGTCTTCCGCAATCCAGTGCAACCAATTTGGAGAGAAAATAAGCTTTTAAGAAACACATCGGCAGTGTCTGGTTCTTATATTGAATTTAAGACCATTATTTGATATGGAGTAATATATTTTGATGTGCAGATACTGAACAGGAAAAGAGAAAATTAATTGGTTGCCTAGCTCCATAACAGTCAAAAGCAAAAGAAACAAGTTTTATATTGTTGGGGTGTGGAGGCCAAAATAAGCCAAAATCTGTGAAGTCCTTTGTCTCAGGACTTGTTTTATTTCTAGGACTATGCAAGCATCTTCTATCTTACCAGTGGAAGGAGTCTTCCAGAAAAGGCAAGTTAGTTACCTGCAAAAAGAGACTTTTCTTTATGTATGAAAGGTATAAACTCCACATTAAATATTCTTCATAATACAGTTCTTTAAAAAACTACCTGTGTAATAAAAGAAAGTTATTGTCTCATACATTTTATAGAGTGTAGAAATAGGATAATAATGTAAGTTAAGGATTCAGTTCACAAAGACAGTAGCTAGTAGCAGTTTTTCACAGAAGTTATCAAGAGTTGTTGTACAGATAGAAAGGAAGGGTTAGGAGCTTAGTTCAAATTGAAGCTGTGCAGAAAGAAGCAAGGAAGCAAGAAGTCAAGTACTTCAAAGGGCTGTATAACACAATTGTATTTATACATGTGGACACTACAATGAAAATTAAGATTAAAGAGCAGGAGCAAAATTACACAAATAAATGAAATCACATTAGTAAAGCAGTATTTTTCATGATTGATCAGGAAACAGTACATAGCTGTCTCATGGGAAAAAATTATCTTTTTGTATTAAAAATAAGAACTTATGTCTGGATTTACATGCAAAGCAAAACTAGAAAATAATGTTATAAGTATTCTCCAACTAAAATACTAATTTCTACTATTATGTTTATATTTTCTGCATGTCTTCAGAACATGTAGGTTTCTTTCTCTGATAGTTGCACCTAAAAGATATAAAACATTTTACATAATGATTTTGAAAAAATATACTATTGTGTATTTCTATTATTAAAAAAGAATTAAGGGTATTAATAGAAATATATAAAATACAGACTAAGAAATACTACCATCTTATTATGACACCGTTGTATTAATTTGTATTTAAATGAAATGGACACCCTACAAAGTGTGACAGAACTGTAAATCAAGAACTTAGGCCTATAGTCAGATCATTTACTAGGGTGTCTCAGATATGCAATGTAGCTCCTTATCTGACTTCAAGCTGATCTGTGATTGCACCAAGCTGAAAAGGCACTTTGAACTGCCTCTTTTCTCTTCCAAATCCTGTCTGAACACTCTTACAGTGTTTGCTCTTGTGCTTCTGCAAGGTGTCATATTACCTTTCTCATACAAGTAAAGGAAAATCTTCTGTCCTGGTTTTGACTGGGATAGAGTTAATTAATTTTCCTAGAAGCTGGTATAGCACTGTTTTGGATTTAGTATGAGAAGAATGTTGATAACGCACTGATGTTTTAGTTGTTGCTAAGTAGTGCTTACACCGGTCAAAGACTTTTTCAGCTTCCCATGCTCTGCCAATTGCATAAGAATATGGGAGGGGGCACAACCAGGACAGCTGACCCAAACTGACCAAAGGCTTATTCCACAGCATATGTCATGCTCAGTATATAAACTGTGGGCATCTGGCTAGGGGGCAGCAATCACTGCTCAAGGATGAGCTGGGCATTGTTTGACAGGTGGTGAGCAGTTGCATCACTATTTTTTCCTGGGTTTTGTTCCTTTCTTTTTTTTTTTTATTTTTATTGTTTTCCATTTCACTACATCTTTATTGTTGTTGTTGTTGTTGTTGTTGTTATTATTATTATTATTATTATTATTATTATTATTACTCTTCTTATCTCAACCCACGAGTTTTCTTGGGGAGGTTTACATGGCACCAGACCTGCTGGTGACAGATGGAGTTCATCTATCTCAAAGGGGGAAAAGGATCCTTGCTCCTGACTTGGCAGGTCTTATCAAGAGGGCTTTAAACTATGTTCAAAGGGGGAAGGGGATATAATCAGGCTCACTAGAGAGGAGCCTAGGGGTGGCATGCCATTATTGGGGGGGAAATCAATAGCCCAGTTCAAGTGCACCTACACCAATGCGTGCAGCATGAGCAACAAACAGGAGGAATTAGAAAACATTGTGCAGCAGGAAAACTATGATACAGTTGCCATCACAGAAATGTGGTGGGACAAGCCACATAACTGGAATGCTGCCATGGATGGCTATAAATGCTTCAGGTGGGATAGGCAAGGAAGGCAATGTGGTGGGGTAGCCCTGTATGTTACAGAGTGTTTTGATTGCCTTGAGCTCAGTGGCAGTGATGATAGGATTGTTTATGGGTAAGAATCATGGGAAAGGCCAACAAGGCAGATATCATGGTGGGAGTCTGATATAGACCGCCTGACGAGGAAGAAGAGACAGATGAAATATTCTACAAGCAACTGGGAGAAGTCTCTCAATCGCTAGCCCCTGTTCTTGTGGGGGACTTCAATTTACCAGGTGTCAATACCAAGTACAATACAGCAGAAAGGAAAGAGTGTAGGAGGTTTCTGGAGTGCATGGAAGATAAGATAACTTTGTGACACAACTGCTGAGTGAACCTACTAGAGAAGTGCCCTGCTGGACCTATTGTTTGTGAACAGAGAAGGACTGGTGGCGCACATAGTGGTCAGAGGCCATCTTGGGTTTAGCAACCCTGAAATGAGAGTTCTTGATTCTTGGTGAAGTAAGGAAGGGGATCAGCCAAACCACCACCATGGGCTTCCAGAGGGCAGACTTCGGCCTATTCAGGACACTGGTTGAGAGGGTCCCTTGGGAGGCAGTTCTGAAAGGCAAAGGGGTCCAGGAGGGCTGGGCATTGTTCAAGAAGAAAGTCTTAAAGGCAGATGAGTAGGCCATCCCTATGTGCTGTAAGGCAAACCGCTGGAGAAGACCACTGGCCTGGCTGAATGAGGAGATTTTGCTGGGACTCAGGAAGAAAAGGAGAGTTTACCACTTTTTGAAGAAGGGGCAAGCAACTCCAGAAGATTACAGGGATATTGTAAGGTCATGCAGAGACAAAATTAGAAAGGCAAAAACCTAGTTAGAACTCAGTCTGGCCACTGTTGTAAGACATAACAAAAAGTATTTACAAATACATCAAAGACAAAAAGAGAGCCAAGGAGAACCTCCATCCTATGTTGGATGTGGGGGGGAACATGGCCACTAAGGATGAGGAAAAGGCTGAGGTACTTAATGTCTTCTGTGCCTCAGTCTTTAATAGTCCAACCAGTTATCCCCAGGGTACTCAGCCCCCTGAGCTGGAAAACAGGGGCAGAGAATGGAATAAACCCCCCATAATCCAAGTGGAAGCAGTTAACAACCTGCTGTGCCACCTGAACACTCACAAGTCTATGGGGCCGAATGGGATCCACCCAAAACTACTGAAGGAGCTTGCCAAGAAGCATGCCAAGCCACTGTCTATCATTTATCAAGAGTCATGGATAATATGGGAGGTCCCAGACGACTGGAGGCTTGCTAATGTGCCACCCATCTACAATAAGGACCAGAAGGAGGATCTGGAGAACTACAGGCCTGTCAGCCTGAGCTCAGTATCAGGGATGGTTAGGGAGTGGTTCATCCTGAGTGCACTCACCAGGCATATTCAGGACAATCAGGGGATCAGGCCCAGCCAGCATGGGTTCATGAAAGGCAGTTCCTGCCTGACCAACCTGATTTCCTTCTATGACCAGGTGACCCACCTAGTGGACGAGGGAAAGGCCATGGATGTTGTCTACCTGGACTTTAGGAAAGCCTTTGACACTGTCTCCCCACAGCATTCTCCTAGAGAATCTGACGGCTTAGACAGGTATACTCTTTGCTGGGTAAAGAACCGTCTGGATGGCCAAGCCCAGAGAGTTATGGTCAATGCAGTTAAATCCAGTTGATGGCTGGCCACAAGCGGTGTCCCCCAGGGCTCAGTTTTGGGCCAGTCTTTTTTCATATCTTTATCAATGATCTGGATGAGGGGATTGAGTGCATCCTCAGTAAATTTGCAGATGAAACCAAATTGGGCACAAGTATCAAGCTGATTGAGGGGAGGAAGGCTCTGCAGAGGGAACAAGCTGGATTGATGCGCCAAGGTCAATTGTATAAAGTTAAACAAGGCTAAGTGTCAGGTCCTGCACTTAGGTCATAACAACCCCATGCAACACTACAGGCTTGGGGAAGAGTGGCTGGAAAGCTGCCCAGAGGAAAAGGACCTAGGGGTGCTGGCTGATAGCCAGCTAAACATGAGCCAGCATTGTGCCCAGGTGGCCAAGAAGGCCAATAGCATCCTTCTGTGTATCAGAAATAGTGCGGCCAGAAGGACTAAGGCAGTGATCTTCCCCCTGTACTCCACACTGGCAAGGCCACACCTCAAATACTGTGTTCAGTTTTGGGACCCTCACTACAAGAAAGACATGGAGGTGGCGGAGCCTGTCCAGAGAAGGGCAACAAAGCTGGTGAAGGGTTTGGAGCACAAGTCTTACAAGGAGAGGCTGAGAGAACTGGTGTTTTTTAGTCTGGAGGAGGCTGAGGGGAGACCTTATTGCCCTCTGCAACTACCTGAAAGGAGATTGTAGTGAGATGGATGTCAGTCTCTTCTGCCAAGTAACTAGTGATAGGATGAGAGGAAATGGCCTCAAGTTGTGCCAGGGGAGGTTTAGATTAGATATGAAAAATTTCTGTACTGAAAGCATGGTCAAGCATTGGAACAGGCTGCCCAGGGAGGTGGTGGATTCACCATCCCTGAAAGTGTTCAAAAAACGTGTAGAAATGGCACTTTGGGACATGGTTTAGTAGGCACGGTGGTGTTGGATTGACGGTTGGACATTATGATCTTGGAGATCTTTTCCAACCTTAATGATTCTATGATTCTTACTTTTGTCCTTCCAATTCTTCCCCCTATCCCACTGGGTATGGGGGAATGAGCAAGCAGCTGTGTGGTGCTTAGTTGCTAGCTGGGGTTAAATCACAACATCTTGAAAAGATGGAATTATTCTTCATTTGGATAAAATAAATTATGAAATTCATTTGTGGCCACATGAGAGGAAAATGTCTCACAGACTGAGGTGGGTGATAGACAGGACTGACCTCAGCAGCAGGCAGTGGGCCAAAATGTTTGAGCCAGTTATTGATGGAGTATTTTTAAATGGGAAATGAAAATTAATTTCACCATCCTGCTAAAGAGCTAAGTTAGAAAAAGCAAAGGGAAGAGAATTTGAGGATATACTGTTCCTATAGTTTTCTCTTTTTAAATGAAATTAGTGTAAAATATCAGTCATTTAACAGGTGAATAAATCCAGTTATTGAAGAAAAAAATGAATCTTATTTTAACTTTTCAGGTACTCCTAAAACACAATTGCTTAAAAAAATCATGTCATTTCTTGTGTGGATAGTCAAAGTTATCACTTACTTTTGAAATCTTGCCTGAATGATATAAATTTATCTTTTGTAATTTGTGTGAGACTCTGAGGAATGGGGGATTTTCTGGGGAAATTAATCTCTTGATAACCATCAATATTCTCCTATAGTCAATAATTCCATGTAAGCAATGTTTTTCTGTTTTCAGTGGAGCATTAACACCTGCTCTATGAATGCACAAATAGAGTTATTTGATCTGAAATTAGTGATTTATGACAGAATATGATGCATTAACAACAGAAAGTGACTAAAAATACATATGGAACTCTAAGTTCCCATGTTCTCCTCAGGACAGCCACTGGAGGGAGGGGGGGGGGGAAGCAACAGGTAGAAGGAACCATTTCTTCTTTTTAACTAAACATAGTGAAGTATCTTTTTCCTTTATTCTTACCGCCTTATAACTCATACTTGCATGTGCAGTGTATGTTGGAGAAGAATTTCTGCTATAAAAATAGGTTTGTCTTAAAAAAAAAGGTAATCAACCTAAATCTAGTCTTTCCAGAAATTTTTAGTATGAAAATAGTTTCTAATAATAGATTTGTTGTGTGTACATTTTTTTATGTGTATCTCAATGTGTGCACATACTTATGCATGCATCCACCCAACAGACATCTATTTGCCTACACCATCATCTAACTTTCTTCTTGTGCTGTCCTTTCCAGTTATTTGGCAAATTCATATTCTTAGATACTGCAGATGAAGGTTCTCAATAAAGTATATAAAACTGATACATCTTTGAAAAGAAATGTCTGTATTTTCTGTTTCAAAGAAAGCATGGTGAAAATACAAAATGTGTTTGAAATTATGGTAGAAATAAAGAATTAGAAAGTTCCATTATAAAAAGGAAATTAAATCCACCAATAAACGTTGTACCCTATACAAATTCATCTGCAATGGAGCAAGGTCTCAGTAAACCCTGGAAGAGCAGAGGATGGTGCTTTAGGAGGCTTTTGAGGTTAATGGTTTTGATAGGAGTGGTTTTATTAATGAATGAAAGCAACTTCAATTAATTGATTTGTTCTTTCTTTCATTTCCCTTTTCAGGGTAATACTCTGATGTATTACATCTTGATGGAAGAGCAAAAGCATTGTCTGATGAATGACTAAATAAGGGCCAATTCTCTTCAAATCAGTCTTGCATCTCCTTGAATTGAAGTCTCTGGAAAAATTTTTCTTTGCACCTATATGGTCTTTCTGATTCTGACCACGTAAACTATTTGACAAGGCATACAAGTGACTGATTAAGTACTTGTTTAAGTCCTAATTGTTTCGAAGAGTAAATGAAAGAAAACTGAAATTCTAAGTGGTTAAAAATATATATTTCTGCATAATAAAAGCACATTACTCATATAGCTAGAATATAAATCACAAGAATAGTCTATCACTTCTTCCCAGAAAGGATGGAACAGAGCCAGTCTGTCTAACTTAAGTACTTAAACTTAGTTAAACAGATGTGTCTCTGGAGGACTCGAAGACAGCCACATAATTTAATTTTTATATGAAGCAAACAGTACTTGACTTTAAAAAAGCCCAAAAAACAAAACCAGAAAAAAAATCAAAACATCCATTTAAACAGCTGAAGTTTAGGCACAAGTTAATTGTCTCATTAATTTTACCCTTGTATCCAAAATCATATAGGAACTTTTTTCCCCCAAGGTTAATATACCCATATTTTAACATTTCTATGTGGCATATTGATACTGAATTTCTGAATAGACCTAACTGTTGTTTCCTGTAAAAAATAATATTATATTTGGAATAAAAAAAACAAACACACAACATGCAGTCCCTCTGAATTTACTCCAGAATTATTTGAGGAATAATATAGCTAATTTTACATTCATAACTAACAAAATTATTACTGAAATTTCTATAATTTTCTTTGAAAAATACATTGTTATTTGGAGAGGTTCAGTGACTTTGAAAATCAGGCCAGTTACTCAGTAAATGTGATTTACAATGGGTTTAACAGCTTACAGGTATGTCCAGTCCACAGTGTGGTGTCTTGGGCAGAAATGTCTCAGCTAGTTATGAAGGAGCTAGTTATGAAATTGGAACTGTATCAGCTCTGGGCTAAACAATGCCCTGTTGACCTGACTATATTGTTTATACGCCATGAGTTAGTATCCTTAAATAGTTCTATACCAGCTCATGCAAACCAACCAACTAATTTGAGCTCTTAAGATGCCTCTAGTCTGTGGTCCATTTTGTGGTAGAAAAAACTTAGGCACCTGTAAAAACAGGTTCTATAAAAACTTTTGCACTAAGTTGTTTCAATTTTTCTTCAGATTAAAATGAATACATTTATTGTTAGATGTGCTACAGGTATGTTCTCATTGGTCTAAGCACCCCAGACGTGAAAAACAGGGACAGAATTTTATGTCCTGGACTGGTTTTGGGCTAAATACCAAATTAAAGGCTTCTAACAGAAATTACTAAATTAGTAATATCCAGGGTGTCATCTATAGCCAGTGGAGAGAGCTAGCCATTTCTATGAAATTCAATAGGCTGTACAGCAGTCCTAGTGTCAATATACAGGACAGCTACATCACCTATACAAAGATCATGACAATTCATGAATCAATGTTAAAATACTGATAAGGAATAAGACAAGTAAGACTGAGTTGTAGAAGGAGATACCAAGACTTTTTTTTCAGAGAGAGATGATATAATTATACCCTAACTAGCTATATTTTGACTTCCTTTCTAAGGATTTTCATATATTTTAAATTCATCATTTTCAATTCAAAGTGCTATTTATTTATTTTTGTCTGTAAAAATGCATTTGTTCTGCAACATAAGAGGTTCTGCATAAGAATATGATGTGTCTGATGCAATTCCATGTAGAAAGAACTCACCTGCAAACTATTTCTCAGTTATGAAACATGGTGAGTAATTGATACCCTGGGAAAAACCTCAAAGGATAATTTTTCTAATTGCAAAAAAAGTTGGTATTTTTTTCATAAATACAATACAATTTTTTTTATAATATATGAGTATATTAATTCAATGATAGAGTTACCATACACTGTTAGGATTTTGCATTATCTCTGCTTTTTCAGACACGTTTATTTGGATTTTTCCCCCTTTATTCTAATGTTGCTTAATTGACAGAAATAAATTTTGCCTTAGGTTATCCCAGAAGAACTTAGTGCATTTCAGAATTATAGGGTGTACTGGTTTTGGCTGGGATAGCCTTGAATTTCTTCAGAAGAGCTAGTATGGGGCTACGTTTTGGATTTGTGCTGGATACAGTATTGATAACACAGGGATGTTTTCATTACTGCTGAGCAGGGCTTACACAGAGTCAAGGCCTTTTCTGCTTCTCACCCCAGCAAGTAGGCTGGGGGTGCACAAGAAGCTGGGAGGGGACACAGCCGGGTCAGCTGACCCCAACTGACCAAAGAGATACCCCATACCATAAGACATTGTGCTCAGTATATAAACTGGGGGAAGAATAAGGAAGGGGAGGACATTCAGATTGATGACATTTGTCTTCCCAAGGAACTGTTATGCATGATGGAGCCCTGCTTTCCTGGAGATGGCTGAACACCTGCCTGCTAATGGGAGTTTCTGATGAGTTTTTGCACTTTTACCCTTCCGATTCTCTCCCTTATCCCACCAGGGAGGAGTGAGCAAGTGGCTGTGTGGTGCTTAGTTGCCAGCTGGGGTTAAACCATGACATAGGTGTAGAACAGAAAGTAAAATCTGGCTCATAAATTTTTTCAACTGAATCAAAAATTTGCTGACCCTGATAGCTGAACAATATCCTGAACAAGAGAGCCAAAACTAATTAGTATGTGCTGCTATTACCAGAAAAGCTATAGCTTACAGTTTTTATCCTGAGTTGGCTCAAAAACTTTTCTTGTTCACAAAATGTATAAAAACATGTTATCCAATATTCTTTGATATTGGAGACAATCCAAGTTCTGGCATATATGACCACTATTCAAAATAATCTATTACTCTGTGTTTTAGCTTTCAGTACTTTTGAGAAGAGGCAAATAAAATGAACAAACTACAACAAATCTCTTGTTCATGAATTTATCTCATAGACATGTTAGAGATACAACAGTCAAAACTGAGTGTCACAAAGCATAGGTGAAATTTTTACTAACAGCTTTGTTCTAACAAGCACAGATATTAGTTTCTAGTTTGTTTTTATTTTTTAGAGTTATTAAAAAACGCCAGAGCTAGATATTTCAAAACAGTTTATTAGAAACAAACAAGGAGTAATCGAGGTTTCTGCACACAAAGAATTTGCTTAGAAGCACATTTTCCCTATTAACATTTTTTTAAAACATGCTAGGTAAATTATTGCTTTACATATGGCTCAATTCTGAAGTAATTCCAGAAATTTTAATTTTCTTTTCTCTGTTGTAACTAGTATGTTGATCTCTAGCACAAGTACTACCTTTTCAGAGACAGTACAATAGCTGTCTAATAGCTGTCCATTGAAAAGCACGGCATCAAGTCCTAATGCCTTAGTATTTAGGCTCTTTGAATAGCTGACGGAGAGAGATATTCTACTGAAAGTCAATTTTGCTCTAACTAAAATAGGCCTTTAATGGAAAAAGTATAATCTCAAATTTCCTAATCTTTCCCTTTCTTGAATAAGAGGTTTCCTAGATGTCTTGCTTTACTAGACACTTTCCATCCTCAATTTAAGAAAAATTAACTTACTCTCTGGATGTTCGTATTAATATTTGGCTAGAAAGAATGTAATTTTTTATTTATGTGAAACAAGTTTCCTTATGAACATTCAGAGTAATTATGATGTAATTCAAGTAGATGCTCCATATAAGATTTTGTTTTAGGCATTACTGATTGCTGGCTTTAGGATGTTCATACTCTATTTTTCCTTCCTTGGCATTTCCTTGAAATGTAAATGAAAATTCTATTGACAATAATATGTTTTGTGGGGTTTTTTGAGTTTGGGGATTTTTGGGGGTGGGTTGGAGGGAGCCTAAACAAATTTAGTTGTAATATGCACATGGAAAAACTGCTTACAGACTTATTTTGAAGTGTTTGAGGGACATGGCTCTTTGTTTCTGCACAGAAAGCTATTAACCTCACAAGAAGTGAAGGTTGGAACCTTCACTTGGAACACAATTCCTAGAATTCAAGTTTGTGTAAAATAAATGAGTATCTCTTAATTTAAAATATTTTAATTTACTGCATATACCAATATGTGCAATATGCTTACTAATATATTGGATATGCTAAGTCAGTCAATATTTGCCTTAGTAAGCTTACTAGACTTACTAGGCTAAGCTCATTACACTGTTACCTAGACTTGTCTTATGAGATAAATGCTAGAACAAACAAAAAATGTTTTCTCTTTGTTTAGACTTCGAGGTGAAGCTGCAAATCATTTAGAGACACTATTTTTAAGTATGTTATCAAGAGCTTTGCAAGAACAGGCACATGACTTGACCTAGAGCTTTTTAGGTCTGCATTCTGCTTCTGATTATAAATCAACTGTCGATAAAAGGAAATATTTGCTTCCTCAAATGCAAAAGATTGATGACCTTGGTGAATACTTTCTGTGCCATACAGAATGTAATAATATAGTCCCAATCATGGTAGTCTTACTGTTAGTATATAACATATTTTGTGGAACCCCTAGAAACAGAATGGAAGTACTTTTCCTCTGACATGAGACATACAGCCCAGTTTTTTGTTACTTTATGTCACTTCATTTATGAATTGGTCATCATAAAACTGAAACAGAAAATGTACACTTCTATTTATTGCAGATGATACCAAGCTGAGTGGTGCAATTGACACACCAGAAGGACGGGATGTCATCCAGAGGGACCTGGACAGGCTGGAGAGGTGGGCCTGTGTGAACCTCATGAGGTTCAACAAGGCCAAGTGCAAGGTCCTGCACCTGGGACGGGGTAACCCCCAGTATCAATACAGGCTGGGGGAAGAAAGGATTGAGAGCAGCCCTACCGAGAGGGACTTGGGGGTGCTGGTGGATAAAAAGCTGGACATGAGCCGGCAATGTGCCCTGGCAGCCCAGAAGGCCAACCGTACTCTGGGCTGCATCAGGAGGAGCGTGGCCAGCAGGTCGAGGGAGGTAATCCTGCCCCTCTACTCTGCTCTGGTGAGACCTCACCTGGAGTACTGCGTCCAGCTCTGGAGCCCTCAGCACAAGAAGGACATGGAACTGTTGGAGCGGGTCCAGAAGAGGGCTACAAAAATGATCCGAGGGCTGGAGCACCTGTCCTATGAGGACAGGCTGAGAGAGTTGGGCTTGTTCAGTCTAGAGAAAAGAAGGCTGCGGGGTGACCTGATTGCAGCCTTTCAATACCTAAAGGGGGTCTATAGGAAAGAGGGGGAAAATCTTTTTAGTAGGGCCAGCTGCGTTAGGACAAGGGGTAATGGTTTTAAACTAAATCAGGGTAGGTTTAGGCTAGATATAAGGAAAAAATTCTTTACAGTGAGGGTGGTGAAACACTGGAACGTGTTGCCCAGAGAGGTAGTGGAGGCCCCATCGCTGGAAACATTCAAGGCCAGGTTGGATGGGGCTCTGAGCAGCCTGATCTAGTTAGCAGTGTCCCTGCTGACTGCAGGGGGGTTGGAGTTGATGACCTCTAGTGGTCCCTTCCAACCCAAAACATTCTATGATTCTATGATTCTATGATTCTATGATTCTATTTCTGTGACATCTCCCTTAGCATACTTAAGCAGGCCAAACCGGTCGCTTTAAGTTGTCACAGGATTTAGTAAGAGTCATCATGAAAAGCAGCTAGGCAAGGAGTGTGGAAAAAGACTAATTATTGTACTGGTGAGCAATACCTAATAGCAATTTTTTGTCCATGTTATGTGATCATGGCTTGTGGAGTGTTACTTGTATTCTTTTGCCTCATCCTGCTATGGTTTACGGCTGTAGTCCACTCAGAGATATTATATAGAATGGAGATTGAAAATGTTACTGAATTCTGCCACATTTTTCACAATAGTTTTCAAATCTCTAAAGCAAAGGAACATGATGGCTGTGTCAGTACAGAAGGGGACACTGGCATAGTTTAGAAGTGTGCAGATTCCATGGCAGTTTAGTGTGAGATTCAGTCTACACTTAAATCATACTTAATAGAGAACTAAAACTGTGAGCTAAGTATCTAAATTCATGCTAACATCAATAGAGATTAGGCGCTTGGTTCACCAAACATGGGTTTCTAAGATATTTTGAAATGTCTTCTCGTATATGAGAAATATGCAAGAGTCTAGAAGCAAGATACAAGATGCATGGTAGACCTCTATCCTCTCTGAGAATCATCTGGAAATCGCAATGGGTGGTTTTGTGCATCTTAAATGGCTCCTGTTGCCTATGTTGAAGCTACTGAATTGCACCTCTATAAGCTCCTTTGACTATATTCTTTAAATGATTCTTCATGTAAAAAAAAAAAAAAAAGTTTAATCACCTAGACTATGTATAGTCACCTAACTTTCAATATTTTCTTTTGAACTGAATCTCGCTCCTACAACTTAATTCAGTTGCCTGAACACAAAGAACTACAACTATATGAGATACCCCAAGGACATGTCTCAGCTTAGGGCAGGTAAGGCAAGAGACACTTAAACATAGACACACATTGACAAAGATCTTTATGTTTCCGTGCAAGGATTCTTGTAGAAGGTCAGTTCTAATCCTAACATTTATAAGCCTACACATACCTGATATGGCTTTATTTCACAGAAAGTGTCCCAGAGGCCAGGAACCAAGCTGATTGTTTCAGACATTGCCTCTGTATTGGCTGTGGAACTGATGATAGTGTCCTCTATGTCTGTTTGACCCAGAGGGCTGTTTTTAATGTCTTTGAACTTCTTTTAGCATACCACTGTGTCTTTATCTTCATTAATCAGAAAGCAAGCCTAAAGTGACTTGGTCAGACTAGTTATCTGCACTATAGATATCCAAATCTAGTCAACAGTTTTTCATCCTTCAATTCCCTTTATACTATCTTCAAGGAATGGTTTGCATCTTCCGAAAATAGATACCTAATATAGGTCACATGAATTGTTCAAGAGAATTAATTTTGTCTTTGTTTATGATAAAGAGTATCCAGAAAAATAGCTCGAATGTAGATAGTTTCTACAATATAGGATTCTAAAGCTGGCTGAGATGAACATCCTCATTGTTCTTATCTTTAACATAATCAATCTGTCTTAATACAAGAATACTCAGAGTTTCAAATTTTGAGCTTGCCATTTTGATATCACAGTATAGACAGACTCGTATGGTGAAGAAGGTTGTATAAAAGTAAAGGACCTGAAGATTCTGAACAAAAAAAGACATTTGACCTACTCAGTAATTTTTTTTTTTAAAAAAAGATTTTTCTTCTGTGTTTCAAAAGGTCTTTTAAAACAAGGATTACTAATGCTTAAGACTGGTGAATAAGTAATTTGTAGGTTTCATCTGGCAGTCGATGATGACAGTAAAAGTGCTATTCACCAAATCAAAGAAGAAATAGAGTCTGTGTAGTTAGATATTTTCCATACATAGGATAAGATTTTCCTCTGAGCAGTTAATAATTTACAACATAGTTTAAATGGTTTAACCTAAAGATGACACATTTCCAGGGGAAGATCTCTGAATATATTTATATGTAAATGCAAAAAGACAAGGATGAGGGGTTATTTATAGCCAAGATTTTAAAATTTTATGCAAAGTAAGGTTCCTAAATCCATTTAAAAACATATTTTTAAGAGTCTTGAACCTCCAAATCCCATTACATCCAAGGAGATCTATATTTTCTTGTTTAGATTCAAATTATATTTAAAAGCTACACCTGGGTATCAGCATGTGGCTAGTATGAATTGTCATGGCTCTGTAGAAATCAAAGCCAGTTTATACAGATATAATAATAAAAATCTTTTTCTGAGGGAAAAGTAAATGCTAAATACACTTAATTTCATTAATAAAAGTATTTAAAGGAGGAATTTATTGTAGGCTATTTGGTGGATGAAGGCCAAACTGCAGAAAAGTGGAGGAATGGGGGGCAAGGCAGAAACTGGGGAGAACATGATAGGTGAAACTCACACTTCCCCTCAGCAAGTGGCATAGCTGGGGCCCGTCTCAAGTGCCAGTACATAAATGCATGCAACCTAAGAAACACGATGAGAATTCTGGATGGATACAGGCTTTTGGGAAGAATTGGCAAAAAAAAAAAAAAAACAAAAAAAAATGTGAAGGTGGTGCTGTACGCAAAGGAGCAGAACAGATGCACAGAGCTTTGCTGTTGAATGGATGATGGCTGTTCAAGAATTTATGGGCCAGTATCAGAGGGGAGACCAGCAAGTAAAATATGGTGGGCATCTGCTACAAACAGCCAAATTGAGAAGAATAAGTGGGGAAAACCTTTCTTAAATTATAAAGAGAAGATTCACCATTATAAACACTGGTTCTTATAAGCTCTGCTTCTCATGGGTTACTTTTACCACCCTGTTATCTACTGGAGGGGCAGTGTGGCATAACATAAGCAATTCAAGAGATTTCTGAATGCCGCTGGGGACAAATTTTTGATTGAGGTGCTGGATAGCCAGGTAAGGATATGCTCTTTTGGGCCAATGAATTCAAAATTTTGTTACTGGCAAAAAAGAGAACACACTGTACATACAGATCCAGTAATATATTGTTGAATGTTTTCACTGCCTAATAAAAATACAAAAAAGTTGTTATCAATCCAATTAATATGATACTAGCATTTAGAGTTGAAATTGTCTAATTAATTCAGAAAAAACCCTCAATAATAATGAAGTCAAAATTGTTCTACATAAACTTTTTAATATCTACTCCTTTTCTTCTATTGGGGTACTATGCTTTACAATGCCCCCATGTAACATATGGTTGATAGTACCAGTCTCCTAGGAAGGATGGGGACAGTTATGAGGTGTTGCTGGTATTCCAGTTCTTTGCTGGGAGAGTGTGAAATTGACTGGAATTTTATTCCTTCTCTGTCTTGGATCTGCCTTGGTTAGGTGTATAGCCTGCTTATCTGGTCTTTCCTTATTGGTTCACAAATAAAATTTTATTATGTTTTTCTGGTTAGCTGTTAGGTAGTTATGGTTAATGAGGCTTAGTGACGACCTAGATTTCTATACCACACATTATTCAGCCAGCTCAGCTAACAACAATATAGCCAACAATCACAGAATTGCAAGGGTTGGAAGGGACCACGGGAGATCATCTAGTCCAACCCCCCCTGCTAAAGCAGGTTCTCCTAGAGCATGTTACACAGGACTTCGTCTAGGCAGGCTTTGAATATCTCCAGAGGAGGAGATTCCACAACCTCCCTGGGCAACCTGTTCCAGTGCTCCGTCACCCTTAGAGTAAAGAAGTTTTTCCTCATATTCAACTGAAACCTCTGATGTTTCAGTTTGTACCCATTGCCCCTAGTCCTGTCGCTGGACACCACTGCAAAGAGTCTGGTTCCGTCCTCGTGACATCCACCCTTAAGATATTTATATGTGTTGATGAGGTCCTCACTCAGTCTTCTCTTCTTCAGGCTGAACAAGCCCAGCTCTCTCAGCCTTTCCTCATAGGGGAGATGCTCCAGTCCCTTTATCATCCTAGTTGCTCTCCTCTGGACTCTTTCTAGGAGTTCCTCATCTTTCTTGAACTGGGGAGCCCAGAACTGGACACAATACTCCAGGTGGGGTCTCACCAGGACAGAGGAGAGGGGGAGGAGAACCTCCCTCAACCTGCTGGCCACACTCCTCTTAATACACCCCAGGATTCCATTGGCCTTCTTGGCAACAAGGGCACATTGCTGGCTCATGGTCAGCTTGTCATCCACCAGGACTCCCAGGTCCCTCTCAGCAGAGCTGCTTTCCAGCAAGTCAGCCCCCAGCCTGTACTGGTGCATGGGGCTCGACCTCCCCAGGTGCAGCACTCGACACTTGTCCTTGTTGAACTTCATCAGGTTCCTCTCTGCCCAACTCTCCAGCCTGTCCAGGTCCCACTGAATGGCAGCGCAGCCTTCCAGCATATCAGCCACTCCTCCCAGTTTTGTGTCATCAGTGAACTTATGGTACACTCTGTCCCCTCATCCAGGTCATTGATGAACAAGTTGAACAAGACTGGGCCAAGTACCGAGCCCTGGGGAACTCCACTAGCTACCGGCCTCCAGCTGGACTCTGCCCTGCTGATCAGAACCCTCTGAGCCCTGTCATTCAGCCAGTTCCCAATCCAACTCACTGTCCACTCATCCAGCCCACACTTCTTGAGCTTCCCTATGAGGATGTTATGGGAGACAGTGTCAAAAGCCTTACTGAAGTCAAGGTAGACAACATCCACCGCTCTCCCCTCATCTACCCAGCCGGTCATGCCATCGTAGGAGGCTATCAGATTGGTCAGGCATGATTTCCCCTTGGTGAATCCATGCTGGGTACTCCTGATGATCTTTTTTTCATCCACTTGCTTGGAGAGGACACTCAGAATGAGTTGTTCCATCACCTTTCCAGGGACAGAGGTGAGACTAACCGGCCTGTAGTTCCCTGGATCCTCCTTCTTGCCCTTTTTGAAGACTGGAGTGACATTGGCTATCTTGCAGTCATCAGGCACCCCTCCTGTTCTCCACGACCTTTCACAGATGATGGAGAGTGGCTCAGCAACGTCATTTGCCAGTTCCTTCAGCACTCGCGGGTGCATTCCATCAGGGCCCATGGACTTGTGGGTGTCCAGCTTCCTTAAAAGATCCCTAACCTGGTCCACGTCGACAGAGGGAAGGTCGTCCTTTCTCCAAGCTCTAATCAGATCAGGCGGCTCAGGGTGGTATGCAGTTGAGTCTTGAACAACTCCAAGGATGGAGGCTTCACAACATCTGTGGGCAACCTGCTCCAGTGTTTGGCTACCCTCATAGTATAAAAAATAAATCCTTTGTTCTCACCATATGTCTGACTTACTTCTGCAGTCTGGGAAGATTGTGGTGGTTTGCTAGCGCCAATAAGGGAGCATGCAAAAGGGAAATAATGGTCTTCTATCAGTCTTTAATACCTAGCACTGTTGTTTAGTCTCCCAGGTGCACTGTACCTAGTAGTATGGGGAAGTGAAGTGCTACTCATGATAGATCAAGGTAGACTTTGGGACCACCTAGGAAAACTGGACATATAGAACTTCATAGGACCAGATAGGATTCATCTGAGAGCACTAAGGGAGCTGAGGTACTGGTTTTGGCTGAGATAGTTAATTTTCTTCATAGAAGCTAGTATGAAGCTATGTTTTGGATTTGTGCTGGAAACAATATTGATAACACAGGGATGTTTTCATTACTGCTGAGCAGTGCTTACATAGAGTCAAGGCCTTTTCTGCTTCTCACACCATCTCACCAGTGAGTAGGCTGGGGGTGCACAAGAAGCAGTGAGGGGACACAGTCAGGACAGCTGTCCCCAACTCACCAAAGGGGTATTCCATACCATATGACATCATGCTCAGCTATAAATCCTGGGGCAAGAAGGAGGAAGGAAAGACATTCAGAATTATGGCGTTTGTCTTCCCAAGTAACTGTTACACTGATGAAGCCCTGCTTTCCTAGAAATGGCTAAACATCTGCCTGTTGATGGGCAGTAGTGAATGAATTTCTTATTTTGCTTTGCTTGCGTGCATAGCTTTTGCTTTTGATGTCTAACTGTCTTTAGCTCAACCTATGAGTTTTAGTACTTTTACCCTTCTGATTTTCTCCCCCATCCCATTGTCAGGGAATGAATGAGAAGCTGTGTGGGCCTTATCTGCCTCCTGGGGATAACCTGCAACAGCTGACAACATTGTGAGGCTGCTTTCAAAATGGAAAAATGGGAATTTCACATCTATTTTCAAGAAAAAAGCGAAGGAACATCTGAGGAATGAAATGGTAATAGGCTTCACCTCATTACCCTGGAAGATTTTGAAGAAAATCCTGCTGTAAGTCATTGACACCTACATAAAGAAGGAGACTGGGAACAGCCAGAATGTATTTAGCAAAGCTGCTTTAGCAGCCTGATGGTCTTCTCTAGCGAGATGTCTGGTTGTGTGGGTGAGGGGAGAGCCATGTATGTAAATTACTTTGATTTTAGCAATATTCTCACAGCCAGACATAATATCTTTTCAGCCAAATCTCCTGAAGTTTGACAAAAATTGCAAAGTTTTTTACTTGAGATGGAATCATCCCATGCTCCAGTACAGTCTCAGAGTTGCCAATTGGCTAGAGAAAAGGTTTCCAAATAATGACCTCAGAATCCAGGTGGGAAAGAAGTGAAACATAAGCCAGCAGAGTAATCCCCATGGCAAAGAAGGTCAACAATATATTGTGCTACATTAGCAAGCATGTAGGCAGCCAATCAAAAAAATGTTATTCATTTCTACCTGGTATTGCAAAATTGCATCTGGAGTACTGTGTCCAGTTTTGGACTTCCTTTTACAAAGAAGACACTGATAAACTGGAATAAGTTTGTCTGAGAAAGAACTGCTAAAATGATTTGGGGACAGGAGCAGTATATACAAGTAGTTTTGCTGAGATCTTCTCCTTGGAGGTATACAGTGAAAGCTCAAGAGGGAAAGTACACATTTTGCATTAAGAAAAAAATATAACTAGATATAAGGAAAACAATCTTCATAGTAAGATAGTGAGGCATTAGAGCAAGCTGCTTGGAGAGGCTGTGTAACTTGCATCCTTGGAGATGTTCAGAACTTGATGGGACAAGCCTTGAGAGAATGGATCTAACTCTTAAGCTAACTGCAATTTTGAAGTTGTCGCATGTTTGAGCAAGTGTTTGCCTCCTATGACCTCCAGACATCCTACCTAAATTTATCTGATTTTATAGTTTTGAGATATTTCAGGCTTATGAATGAATTAGAAGTGAACATGTATGTGTGTGTTAGTATATTGCAGGTTTCCTTATAACAATAAAATTATATTATAATTTGAAACTACTTGAAGTGAGCTCAAGATCACATAAAAAATGAGACAATGAGTTAAGGAATCAAAGCAAAAAATGATAGACATTGACTAGAAAATGACAAGTATGTTTCAACAGTTTTGATAAGTTTGCCAGATCAGAATTAAATTGTGTCCTTTATGCATATAGCAAAAAGCAGACCAATGTACTAGATTGCTAATAAGTGTAATAGTATGTTACAACAAGGATTTACAGAAATAGGAACTGTAAGACAGAATCCAATGACAGTGTGACACGTGGTGGCTATTATGGTTTTAAGACTAAATGAGAGAGAAGGAGGAAACTCTTAAACATACAGTCTTCTGAATAATTAATCAATTTTTTATTAATTTTGAAAATTAATAAACAGCAAGAAAGTAGTATTTTTCTTAAGTGTCCTAAAAGTTTGTTTATGAATATTGGATAGTTGCATCTATTATCAATGTTTTCAGAAAACCTAAGCAAATAAGTCTTAAGGCAATAACTAACACCATGAAAAATACAAATGGCAGGAATTAATTGAAGATAAAGTTCAGAAATATTAAGTGATTACCTATGGTGTCTCATTTTATTTTTTCTTAATCTTTCATATGAATGCTACAATCACAACTATAATCTTTAAATAACATTTGCATTCCCTCAGGATCCCAAACTTTGTCTAATATAGGCAAAAAATAATAATAATAATAAAAAAATGCTTTCCCGTTCATCAGAGTTGATGTTTATATGTACCTGAAAAAGAAAGATTAATGAGCCAATGTGCTTTTATCCAAGAAGCATAATTAGTCTGCTTCACTGCCATGAATAATTAAGAGGGACATTTTAAAAGAAAACAATATGTTAAAAGCTAATTAAAGTTTGGAACTTGTATGACAAGACATGTTTTATGTGTTACTCTAGAACATTTTGAACACCAGGGTCTCAGTTTTCTGAAGGCCTTGTTCTTTGTAATTGATACAATCTACAATATCTCTTTTTCCAACAGTATTTCTAATCCGATTTTTAAATGTTCTATGTTTGTAAGTAAAATGCAAATTCATTTCTGTTTGTGTTTTAACATTTTTATGCTACATTTGTGAATTATAAGATAATTTCTTGTGAGCTACAAAAATCTGGAACCAAATTGTATTTTAAGCAGGCATGAATGAGAAGACCTAATTTGCAAAGAATATTGCCAATAACATTTGTATATTGGCAATTATGTGAATCTTTTTCATATTGCAGCATCTGTGCATAACAAAAATTAAAACAATTTATTCACAGGCAAATTATTCAGGTCCATTTGGTACAATTTTTATCATTTATACATGGATGATGTACACAAAATTGGCGCAAATATTACCTTTATTCTTCTATTTCCGTTACATCAAACAAGTAGAGCTATTTTCTGAATTATTCATAGTAGAAATACCATTATCTTTTCCTCCTGGGTCAGTTTTAACCTGATTAACTGTGAGAACATATCAATATTTATGTAATTGCAGGAGACATGGCAGTGTCTTAGCAAGAACAAGTGAGAATAGAATATGAGAACTCTAGGCTATCTTTTGTTGGCAGTAAGAGTTTAAACAGGTACATAATAGGATGGTGACAAATATTTGAAAAGTGCTTTTATTTAGAGACACCTATTTTTGTCTACTGACTATAAAATCTAGTTGACTTAGATGAAACGCATAATTTTTAGGCAAGTAAATTTAGTTGAGATGTACTCCATCTTTTGTGTCAATAATACATATTTTTCATGAATATTAAAAATAGGAACTGTTAAATTTAAGCGTGACAGTTGCCATATCCTGGGGTACATTAAGCACAGTATAGCTAACCAGCCAAAGAAGGAAGTAAGTGCTGAACTCTTGTCTCTGGTGTCTGGTGATAGGACATAAGGGAATGGCTTAGAGTTATGCCAAGGAAAGTTCATATTGTATATTAGGGAAAAGTTCTTCACTGAGAGGGTGAACAAGCACTGGAACAAGCTCTCTAGAGTAGTGGTCATGGTCACAAGATTGCTGGTGTTCAAGAAGTGTTTGGATGATGCTCGTAACTACATAGTTTAACTTTCACATTGCCACGTGTGGAGTCAGGAGTTGGGCACAGTCAGTGGGTCCCTTGCAATTCAGGATATTCTATGATTCTATGAATTATGTGACATATGTTGTTAGAAAGCATTAATAGTGCATAATAGGAAGCCATTATGACATGAAATACTATCAAATTGTACAATCAAAAGAAGAAAACATTTTATCTTTCTAGAACAAAATTACAACTGGAAAATTTGCAGATATTTTCAAAAAAATCTGTTTCATGGGAAACGATCAGAAAAATAAATCTTTATTTGATTTGGAACAAGAACAAATTTTGAAATGCCAGTTTTCAGTTAAATAAGAAGTAGCATCTTGCACAGCTCCAGTGATATCTGTGTGTGAGATAAAGGCTAAGTGTAGACATTTAAAAATGTGATTTTTGGCAGTAGAGCAAATAACATTTGAAACTATTCCAGTCTTTAAAGGCTTATTCATGATTACTGGCTACTAGAACATTTCTTAAGATGGTTCAGGACTCAGTCACTTACATAAAACTGAGTATTTAGTTTAAAGATAAATCTTTATATCCACACAAACAACCACTGTAGTAATCATATCTAATTAATACATGTAGGGAGAAGGTTGATCTTACTGTCATTAATAAAAAAGGAAGATCCAGGAGAAAGGCAGAGACAAGTGAAGGAAACACTGGTGTGAGACAACTGAACTATTCTGAGGATATTCTGAATTCTCAATTTGAACGCTTTAGAAACTGACAGCTTTCACAGCTGTGGGAGATAAAAGTGAAGTAAAACCATATTTGCCTCCCAGATGAGCTCTCTGCATTTTAGGCTTTATGGAGGCACAGAGTGAATTCTTTTAAAAGGCTGACAGACAAAAGCCTAACAATGCTACAGTGGTGAACGTGTTCTGTACTGATTGAAAAACTAAACCATGTCAAAATTCCTATGAGACCAGATGTTTTATTTCAAGGTAGAGTAATTCATAGAAAAATATCTTGAATACATGTTGCTGAAGAACTGAAAAATATCCACTGGCAAGTTTCATCAACCTCCACTTAAAATTAAAAAAACAAAACCAAACCAAATGAAACCCAAGAACATATCATGAGATCCTAGTAGCCGCTCTGGTAAACCTCCATTTAGATCATTTAATGTACAGATATAACTTGGTTAGTGATTCGGACTGTTCTCCTCTTACAGTGCTTTCATTAAACAGAGCTCTTCTCTTATGTTTTCACCTCTCCTTGTTATTATTATTCAAGTGTACAGTTATACAAATAAATTATTTGGTAAAATTAATCAGATTTGTTGCTATGTCCTTCAGTTACTTTCCCACTAGTACAGAATGCTCTCTCTGTAGTATGGTTGTGCTATCATTTCACTCTGTAACTGGATGGAGCAGAGCGCTCTATCATTCTAGCAAACTAGTAAAGACTAGGAGTCTCAAGGAAGTCTGATTTTTGTTTTACTGATGAAATACATTATATTTAAATAATATCTTTCAGAAAGGGACAGATAAAATTTCATCCTGTGCATTACAAGGTGACATAAAGTTTCTGAAAAGGTTTCCCACACAACTATTCTAGGCCCCCTGCCCCAAAGTGTTGTTTGACCCCTCTAGCCAAAATCCCTTTTCAAAGTGTTCCACCAGATTTTCCATTATACAGAGACAGCTTCCAGAGCTGCCTAAGTTCCTCATCCCTTAATCAGTCTTGCATCCTAAAGGCAGAAAAACAACATAGTAATGTGTTTTGACTATATATAGGAAACTACCTTGCCCTCTGTTTCAATACATTTTTCTAAAGGGATGTCTTACAGATCATTTATTTTTCCCTATTTTCCTCTTGCTGTTTCCTCTGTCTCTCACCTACTCATGCTCTTTGTAATTTTCTTTCTTTTTCATCCTTCTGTGTTCTTGCGCTGTTTGCTAGAGATAGGAACTATCTAATGGTTGAATTCCAAGTATGCAGTCTTCTACTAAACAGCAATATTTAAGGTTCAGTATTTTCTGAAAATTTGTTCAAGCATGGGTAGCAAATCAAGCCTAGACTATATTTTGTCCATATTTGAAATGTATGTATTTAAATTGAGCTCTCATTTGCAATTCAAGTTAAGGATGCTCTAAGTCTTCTACATCACTTTGTAGGTCTCATTGCAAAAAAATGGAGCAAGATGCCTCCTAAAGACCTAAACACAACTGTAGGCTTCTCCAACTTAAAAAAAAAATAAATAAATTCAATTAGGCTTCCTGTCTTTCTATAATTTGGCCACTTTCAAACTCTAGTGAAACAGGTAATTCTATTACTTTTTTTTTTGCCTCCTTTCTCCCTTTTGCCAATTTGCCTTGCTTGTTTTGTCTCTGTGCTTGATTCTTCTTCTATCTATATTCTACTGAGCAACCTATAGCCACTGAAATACTCTTAACAAAATGTTTTAAGTTAAAGGAAAAAAAAAAGATCAAAAAATATTACCAAGAAATGTCAAAAATACTTATGTGATTTATAGGTGCATGTTAAAAACTTGTAAGCCTGTCTGATCTTAATTCACTTGTGAAAGGTCAACGTAAATACTTCAAGAATCTGATTGTTGAAAGCATGCTAAAAATGCCTCAAGGAAGTAATTCTTGAGTTACTACAAAACTGAAAACAATGAATAACAACTCTCTGACTGAAAACTGCTAAGAGCAGAGAATTAAAACTCACTTGATAAAAAGGGAATTTTTATTTTTCAGGGGATACCTTCAAAAACTTAGCTCTATCTACACCAGTACTAAAAAAATAACATGACCAGAATCAAGATGAAAGAAGTTTATTGAAAAAAGGAAGGATAAGTTTGTGATTAAGGCACTAACCCAAGAAATATTTCTATAAATAAATATTTAACTGGTAAGAAATATGCTTCCTTCTTGTTTCTGTTCCTTTTAAAATTATGATCATAAATTACCATTATATCTTATTTTAACTTAAGGGAATTTTAGGCATCTCAGAATAGAATATATGTACCATAATATTCTGTTTGGGTATTAAATGGTTTTTGTCCAAAAGAAAAGATGAAATAAAACAAAGATAGCAGTTTTGAACTAAAGGGAAAAAAAGGTCACCGCTTTGACATACCGTTCTTGTCTAACCAAAGTCCCTTTGATAGAATTTTCCAAAGAAATTGTGATTAAAAGTTCATATATTATCACTCTGAATATTTTTTTCATCTTTCTGTGCCTCAAATTCCCACCAGTAAATTGTAAAAATCCTCCTTTTTGGTTTTAATTTTTCTCAGCTCTCACTTTTCTGTAATAAATCCTGGACATGTCCTTAAAATACAACCCATATAGATACTTTAATGCCTTAAAAGAGAAGAGTTAGATTTATTCTTGAAAAAAATAACAAAACAATAATAAAAAAATGCACTCATCTTTATATTATAATATTAAAGTGAAAGAAAAAACAAGAACAGTATTGATATCATAGTAAAAATTCATATTAGATTCATTATAATATAGAAGAGAGACATAGGAGAAGGAAAATTTAAGCCACTTGTAGCTGTTTTCCTATTATTTAGGCAGCTGGAAGATGGTAAGTGACTATGAGAATCAGAAAAGCTGAGTTCATCTAAAGTGTAAAATGAGCTATATGAGTGTTGACGAATAATGTCTAATGCATAGCACCAGATAATTCAGAATAACTGCAAGGCAGGACCACTGCTTGTTTCATCTGTACTTTTCCCCTTATGTTCCCATATACATACAGATTGTGTATGGGCATCTTAAAAGCTAGCTGCATTTTTTTCTCTCATTTCTGTAGCCGTAGGACATTTCCAGTGTAAACTGCCTAAAATTCTCTCTCCAGTCACTCTAGGATTTTGGTTTCTTTTTCCATGTACCTTGTATTGATCTTGGTCTGAGCATTTGGCATGTATTATTAACTTCCCCAAAATCTGATAGAGTCCTTCTTGGTCCTTAATTTCAGCTTCATTCACCCTTTCATTTCCTTTGCCCTTTCCTTCCTTACACATTTAGTTGATACTGCCTGCCATTTTAACAGATTCTTTTTTTCCAGACACTTCTGTACAAATTCCCCTTGTGTTTCTCACCATGACTGGTATCGCTTGTGCAGTAGACCATCACTTCATTCAGAACAGGGCATTTGATCTGAACGAAAGGCACAAGGGAAAAGGGAAGTTTGGATAGTCATATGCATGTGAATTACCAACTCTAACACATTCAGAATTGCGTAAAAGATATCTGCACTTTGTTAGGAAGTTCATATTCCTTGGCATGCTCTCCTGTACCATTTGCTGCCTTAGCAGTGTCTTGGCTCAGAGCTTTTTGCAATACATGCCTGAGCTGCAGCCTCTTTTTAGTCAGAAAAGTGGTCTGACCTCCTTAGTATACATTAGATATGAGAAGTTATGAGCATCTCAAAAATAAAATTGTTTTTGCAAATGTATTTGAAATATTAATTAGATAAAGTGTCCCTGTGGCATGAAAAAAGCTTTTTAAAATGGCATTCATAACCAAAAAAAAGACGAGGTTGTCTTAATCTTGAATCCATTCAAATTAAAATACTCCAAAGCATGTAGTTTAATACAAAGCCTACACCAACATGGCTGGCACTTTAAACTGTCACTTCACCTTCAGGCCAAATTAACTGCCTTTGAACTGCAGCCTGTTCATACCCTTAAAACTCCAGTAGCTGCAGGACAGATTCTAGCAAGTTTGCCAGGCTCTAAACTTTCTATCAAAGCACATCTGGCTTGGCTGGTAAAATAAACTGTTGATTGCACTGTATTTGAAGTACTTGGCTTGAAGTACCTCCACAGACTTTAAGTATCAGTCTGCCTGAAAGATTACTGAGATGATCTTAACTACAATCTTTTCCCTTAGCAATATGCTTCTTTCTCAGCAATATGTTTCTAATTTATCCTCGCCACCTTCAAAATCATTGCTATACTGCCTGATGCTAATTTGCCTTAACTCTTCCTTTCTGGTTTTGAAGTCAGCTCTATCACTCACCTCAGTTCTCCATTTGGAGCAGGACTTCAGTTTGTTTTGTAGATAAATGCTTTTGCACTCTCTTATTAGAATTTAATGGTAACATGCTTCACCAGTCATTTTCATGCATATTTTTTTCTTTTAACAAGCAGCTCCACTTTGAGAAAAAATATTTTAAAACACAGTTTTAGTCTTCTGAGATAATTCAAGTATCTTATCCACTCTCCCTCAGCTCCAATGCCCAACCCTGCCTACATGACAGACAACTGGGAACTGTGGTTGCTACCAACTTCCCTACCCTACTAGACTCACATTCTGTTCATTCCCATCTAGGAAAAATAAGCAGAAGCTGTCTGTCTACACTACTACTCGTCCTGAGAATCTCCTTAATGGCTTTGCACAGAAGGAACTACAGAGGATGAAAGACCACAAAGTATATAAACAGATTTTTTCATGATAAGGCCTAAAACCGTGTTGTTGTTGGTTTTTTCCCCCCAGTCAAAGTTATAGGAACAATAGAATCAAAGACTTAATTTTAAAATTAAATACTCTAGGTAGGATCAAATGGAGCTATCAGTGTTAATAGATGATTAAGTCCTTACTAATGACACAATTCAAGAGCACATGAACAGGAAACTTTGAACTTAAATTTGAACTTAAACCACAACATTTTTGTCAGTTAGCTTGAATATTCTAATCCAGCAGTAAGTCTAAGGTATCTTCTCAAAAAAAGAGAAGCTGAACAGAGTAACAGGAGAGAGTGTATTACAGAATCACAGAATCACACAGAATCGCAAGGGTTGGAAGGGACCTCGGAAGATCATCTAGTCCAACCCCCCTGCTAAAGCAGGCTCTCCTAGAGCATGCTAGACAGGACTTCGTCCAGGCGGGCTTTGAATATCTCCAGAGAAGGAGACTCCACAACCCCCCTGGGCAGCCTGTTCCAGTGCTCAGTCACCCTTAGAGTAAAGAAGTTCTTCCTCATATTCAACTGAAACCTCTTATGTTTCAGTTTGCACCCGTTGCCCCTAGTCCTGTCACTGGACACCACTGTAAACAGGCTCCTTCCATCCTCTTGACTTCCGCCCTTAAGGTATTTGTAGGTGTTGATGAGATCCCCTCTCAGTCTTCTCTTCTTCAGGCTGAACAAGCCCAACTCTCGCAGCCTTTCCTCGTAGGGGAGATGCTCCAGACCCTTTATCATCCTCGTTGCCCTCCTCTGGACTCTCTCTAGGAGTTCCTCGTCTTTCTTGAACTGGGGAGCCCAGAACTGGACACAGTACTCCAGGTGGGGTCTCACCAGGGCAGAGTATGAGGGGACAGAGTGCACCATCAGCAAGTTCGCCAACGACACTAAACTGGGAGGAGTGGCTGATACGCTGGAAGGCTGTGCTGCCATTCAGCGGGACCTGGACAGGCTGGAGAGTTGGGCGGAGAGGAACCTGATGAAGTTCAACAAGGGCAAGTGCCGAGTGCTGCACCTGGGGAGGTCGAACCCCATGCACCAGTACAGGCTGGGGGCTGACCTGCTAGAAAGCAGCTCTGCCGAGAGGGACCTGGGAGTCCTGGTGGATGACAAGCTGACCATGAGCCAGCAGTGTGCCCTTGTTGCCAAGAAGGCCAATGGAATCCTGGGGTGTATTAGGAGGAGTGTGGCCAGCAGGTCGAGGGAGGTTATCCTCCCCCTCTCCTCTGCCCTGGTGAGACCCCACCTGGAGTACTGTGTCCAGTTCTGGGCTCCCCAGTTCAAGAAAGACGAGGAACTCCTAGAGAGAGTCCAGAGGAGGGCAACGAGGATGATAAAGGGTGTCTAAATTGAGTATAGCAAAAGATCATGTGGATGGTCTTCGCTGTGGAGAAGTTGATGTAGGTGATATTTCAATCTAAGTTGTATCAGCATGAGAGAACAGAATGGAAAAAATAGGTCTAATTATGACTGGAGGACAGTCAGGCTTCTGAATATGTGAATAATGAAAAGGACACTGGATAGCAAAGGAAGACAGAAGAAATACAAGCTATATATATGTAACACTATATATATATAATTATCTATCGAAAATGAATTTAAAAAGTAAGTTTAGAATGCTAAGATGGTAAAATAGTAATATGATGCCAAAGACATGGAAGACCATAAGATTAGAGTCTTTGAATAATAGTGTCCAAATACTAAGAGATAACATGGGAATCATGCTTCACCTGATGAGTTAGAAGGAGAAGGAATGCACCTCCCCATATGCCCAGGCATGAAGCTAAGAACCTGTGAATCTGGGCATTTTTGCTCTATCCTGAAAGACGATAAAGCAGCAGCTGCTCTGGCCAAGACCAGAATCACAGCTTACACCTGGAATCACAACTGAGCCCTGGAGGAAGCAGTCACAGACAGGGATAGCGACTTAAAATGCACTGTCATATCTATCCCTCATGTATTGTAACCATCACAATGTTATTAAAATAAAAATAATCCTATTATCCCCTAGATTTCAGCCACTCATTTCCTAGATTTCAGTCACTGAGACTTCAGTGACAGTAGGAGGCTACTCTCTAGAGGTAAACATCTGGTTTATGCTATTCTGCTCTGTTCCTGGAACCAAAAATCTGGAAAAGATTCAAAGTAAATGAATAAAGGCTTTATATATAAAAGTTAACGTACGTTCCTTTCAGGTTTTGGAGTTTAGCTGTCATTTTATCATTTCAGCATATCATTACATGAAGCAGACTGAGAGTGTAACACCCTGAAAGGCTGAAATTTTGCTTCAGTCTAAAATTCTTTGAGATAATATACACTTTTTGCAGCTGCTAACACTTGAAATATGTTTTTTTTACTTACTTCCTTCTTTTTTCCTTGCTTTTAATAACAAGCTGGAGACAGACCAATTTCTACACAATACATAACCCAGAACACATTGTGACTACCAATGTGCTTTTTTCCTAAGGATATATTTTTCCACCCTGAATGGAACATAAAATACACAATTTATTCATCAGTAGAATTTCTTACAAAATTGATTTTTGCTGTTTAAGTAATCTTAAAAGCACCAGAACTTCATCTTTTCTCCTTTAAAAAAAGGACCCCACCACCACCTGATGGCTTATATTACGAAATATTAATTCACACAACATTCAATAGTTAGTGAAGGAGAGAACATCTGCTGTCCTTGCAATTAGTATTTTAGTGGTTTTAGACTACCACCACAGTAGAAAAAAAAGCTTTTATATTAACAATCTTGTAAGTAATGCAGACTAGTGAAGTTCAGCATATCAGTGCTGTACTAAATTGAACTAGTCATGTTTGATTGAAGTATGCATTGCACATATGTAGATCCTCTGGTCATATTTATAAAAGCTGCAAATTTACCAACTTTATCACTGAAGCACATATAATCCAGTGTCAAGTATCATTGTCAAGAAGTAAAGTTGTTTTGCTGTTGTTGTGGTGTTTTTTTATTAGCAGTTAAATGAAGCAGTGAATGTATAGTTTTGTAAAAGCAGATCCTGTGTCCACAGAAGTGTTCTCCAGTCACGTAAGTTCAACTTGGCAAATTTACAACAGGTATATTAGTTGCATATGCCTAAAACTCATGTAAGAGAACTAAATGACAAATCTCTAAAAACTACTATGATGAAATGCAAGAGTGATATCCAAGATGTTCTTTAAGCTGAACAAATGCTTTGTAACATTTTAAATTAAGAATTTCTAGGTATGTCTGTGAAAGAGAATGTGAAACAAGATTTTCAGCTCTATGTTCTTTCTTGCAGTTTATTGAGCTGGATCTTAGAATAAGTCTATTTTTTTCTAAAAGAAAAAAATGAAAACATTATGACAGAAGGTATTTCTACTGGAGTTTTAGAGACAGCAAAGGTTAAGTAGTTGTTGAGGTGGTTCAATTTGCTCTCATTTCCAAAAGGGCAGGGATCCTAAAGCTTTGAAGTTTCCTAGGTCTCAGGCACTGTTCAAGCAGTTTTCTACTGTGGTCCATTCTGTTTCATAATATATATATCATTTTAAACTCCTAAATAGGTATAAAAATAGTTTTTAGTGTTTTTGGCACTATTATACTAAATGCACTAGTGTACATTCATACAGGGGTACCATATAAGTTCAGATTGTCTAGCATACATATTTTAGTATTTTACCTCATATTGTAATACAAATAGAAAAATGATCCTGACTGATAATGACTGAAAAATTGAGATTACTTCTGTAAGGTAGTGCTCACTTAAGCATGGAATGTAATGCAGAGAAATACTCTGGTATAATCAACATGTCGTATTTGGAGCCTTTTGGAAAGAAGGACTTAAGGGTTCAATTTTAAGACAGTATTATAATATTGTGGAAAAGTTTCTGCAGAGGGAAACTTTTTGATCACTATGGGCAATTTTATTGTTGCTGCTGTTTTCAGAATTTTGCTTTTTGGAAAACTAAAAAGTGGTCTGATGTTTCTTTTTTCATTCTATATGGGGATGGAGTCACATAGAAAATGCACAATTTCTTACAGAACAGCAATCTGATCCTTATTCAACTGTCATATTCACTATGTACTTAAACGCTCTTAGAAAAATTCTTTAAGGGAACACTATGTTAATTTCTTAAAACTTTTATCCTGCCAAGAGTTTCAGAACAATCTGTGACAAACTGAATCATAGTATCATAGAATAATTTAGATTGAGAGGAGCTCCTGGAGGTCATTGGTCCAACCTCATGCTCAAACCAGGCTAGCTGCAGAGTTAGGGTGGGTTGTTCATGGTCTTGGTTTTGACCATCTCCAAGGTGGCAATTCCACTGCCTTCCTGGGTAATATTTTCCAATGCTTTTACCATACCTTTAACTGAGATGAGAAAGTGTTGTAAACACCAGGACTTTGCTACTATCCTCCTTGCACAATGCAAGTAGCATTAGGTATTCTCTTCATAGCTTTTCACCCTCCTAATAACATGTTTTTCTAACTCAAATTATTTGTCTTTAACTTTCATAACGGTCATAGTCTACCCTCATATTACGTCTCCCCTAAATCACATTGCCACCCCCTAATGGCATCTCTAACATTAATTGCATTTTTCTTCAAGTACCTTCAGACCTTTTTCTCTCACACAGCTTTTTGCATTCAGAAATATCTCTCCAGAAATCTCTTATGGAAATATTTTATCGTTCTTGCTAATGTGCCTTTTTGTTATTCCCTTTCTGAAGCAGTAATATCTGTGGTAAATGTAATATTGCTGAGACCTTTGTTCATTTTACTGAACATAGTCACTTCATGTATTCATATGCCAGAGGTGATCTGCCATATTTCTTTACTATTTCTTTACTTGAATTGTCACACATAAGAATCATTAGTTCTCAACAGTAGGGTAAAGTGTATACATAAACAAATATTTGGTCTTTGAACCCTTGAAAACAAAAACAATAATAAAATACAGGAATTCTTATTCTACTTTATGTTTCCATCCCTGATGGACAGTAGCACAAAATTAATAGTTGGGAAAAAATAAATATATACCTCACCTGGTGCTTGAAACACAGGTTGGCGATGGAGTTGTAAAGAAGGAAATCACTTCTTAGTAGGCTAACAGTTTTAGTAGCAATTTTTGATAATAATTTCTGCTTCCAGCAGGAGAGCAGCTGGACATGAACAACCAGATCTGAATAACTGAATTTTGATTCATGACTTGACTGGTAAATTATTAACATTGAACTGGTTAGGGTTTTTTTCCCCCTCAAATTCTTCTTTCCAAAATGAAAACCCCACAGATTTCATTTGTTTGATGTGAAACATTCCCCTTGACACAAAACAGAACAGTAACTTTGGAACACTCAGAAAGTGATGCTAATGCATAAAAAAGTATGTTATCATACAATATTTTTGGTGTCTCCTTATATCAAAACATCCAACTGTCAACTTCTGTTTTGCTCTCACCAGATTATTTGGGGGATCCAAATATATGCAAGTGCACTAAAATGAAGATGCACGTTTAACAATTAGCCAGCATAAGGAAGATGCATACATATACAATCCTGTATGTCTGAAGTAATGTAAGAACTGTCACTTTCACTTTGTTGTATTTTTTAATTTATTGGTGTCTATAACAGGAAGAATCTTCAAGGCTACAAAATCCTCTAATTCATCTTTTCTAAGAGTGAATGCTTTTATGTCTACTAACTTCAGTTATATGATTAATTTTGTGTTATAATGGATAGGAAAGCTAAAGTTTGTTTTCTTTTGGCTTTCTTGTCTCAGAGTGAAGTAATTTAATATGTCACTGGAGATATAAAAGGGCAGCTTTATGCCTTTTGTTGTAAAATACTTGACACAAAACACTTGCTCCTCCCCATTCTACATCCTTTCATAGAAGTGCTTAGCTCCTTTCCTGATTGAGACATCAACAGATTTGCTTTGAGTAAACTTTTAATTTGTGAATTCATTAAATTATTTTTAAGATATAATAACTTGCATGAACTGTGAGATAGGAGGATGGAGATATGAGGTTTTGGTGTAATTTGTATTGTGTCTTCCCAAGACTGAAATTCTAACACTTTGGTTTACCTATCAGTCTGACTTTTGTTTGCCCAATATCTACAGTGTGATACTGTATTTCATACATGGGATGGCAAACTATAGACTAGTCATTTTCTCAGAAGGAAAGTTCTTACTCTTCCATTTCATGAAGAAACACTTTGTAAGAAGTAATGCTACTTGCAAACCAAAGTATGAATATAAAGTACATAGCACTGTATATACAAATGTTGGTGAGTCAAATACACAACCACATATTTTGCATACACATTATTGTACTAAAGTGAATAGGTTTCTACTGAAAGTGTTATGTTGTCTGACCTACTAATCTACCTTTCACTTATGTTGCAAAAGTACTGCCATAAGTAATTCTGAAGTACACTCAGTACTCTGCCCCACATCATCATGCAGTTGAAATGACCTGTAAAAGAAAAACAGTTAAATATGTTTGCAAGACAAAGGAAAATTCATGTATTTGAAGCAAGCCCTGTTCTAAATTCTAAAGATACAGACTCCCTCTACATTTGATATTAATCTTCTGTTTTGTAGAAAAGAAAATATCTTGAGTATTTATTTCAAATTCATAAACATGCATGCTCACCACTTGTTTCTTAGATTATGTAGTGAAAGAAAAAAAAATTTGTATTCCTAAAATTATGTGCCAAAATTTGTTATAAATTAGTATGACTTAAAATTTATACTCAGCACAAGGTGAGAGCTTGATAAAGAAAAAGGGAATTTAAAAAATGGGTACTGCTAAGGAAAACTAGATCTTACAGGATATATCTAACATTGAAAGAGTTGACACTGCAAGGAAAACATAAAAGGTGTCAAAACATGTTTTAAGATTTGTATCCATTTTATAAGCCATTTACTATGCCGGTTCTGTGAGATCTTTAACAATGGGACCTGACAGATTATTTATTTATTTGTTTGTTTGCTTATTTATTGTTTTCCCCTGGTTAAGAATTACAGGTTAAGAGAAGTTTTTCAGGTTAAGAGAAGGTGCCTGTGTTAGGAGACTTTATAATGTTTCTTGTTTTCTGGTTTTGTTTTTTTCTACAAGGACATGAGAAGATAACATCTTCTGGAAGAGTAAGGAACATGCCCTGAAAACGAGGACATTGCAAAGGGAAACACAGTTCAGGATATTTCCACAAAATGTCAAAATGCACAAAACTCCATAAACTCACCTAAAAGGATGAATCCATAAAATGAATCTATGTTCCTAAAGGCATATAGACACAGTGATAAATATGTCCAAAGATGAAAAGTCCTCTATAGAACCTAAACTGGCAATACTTTTTAAAGTATTGAATGTTCAGAAACTGTTGATTATCTGCTTCTGGAGAAGACCCTTTAAGTCAACTCAAGCCAAGCATGCAGAGAATTACTGAGTTCTAAAAATATTGGCTAGAATTTTTCTATGCCTTAATGTGAAATTTTACCTAAACTGTGAAGTACAACAGCTTAATGTATCTTAGAGACTGTAATTGATAATGTTTTCAAATGAGCCAAGACACATTGTTTTATTTTTCTTTCCTCTGAAAAAGGCATCGAATGTAAAAAAAACAAACAACCCCCAACCTGTTATATATGTTTCACAGGGCATTTATACAAAACAAATTTGCTTTCTGATGATTCTTTTTGCTGTGAAGATCTTACAGTAGTAACCATACCAGATTTCCTGATCTAAACAAAGCTCTTTTATTCATCATTCCAAATCAGTTCTCCCTCCCACCCAGATGAATGATGCAGAATTGTCACTTACAGCAGTGAAAAAGATAAATGCAAGCAGAATGCTGTATGATTTGTTGATTCTGGTTTCTGATGTCTTCTTGCAGCTGCTATGGTCTGAAGTGTTAGATACTTGCTTGAGCTTGGTTTCAGATTAATATTTACTTCTTTGTAATTTAATCCCCCCCAAAAAAAGAAAGAAAAAAGTTTTTCAGTGTTTTCTGCCTTCAGAGGTGAATGCACTGGGATATTTAACAAAAACAGCTAGACAGAATTTCATGAATTAGTCATAAGAATCACAGACAAATATAATGTTTCAGTACACAATATAAAATACTAACTGGTATGTTACCATTGTACATAGACTAGACAAAAATGAATTAAAGATGATCAGACTTTTGCTATCAGACTAATAAACAATTTAAAGAGGGTCTATATCATTACTTGATAAGCAAAGGCCTAAGTTGTCAGAAATTTTCAGTATTGACTCTAATCTTCAATTAGGAACAGCTGACTATTTAGCATCATTGAAAGGAGAGAAGAATTAAACTGTTGAGAACTTTCGGAAAGTTTCATCTGTAAAGACTGTTGCTCCTGTTAGGAAGTACTGAGTCAGTTTCTGATTCATCCATTGGTACATCATATTATGACAAAGAACTTCAAAGTTTTAACCCTACATCTCTAAGACTAATTGGTAGATTTCTGTCAGTTGTTTTTTCTTTACACTTAGACACAATAAGAAGCCTGTGATCACAGTCTACCTTCCCTCATATTGTAACTCCTAACATTATAGGACTTGACTAATGATGATGCTGCACTGCTATTGTACATTTCCACTTAAGAATTCTAACACATTAAATATGAAATATTGTATCAGAGTTTGCCCAGAGTGTCTCTGTGGTGTCTCTGCTGTGTACAAAGCTTTGCAAAAAAATTCTTCATTTAGGTGGTCTGTGAACTTGACATATTTAACATATGACTGCACACTACAGGCAGGTTGGAGGTATTCTCCAGCTCCTTAGACTATGTAAACATGATCTGGTCTCTTAGGACATCCTTCTATTTTATTGACTACTGGTACCACATAGATGTAATAGTGAAACAAACAAACAAGAATTTTTATTTAGTAAAACTTTTAGTGTAGCATCCATCTTACATAAACTTTGATACAAGCAGTATAGATGTCTAAAATTACCCTAGTTGCTATTTATTCTCCAGAGAAAAAGACATTTCTAGAGAACAATTTCTCTGACCTAATTTAGACTGTTACAGTAGGATGAGTTAAATTTTTATTCATGTTTGTTTCACTCTATTGATCATAAAGTGATGCCAGAAATATCAGCTCATATATAAACTGCATAGTAAATACCTAAAGGTGGATTAAATTAATCCCACTGTTAGTTGCAAGTTTAAGCAACAAATATTACATGTTAAGTGAATCCAAATAATTATTTCACCTAAAATTTTGCTACTGGATACTGCTGTCTTTGTTTTACGTAATTCCCCTGTGCTGTATTGCTAATCTTAGACCTGGAGCCTTGAGGTTGAAAGCAACTTCCAGCCTCAACCGTTCTGCAGTTTTGTGATTTTGTGGTTCTTGGCCTGTATGAGGAAAAAGGATGCAACTCTTGTACAGTCAGACTCTTTGTTGATTTGTACAGAACTTTTTATTGATGGGCATGGGTTATGGAAAATTGAAGATTCAAGGGATGGAGAAGCAAAGTGAAAAAATGGAACTGAAGTAAGAAAGAATTATCTGCAAGCTAAATGCTGAGATGAGAAGGACCTAAATAAAGGAAGCAATTATTACTCACTGCATCCATTTTCTTTATTCATCATAGTTGTAGGATATTCATGGAGTTTTTAATGATTATGTTCCAAAGACATGTTACTGAAAGTTGACGAATAGCTATAATATAATCCAAAGGACAAAATAACTAATTGGAACAGAGCTTTGAAGTGTCAATCATGTCCTAAAGTGGATTACTGCAGCACAATTAGGATTCATTAATTTTGCATTTAAAAATGTATATGTGAATAGTTTTATAGGGTTTATGCATGCCTCCTGCTGTGGAAGATAGGACCAAATAAAAGCATAAAGGAGAAGTTCAAATTTAAATGTGTCCTCTATTTTGAATAAAATGTTCTTTTTCCTAATTTGTTTTTTGTGCCTTTTGGTTCACTCTTCTCATGTTTTGTGATTTCATATGAACTTGTATGTTCAATGAGAGGTAAGAAAGCCCAGAAATCACAGAATGCTCTACATATTGTGTATCTGAGCTCTTTGTTACTTCCTGAGGACTTTGGCTTTTTTCCATCTGTGAACCTTAATGTCCTCCTGAAAAAGGGATTGGTTTGGGATTAAGTATTACTTTTTCCTACTTTGTTTAATTTACAATAAAAAAAAAAAATAGGAGTGAACAGTACTTCTTTTAAAAAGTTAATTTAATGTCCAAAAAAAAATCCATAGTGTTCCAAAAATGCTAACTTCATTCTTTGTTAGGAAAAGATACTTTGATGATTTACCTTTCACTCCCCTTGTCCATCCCTATTCTCCTAAATGTTGATCTGTTTTTTTACAGTTCTTCACCCTCTTAAAAAAGAAAATGGAAAGGCCTTTTCTTCTGTTGATGTGGATACAGTCCACCAGCAGCTGGTTTGAACTGTCCTAGATACTCTCGAATACCTTGGAAGTGGAGCTGTCTGTAAAGGCTAGTGTTCTCCCAATAAGTAGGAGTAGGTATAACCAAAATTTCAAACCTTGTCTTGTCAGGAGGGGAAAGGCAAAACATGAGGGAAAGGCAGACATTTCTGATGCAATCATCATGTAAACAGATTAGAACTGTTTTTATTTCATCACTTATTTCTTCTACAAGTGGTTTTAGACATCTATTTTGGAGGTTATGAAAAAAGTCTTGGGTTTATCTTTTATCCATGTGATTTCAGGTAGCAGGAATTCTTTACTCAGGATATTTAACCACACTGCCACAAACTGGGGATCTGGGAAACTTAGCAAGTGTCCTAGATCTCCCAGCAGACCCTCAGCTCTATCCAAAATGTTATTGAATGGCTTGCTGTTGAGCCACACAGCCTAGAAGGTGATCTAGCACTACCGGGGTTTGAGATGCAGAGCTGTCTGGTGACATTGAAGGCTCTCTGTCATGCTGTTCAGATACAGGAAGCCTGAGGGGTAACAAGGAGTGTATTACACTTATTCTCCTTTACTGTGTTCAGTTCTAGGCCCCCTGGTTCAGGAAAGATGAGTATCTCCTAGAGTGAGTTCAGAGGAGAGCAACAAGGATGATGAGGGGAGTGGAGCATCTCCCCTGTGAGGAAAGGCTGAGAGAGCTGGGCTTGTTTAGCCTGAAGAATAGAAGACTGAGAGGGGATCTCATCAACATGTACAAATATCTTAAGGGTGGATGTCACAAGGACGGAGCCAGACTCTTCTCAGTGGTGCCCAGTGACAGGACAAGGGGCAATGGGCACAAACTGAGTGCCTCACCACTCTCATAGTAAAGAATTTCTTCCTTATATCTAATCTAAGTCTACCCTCTTTCAGTTTAAAGACATTGCTCCTTTTCCTATCACTACATGCCCTTGAAAAAGTCCCTCTCCAGCTTTCTTGTAGGCCCCCTTCAGATACTGGAAGGCTCCTATAAGGTGTTCCCAGAGCCTTCTCTTCTCTAGGCTGAACAACCTCCCTGACTGTCTTCATAGGAGAGGTATTCCAGACCTCTGATCATCTTTGTGGCCTCTTCTGGACTCACTCCAACAGGTCCATGTCCTTATGAATGAAAATTAAGATGCAGAAAATTGATTCTCCTGACACCAGAACTGTTAACAAGCTCAGTGTATCAGTGAATAGTACCTGCCAGTACTTATGCTGCTTGCCAGTACAGAATAATTAGCACCAGGTAGATGGAGGTATCACCAAGAACTTTGTACAAAGTAGCTTTCTACACCAGTTTAGGAGGTAGCATGACAAGGACATTGTACTGCTTAATAATGTTAAACTGCTGAGGGAGTTTTATGGGAGATTATCTCCAGTATTATTTTCTAGGAAAGCTCCTATGATACATTAGGATGGGACCATCTGAATAACAGCCATCAGCATGACACATCAGGTCTCAAGATTTCTGTGAACCAAGGTAAGAACCTGATGTTCCAAGATTGTATCTGAAATAAACTTGCTGTGTAATCATGGGTCACTGAAGTGGGAGGTACTATAGACTGCTTACATGAGGTGGAGAAAAGGAAGTCACAGGAAGTTAACACCCTTACAAAACCATTAGCTTGCATCATGATAGCAGATCTGTAGCAAATAGATTTCTGTAATCCAGCAGCTGTTACTTGAATAAGATTTTCCTTTTTTTGCTTTGCAAGAGACATGTGTTTTTCCCTTATTATTGCATTGTATTTGGCTTTAAGAATTACCCATGTTACTCTGAACAATTTGAATGTATTTCATGCATAGTGCTATGTTTCTGTTAAAAAGTGATGCATTAAATGGAATTCATCAAATCCAACTGTGAGTTTCTACTGAGACCTATAAATCTGAGCGAATCCCTCTGAAGTTCATTCATAGGCAATGAGAATGTGCCACTAATGTCTGAAAATAGATTCTCAACAGAGTCTGTTTCTCTCTATTGACTTTTTGTTTTAAGAAGATAAATCAAATTATCTGCGTTTTGGATTAGGAAGTGTGGCTTGCCGAAGTAGTTCCTAGTAATGAATAATAAACTGATTTGGTTTAGTCATTTGTTGAGTTGCTTCTTACAAGAAAAACCTTGAAAACTGAGCATTAACAAACTTTAAAATTATTTCCCTTTTTCCTGACAGATTCACCCATTTTCTGACGTTATTCATTCTTGAAGTTCAAGAATATTTTTGAATATTCTTTTCCTATCACTTCTTTGGGATAAGTAGAGTTCAATTGTGAAAATAAAATCACAAGAAAATAAAAATCTCTTGAGGATTACTGCAGGTCATTGTGTCCACAGCCCAGTTCCAAATACACAAACAGAATACTTGTGCTTTGTCTTCGATATTTAATGTGGAATACATGAGTAGACCCTTGCTTTGTTGATACATATTGAATTTATACGATTGTGAGACATGTTACTTCTTTCCTTGGTGAAACTTTTAAGAAAGCTTTTTGTTTGTTTATTTTCATTTCTTTCTTTGAATAATTCCCAAACACATCTTTTCTGCAGGTAGATATAACCCAGTGTGCTTGCTGAAACTCCTTTTGATTTTGGTAACATATATTTTTTGTTTCAGATAGAAGTGGTTGAACTTATTTATGTAGATAGCTGCTTTCTCCAAAAGCTTTCTGCTGCTTGGTTGGACACTGACAAGTAACTGAATGTTCTACTTGGGACCTTTATTTACATGTTCTGATTTAATGCATAATGATACATAAATAGGTTTATAAAAGAGCTAAGGCTTTAACATCTAATAGTTATAAAAGTAAACAAATTATCCTGTTCCTTTTACCAGAGCAATTAACTTCTTCATTACATTTTGTCCTTTATAATTAATTATTAATTAATTATTTATTTCTAAAAATGTCACTATGCAATGGGGAAAATAGCTTAAAGGCAGCAACTTTGAAAATTGAGACATAAGAGTGAGGAGTATAGCAATCTAATCAGTGGACAATAAGGAAGGGGAATTAATAAGATGGCAGCAAAAGATACTGAAATATAAGACCAAAAGTTACGTACAAAAAGAAAGGATGAGTACTAGTGTGTCAACTGAAAAGATAGATAATGTAAACAGGACAGTGGATGCAGGAGATGGTTGCAATAACTCCTTTCTTTTTTTATATTGCTCGTAGTGAAAGTTATGAAAATTCCAAGGTCAGCTGAGTGACTACAAAAATCAAAATGGATTATAAGATATAGTGGTCAGAATAACAACATTTAGCTATAGAAAAGGATTTCTAGTCTGGATTGAATTTGGAAAGAAGTTGGGGAGTGTGCACACATATAAGAACTTCATTACTAATTCTAACAATCTAAGTTTAAAAAATTTTGCAGTCAAATCTAATTTGATTAAAGAAAATGGCCAAAGTCTTTCTCAGGAATAAAAAGAATTATACTTGCTAGGCATCATCATACTGTTGTTTGTACCACTTGCTTCAGTGTGCTAATTTATACTATTCACATATACTAGTAAATAGTTTCTGTAATGCCCTCATCCAACATATTTGTGCATAAAGGGCTAACTTAGTTAATGAGATTCATTGCACCTCAACTTAAGTATGTAAAAATTAGGTATCTTTGCTATTCATCTAAATTTCCTCCACAGACATTAAAGAGAGAAACATCTTCAGAGATATATTTAGTATGCTTATAATAGCTACCTATTTAAAGATTAATTAATCACTTTCTGGAGGTCTCACTCCTTTCTTTCCATTGACTGTATGGAAAGTATAGACATCTAAATTGGACTGCATACCCAATTTTTAAATTATTCAAGTGAGATGAAATAATCTCATTGACAGCTACTTCTCCCATAGTGAGCTGAATATCTCTGAGAATATTTCCAATTTACATGATACTACTCAGTCTTCTCCTGTTTTATTCATATTCACAGCTATGGAAAGAAACTGTTTTGAAATTTCCATGTGGAAACTTTACTCCTTTATTGCTTTTACTATGAAATGTTCTTTAATATTTCTTTAATTAGCCATTGTTGCTAGCAGGGAAATATTTTGACCTTTCAGTATTCTTTGTTCTAACCAAAAACCAGAAAGAGTGGCATAGATTGGTCAGAAGAAGCAAATAAACACATTAGTTAATTATTGAAGAGACTTTTCCTTTATCCTAAATTCCTGAGACAGTTGATTTCAGTATGGGTAAACCCTTGGTGATGAGTACATATTGTACTCATGTAATACCACAAACAACATTTTTTTTTAAATCTCACAAATAGACACAAACACACATATAAATACACATACACACACTTCCTCCTACTCCTCACTTTATAGTTTGCATTTAAAATTATAGTAGCGAAATAATACCTTAGATTTTCAGAAGTGCAGATTTCAACTCCTAGAAGTGTTTTTGTTCAGGAAACTGTTAGGACTCCCATGGGAGTCTCTCTTGGAGGGCAAAGGTACTCAGAAGTACTCAAGAATTTTCAGAGCAGCCTGCTCAAAACACAAGAGCTGTCCATCTCCCTAAATGGAAAATAAATTAAAAAAAGGAGCAGGCCTAGAAATAGAAATAAAGTAACTTTGTTAAGCAGATAGAACTCAAAGACCCAAATATAAAAAACAAATGTGTGAGAGACGGGAAAGGGACAGACGCCTAAAGAGGAATACAAAAAATGTTGCTTGAATACAAAAGAGGAATACAAACAATATTGCTTGAGCTTGCAGAGATGCAGCAAGGAAGGCAAAAGCTCAGCTGGAGGTCAAACTAGCAAGAGAGGTTTCTATAGGTATGTTAGTATTGAGAGGAAATTCAAGGAAGACACAAGACTACTTCTGTAATGGAGCTGGCAAGTTATTTAGAAATGACACAGAAGTACTCAGTGTTGTTTTCACCTCAATCTTTAAGGGTCATGTCAGCTCCGAAGTCTCTATTCCAAGATGAAATGACAAAGCAAGGAAAGAAATGACCAAGATGAAATGACAAAACACCACTGACAGCAGAGAAGGGTTGAGCTAGGGACTATCTGTACCAATTGGACTGGCAGAGGTTTGTGGGACCCGATGGGATAAATCTGAGGACAGTTGGAAGGCATTACTGCAAAGCCACTCTGTCATTTTTAGAAGGTCATGGAGATCAGGGAAGATCACAGATGATTAAAAAATAATCAAGTATGTCCACCACCACCCAAAAAAAATCTAGAAAACTACAGACCAGGTAGCCTCACCTCAGTTACTGGGAAAACTATAGAACTTGTCCAGATGGAAGCTTTTTCTACACACATGAAGGACAAGAAGGAGATTGGGAAAAGCCAACAGAGATTTACCAAGATTAAATTGTGCTGAGCCAATTTAACTGCCTTCTATGATGAAATGGCTTCCTCAGTTAACAGAGGAGAGCAGTGGATATCTATGTACCTTAACTTCTGCAAGATATTTGACATGATCTCTCACATCCTTGTTGAACCTTAAAACGTATGGCCTGGATAAACCAGTCCCAGCATGGATGGAAAACTGTTTAAAGTGCTGAACTCAAAAGGGGGTTAGTATCTCAGAATCAAACTGGCAGCTGGTCATGAGTGGAATTCCTCAGGGTCTTTAAAAACAATATGGGTGATGGGATTGAAAAGACTATCACCAAGTTTGCAAAAGACACCACAGTGGGAGAAGTGGCTGATATGCCGGAAGGCTGCGCTGGCATTCAGCAGGACCTGGACAGGCTGGAGAGTTGGGCGGAGAGGAACATGATGAAATTCAACAAGGGTAAGTGCCGAGTGCTGCACCTGGGGAGGTCGAACCCCATGCAGCAATACAGGCTGGGGGCTGACTTGCTGGAAAGCAGCTCTGCCGAGAGGGACCTGGGAGTCCTGGTGGATGACAAGCTGACCATGAGCCAGCAATGTGCCCTTGTTGCCAGGAAGGCCAATGGTATCCTGGGGTGTATTAAGAGGAGTGTGGCCAGCAGGTTGAGAGAGGTTCTCCTCCCCCTCTCCTCTGTCCTGGTGAGACCCCACCTGGAGTATTGTGTCCAGTTCTGGGCTCCCCAGTTCAAGAAAGATGAGGAACTCCTAGAAAGAGTCCAGAGGAGAGCAACTAGGATGATGAGGGGACTGCAGCATCTCCCCTACGAGGGAAGGCTGAGAGAGTTGGGCTTGTTTAGCCTGAAGAAGAGAAGACTGAGAGAGGACCTCATCAATACATACAAATATCTTAAGGGCGGAAGTCACGAGGACGGAACCAGACTCTTTGCAGCAGTGTCCAGTGACAGGACAAGGGGCAATGGGTACAAACTGAAACATAAGAGGTTTCAGTTGAATATGAGGAAAAACTTCTTTGTGCTCACCAGGCACATGGAGGACAATCAGGGGATCAGGCCCAGCCAGCATGGGTTCATGAAAGGCAGGTCTTCCCTGACCAACCTGATTTCCTTCTACAACCAGGTGACCTGCCTGGTAGATGAGGGAAAGGCTGTGGATGTTGTCTACCTGGACTTCAGCAAAGCCTTCGACACAGTCTCCCATAGCATTCCTCTGGAGAAGCTGGCAATTCATGGCCTAGATGGATATACTCTTTACTGGGTTAAAAACTGACTGGATGGCCGAGCCCAGAGAGTCATGGTGAATGGAGCTAAATCCAGTTGGCAGCCGGTCACAAGCGGTGTCCCCCAGGGCTCAGAGGTTCTAGGGCCGGTTTTGTTTAGTATCTTTATCAATGACCTGGACGAGGGGATTGAGTGTGCCCTCAGTAAATTTGCAGATGACACCAAACTGGGTGGGAGTGTTGTTCTGCTCGAGGGGAGGAGGGCTCTGCAGAGGGACCTGGACAGGCTGGATCGATGGACCAAGGCCAACTGTATGAGGTTCAACAATGCCAAGTGCCAGGTCCTGCACTTTGGTCACAACCACCCCATGCAGCACTACAGGTTTAGGTTTGGGGAAGAGTGGCTGGAAAGCTGCCTGGTGGAAAAAGCCCTGGGGGGACTGGTTGACAGCCGGCTGAATATGAGCCAGCAGTGTGCCCAGGTGGCCAAGAAGGCCAATGGCATCCTGGCTTGTATCAGGAATAGTGTGGCCAGCAGGAGTAGGGAAGTGATCGTGCCCCTGTACAGAGTGCTGGTGAGGCTGCACCTTGAATACTGTGTTCAGTTTTGGGCCCCTCACTACAAGAAAGATGTTGCATTGCTGGAAAATGTCCAGAGGAGAGCAACCAAGCTGGTGAGGGGTCTAGAGTACAAGTCATACGAGGAGCAGCTGAGGGAACTGGGTTTGTTTAGTCTGGAGAAGAGGAGGCTGAGGGGAGACCTGATCGTCCTCTACAACTACCTGAAAAGAGGCTGTAGTGAGATGGGGGTCAGCCTCTTCTCCCTGGTAACAGATGATAGGACGAGGGGGAATGGTTTGAAGTTGCGCCAGGGCAGGTTTAGGCTAGACATTAGGAAAAACTTCTTCACTGAAAGGGTTGTCAGTCTCTGGAATGGGCTGCCCAGGGAGGTGGTCGAGTCCTCATTCCTGGAGGTATTTAAAAGACAGGTAGATGAGGTGCTTAGGGACATGGTTTAGTGGTGGGATGGCAGTGTTAGGTTAAAGGTTGGACTCGATGATCTTAAAGGTCTTTTCCAACCAAAGTGATTCTATAATTCTATGATTCTTTACTCTGAGGGTGATGGAGCACTGGAACAGGCTGCCAAGGGAGGTTGTGGAGTCTCCTTCTCTGGAGATATTCAAAGGCCACCTGGATGAAGTCCTGTGTAACATGCTCTAGGAGAACCTGCTTTAGCAGGAGGGTTGGACCAGATGATCTCCCGAGGTCTCTTCTAACCCTTGCGATTCTGTGATTCTGTGAAGAGGTAGATAACACTGGATGGAAGAGGTAAAATGCAGAGTCAAATCAGGCCAAAGGGAATTACATGAGATTTAACAAATACAAATGTGAAGTCCTGCAGAAGTGATGGAATAATCCCAATCAGTAGTACAGGTGGGGACTAACTGGCTGGGGAGCAGCTCTGCTGGAAAGGATTTGGGCGTGCTGGTGGATAGTGAACTGAATGTGAGTTAGCAGTGTGCCTTTGCAGCAAAAATGACAAACCATGTCTGTAACTGCAGCAGCAACTGCATCACAAGGGACATGATTATTGCACTCTACTTGGCTCCTGTGAGGCCACACCTGGTATATTGTGCCCAATTTTTGTACCTCCAGTAAAAGACAGACTGAACAGAGAGGCATTGGAAGAGGGCCTTCAAGATGAGTAGAGTGCTGGAGAATTTGATGTGTGAAGAAAAGTTGAAGGAACTGGCGTTTTTCAGCTCAGGGAAGAAAAGGCTCAGGAGAGATATAATCACAGTTTTCCAATACCTGAATCATAGCTATAGATGAGATGGAGGTATGCTTTTCAAAAGGCTGCAAAGTGAACAGACAAGAGACAGAAGGTCTGAGCCACTCCATGGGAAATTCCATTTGGATATAAGAAAAAAAAAAGTCTTTAGGACAGTTAAATATTGGATAGGTTGCTCAGACCAATGGTAGAATTTGCCTTGCTGGAAACATTCAAGATAGCTTTACAGGGCTATGGCTAGCTTAGTCTAAGTCCCCACTTACCACAGAGGGATGGATCAGAGGGTATCCAGAGGTCCTGTCCAGCCTAGACTTTTCTATCATTCTACAGTTGTATCTTTCAGCCCCCAGAATGTACTTGATTCATGGAGGACCATCAGTCAAATTAATCTGAATTTATTGGAGAAGTAAATGTAAAGTGGACTAGTTTTACTCCATCAAACTTCTCTATGGATACTCTCAAACAACATTTGAGGGGTCTTAAGTTGATTTACTGTAATTCACTTTCCTTACAGTCAATTGAAAGGCCAAATATTTTCTTGAAAGTGGAGACATGCTCCATTTTTTAATGTTTATATTTAAATTTTGATTATGTGCTCAGAATTTTGGTCAATCACATTTAAATAAACAAATGCATGTTCAGAAAATTTCAGCTCTATCCAGTCAGAACATTAAGATACCTCTAATACTCACACTATCTGTCATCAACAGATAATAATGGGATATATCTGTATTGTACCAATCCTGTCACTTGATGAAAACATCTCAATTGGTACATCCTCATTCAGATTTTTATTTTATACTGGTACATATGCCAGGTTATTTGACTAACAGTCCATCTGCAACAAACACATTGTGATTCAGAAACACTGGCGAATTTGGAACCACACACACTTTAATCATTACAGAAAAATGCACTTTGCCACCTTCAACTGAATAGCACCATAAGGTTAAAAGTGTCTAACATCACCCATTAATTATGTCTTGGTGTGTTTAAACTCAAACACAGCGTAGATATTCATATGAGTTGCTTCTTTGTCAGAATATTGTAAAACATGTACATGTAAGAAGACAACCTGGGAATACAACATGAATACTGATTTTCACTGATACATTACCATAAGGAGGGGATCAGTGTACAACCTATAAATCTGTCCTATCTGCAGTAATGTTTAATCTCATAGAAATATCATGTGGTAGCCCACTTAATCTATGCAGAATACTTGTCCTGCAGAGACACAAACTATATCATGTCAGCTTCTCTCATCTTAAGCGTTGCCTTTTTTGCTGCATGGAAATGAACACTTGAAAATACGTAGTGACCTCTTGAACTGATCTTCAGGCCTATATCGAATATGCACATCACTGTACTTTATGTAATATGATAAAATGACCCTGAAAAGGAATGAAAAGCAGATTGTGTCAATGCTATAAAGCAAAAAATGCCTAGCATAGAGGCAGCAGGTTTTGCCTAATTTTATTTAATGTATTGGAATTTTGTTTTGGATTTCAGTCCCTCTTTAAATAATGTTTGCACCCTGAAGAAAGAGGTGTACTTTCAAAGTAGGGTAATAATGATGCATAAATTGCCTGCTTTGAAGCTTTGTTAAAAACTCTTTGAAGCTTGGGGCTACTCTGGATATAGGCACTACAGAGACAAGCAGAGTTGATCAGACAAAATAATAAAAAAAAAAAACAAACCCAAAAAACCCAGCTTTCAAGTTCATCTGCTCATTCCTATGCACCAGTTCACCTAAGTCACATTTCTTAAGCTGTCTGTAACCTGTGTCAGTCTCTAAGAACAATGATGCTTCTGTAAGAACTGATTCAGCAGAACGAGAACTAAACAAGAACAGCCCTGCGATATTTAAAGTCATGAATACAAAAACCAAACAAGGGCTTGAACTAAACTCCCTTCTCTGAACTGCTCCAGTGCAGAAATACCTGTTTTACATATACTCTTAACAATGAGCTGTGTATAAATGGTGTCAAATTTAAAACATAAATATTACATCTTCAGCACTTCATTTTTATGCACAGATGCTGTGAGAGTTCACCTCAAAAGAAAATGTAATCTCAATCTCTAAAAGCACTTGCTAATGAAAGGAGGAGACTTCCTCTTTATTATTCTTAAAAAGAAATTGGTTTCTACTTTATATTGTGAAAGGCTGGTGAAGTGACCTCATTTACACTAGGGACTTGTCATTAATAGATCTTCTGGAAGCAAGTTCCTGCCCAGCGCAGCAGGTGTGTCTCCCCTGTGACAACTTCAACCTCCCAAGTTCCCTTGCATAATAGATATGAAGCTCTGCAAGTAGAACCAAACCTTAATGAGGATGATAGTTCCTGCAGCTTAGAAACATCCCCAAGGTTATGGCAGCCTAAACCCTCCATCAAAGCGGCTTCCGTAAAGAAGAAAGGATGGGTTGTTGTCATAGGGGACTCCCTTCTGAAGGGAACAGAAGGCCCAATATGCAGACTGAATCCATTTCATAGAGAAGTCTGCTGCCTAAGTGGAGCATGGGTTAAAGATGTGGAAAGAAAACTTCCAACTCTGGAAAAGCCCATGGAATATTACCCATTATTGGTTTTCTGAGTAGGTGGTGATGAAACCTCAACAAGTCATAGGGTAATTAAGAAGGACTTCAGGGCCTCGGGACAAATGGTGAAGGGATCAGGTACACAAATAGTGTTCTCCTCTATCATTCCCATTACAGGGAACAATGAGGGAAGGAACAGGAAGAGCCAGCAAATAAATACATGGCTCCAAGCCTGGTGTGAGGAGCAGAATTTTGGGGTTTTTGACCATGGGTTGACCTACACAACACTAGGCCTGCTGCCAAATGATGTGGTATATTTGTGTCCTAGGGGCAAAAGGATGCTTGCTAAGAAGTTCACAGGGCTCATTGAAAGAGCTTTAAATGAGATTTGAAGGGGGAGAGGAATGAAACCAGGCTTGCTAGAAATAAGCCTAGGGATGACACACCAATGTGTGAGAGACAGTGTGCCAGCAAGGTCCACCTCAGAGGAAGTGGCTGATAGTAATCCAAGCATCAGCAAAGATGCAAATGTTATTGATGGGTTAGTAACAACTACTATTAGTCACTTAGGAATTAAGACTTATCCCCTCAGAAGAATGGTGGGATCATGAGCCCAACTGAAGTGCATCCATACCAATGCTCACAGCATGGGCAACAAACAGGAGGAATTAGAAAACATTGTGCAGCAGGAAAACTATGACACAGTTGCCATCACAGAAATGTGGTGGGACAAGCCACATAACTGGAATGCTGCCATGGATGGCTATAAACGCTTCAGGTGGGATAGGCAAGGAAGGCGATGTGGTGGGGTAGCCCTGTGTGTTACAGAGTGTTTTGATTGCCTTGAGCTCAGTGGCAGTGATGATAGGATTGTTTATGGGTAAGAATCATGGGAAAGGCCAACAAGGCAGATATCATGGTGGGAGTCTGATATAGACCGCCTGACGAGGAAGAAGAGACAGATGAAATATTCTACAAGCAACTGGGAGAAGTCTCTCAATCGCTAGCCCCTGTTCTTGTGGGGGACTTCAATTTACCAGGTGTCAATACCAAGTACAATATAGCAGAAAGGAAAGAGTGTAGGAGATTCCTGGAGTGTGTGGAAGACAACTTCCTGACACACCTGGTGAGTGAACCTACTAGGGGAGGTGCCTCACTTGACCTGCTGTTTACAAACAGAGCAGGCCTTGTGGGTGATGTGATGCTTAGAGGATGCATGGGGCACAACGATCATGAAATGATAGCTCAATTCTTGGAGAAGTTAAGGAGGGGGGTCAGCAGAACTGTCACCTTGGACTTCCAGAGGGCAGGCATTGGACTGTTCAGAAGGCTGGTTGAGAGGGTCCCTTGGGAGGCAGTCCTGAAGGGCAAAGGAGCTGAGAAGAGTGGACACTCTTCAAGAAGGAAATCCTGGAGGTACAAGAAGAAAACTGGCCTGGCTGAGCAGAGAGCTTAATCTGGAACTCAGAAAAAAGAGGAAAGTCTATGACCTTTGGAAGAAGGGGCAGGCATGTCAGGAGGAATAGAAGGATGTTGTGAGGTCATGGAAAGAGAAAATTAGAAGGGCTAAAGCCCAGCTAGAACTTAAATTGGCCAATTCTGTAAAAGATAATAAAACAGGTTTCTATAAATATATTAAAAACAAAAAGAGAACTAAAGAAATCTCCATCCTTAATTGGATGCAGGGGGAACTATAGTGACAGAGGATGAGGATAAGGATGAGGTACTTAATGCCTTCTCTGCCTCAGTGTTTAATAGTAAAGTCAACTGTTCTCCAGGTACCCATCCCCTTGAGCCAGAAGGCAGGTTTGGGGAGCAAAACAAATCTCCCATAATCCAAGAGGAAATGGTTACTGACCTGCTTGACCATTTAGACATACACAAGTCCATGGGGCCAGATGGGGTCCACCCAAGGGTACTGAGGGAGCTGGCAGAGGTGCTCACCAAACCCCTTTCCATCATATATCAGCAATCCTGGATGACTGGGAAGTTCCACTTGACTGGAACAAGAGGGTTGGAGGGAGGATCCAGGGGAACTATAGGACTGTCAGTCTGACCTTGGTGCTGGAAAAGGTCATGGAGCTGACCATCTTGAGTGCCATCACACAGCACATCCAGGACAATGAGAAGAACAGGCCCAGTCAACATGGGTTTATGAAAGGCAGATCCTGCTTGACTAACCTGATCTCTTTGACCAGGTCACCTGCTTAGTGGACAAAAGAAGGGACATGGATGTTCTCTACCTGGACTCTAGCAAAGCCTTTGACACCGTTTCCCACAGCAATCTCCTAGAGAAACTGGCTGGTCATAGCCTGGACAGGCATACTTTTTGCTGGTTAAAAAAACTGGCTGGATGTCTGAGTGCAGAGAGTTGTGGTGAATGGAGTTACATCCATTTGGAGGCTGGTAACAAGTGGTGTTCCCCAGGGCTCAGTTTTGGGGCCAGTTCTGTATCAATGATCTAGATGAGGGGACTGAGTGTACCATCAGCAAGATTGCAGATGACACTAAGCTGGGTAGAAGTGTTGATCTACTTGAGGGTAGGAAGGCTCTACAGAAGGACCTGGAAAGACTGGATCAATGGGCTGTATCCAACTGTATGAGATTCAACAACGCCAAGTTCCGGGTCCTGCACTTGGGTCACAAAAATTCCATGCAACTATACAGGCTTGGGGAATAGTGGCTGGAGAGCTTCTTGGCAGAGAGGGCTCTCAGGGTACTGGTCGAGAGCCAACTGAATATGAGCTGGCAGTGTGCACCGGTGGCCAAGAAGGTCAATAGCATCCTGGCTTGTATCAGAAGTAGTGTGACCAGCAGGAGCAGGGAAGTCATCCTTCCCCTGTACTTGACATTGGTGAGGCCACACCTTGAATACTGTGTTCAGTTTTGGGCCCCTCACTACAAGAAAGACATTGTGCTGCTGGAACATGTCCAGAGAAGGGCAATGAAGCTGGTGAGGGGTCTGGAGGACAAGTCTTATGAGGATCAGCTGAGGGAACTGGGTTGTTTAGCCTAGAGAAGAGGAGGCTGAGGGGAGACCTTATTGCCCTCTACAACTACCTGAAAGGAGGTTGTAGTGAGGTGAGGGTCGGTCTCTTTTTCCAAGTAACAAGCAACAGGACAAGAAGAAACATCCTCAAGTTGCACCAGGGGTGGTTTAGATTAGATATTAGGAAAAATTTTTTCACTGAAAGTTTTATCAGGCACTGGACTAGGCTGCCCAGAGCAGTGGTTGAGTGGCCATCCCTCGAGGTAGACAAGGTGTTTAGAGACATGGTTTAGTAGCGGATACGTATGGTTAGGCTCAGTGATCTTAAAGGTCTTTTCCAACCAAGTGATTCTATGGTTTTATGAGTCTCTTAATAGATCCAGAGTTCCTTTTGATTAGACCATTGGCTCATTTAGCACAACACACTTTCTGCACCTGGGGCTTATTTTTATAATGTTGCAGCAACAAGAAGCCTCATCCTAGAAGGCAATCATATCAGCTAGATGTTCTACAGAAAACTTTCTATTAGAATGTACCACACATAATTATTATTTCTGTGGCACATAAAGGCCTAACCCTAAAGAAGAGTTCTTTTATGCTGTGAACTGTGAAGAGCTGTGAAAAACCAAAAGCATGAAAAATTGGGGACAGAGAGGTTAAACATGCAGCAGTTTGTGTTCAGGTAGCAAAAGTGACAGTATTGGGAGTATTACTATATAAATAGAGTGTCCTGGCTCACACTCAGGTGACTTCTTCATTGGGCCTTGTCAATTCCCTGCAGCTATGAACTGATGTCTGGTAGAAAAATATAAAATCCACATGATAGGTAATTATGCACTATCATATCCACATGGGAGAGTTCTTTTTGCCTTCAAAAAACTAGTGGGATGCTTGTGTCCTAAGAATAAGTTTGTCTTTTGTGCTTCTATTCTGCCACATATATCTACTAATATTCTTGTAAGTATCATAAATTCAAAAGGCAAATAATAAAAATTAAATTATATACATTCTTTAAAATCCTTTTAGCACGAGAGATGCAGTCAAAGCTGTGAGCAAAAATGTGTTACAGTGATCATGTGCATGATTCATATGACTAAAATGTCGTTTAAGGTGACCAGCTCAGCCACTGCCATTTTTCCCTGCAGACACCTTAACTTGGGGAAGGTGAATCTTTCTTTGGAATTCTGTTCAGAGATTAATTGAAAGTAAAATAAGTAAGTATGGAAAAGTATGCATTAATCACACATTTGTTATATTTTCTCAATATATCTTTTAGAACTTCGTTTCATTTTATTTATTGAACAAAATTTTCTAAAACAATTAATCGTAACATATTTTAGTAAGTGTTGCTTTCTCTCCTTCCCATATTATCTATATCCATATGTACAGATTCTTTTACTAAAGTTAACAAGTTTTTCTTATGTATGTATTACTTCAGTAGTCTTACTCTCACTGTCTTCATTTAAACTGGCAATACATTTTTATAAATACTATCTTTAAAAAAGTAAACTCATAACAAAAAAACCCCTATGAAAATAACTAATTATAAGTTGTGGTTAAAGAATCATATGACCGAATTTTTTTATTTTGCATTGTAGAGAGACAAATTGTTAAAGTGATGTTGTCACTATAGTTAAGAGATGCTGTGAGAAGGACAATGCTTATGTTCATAAGACAGTAAGACTTGAATCATTCACTTTCAAGTTACTCTCATGATTAGTTTACAAAACTATACTGATGGCAGTGTCAGGTAATATTGTCTATATTTAAATTCCCTATGGGGATTGGAAGAAATTTGCTTATTATAAAAAATAGGAACAGAAGGTACCTGTAAGTTCATCCAATCTACCTCCAGCCAATACACTGTATTTAAATTCACAGACTGGTATATACTTTTCCCAAAGTAAAGTTATTTTAGAACCAGGCTAGTCTGTTTCAGTTAGGCCATGCTAACAAAGCAAGATTAATATTTCTTTGAGTTTCAGAAGAGAAGAATATAACTCCATCTGTTCCCCACTGTTTAAATCAACTGATTTCTCTATGAATTTTAGTGTTTAGAAACTTGTTTAGGAAACTGAGATATTTGTTAGTACATTTACTTATATTCAGTATACTGTGAGTTGTTGATATTAGAGAGATGTGTTCTAGCCAAACCCTTCCCTCACCTTGTACACCACAGCCATTCATGGCTGTTTGACGTGCATTTAAGAAAAACTTATCAGAAAAACATTATTATTGGCACCTAAGCAAGATTTTTCCAAATCGTGAGTGACATCATTGTTCTCCATTAATAGAAATCTTGGCACCGGTGAAGCCTGGTGGTATCTTACAATGGGTGCTCTCCCACACTCCCAGCCTGGTGACTGCCATTGACTATCCTTCATATTCCTGTGTCAGAAAGTCTTGCTACAAGATACTTCTAGACACTACTAGATAAGGAAACCAAGAAGGAAAACTACATATTTTTTGACAAAATACTTATTTACTCCGACTTTATGATGATTCAGAATGGGATCTGAGTAGTCAAGTTGAAATTGTGCCACATAAGAAGTTCTTAAGACCATCTCAGCTTTGGCACTTTGGTAATAAATCTCTTTCAAGTACCTCTTTTTGGTATATTCCAAACTACTGGGCTACCCTACTGCCAGCTTCTCATCCCAAAATCAGTGATGAAACACAGGACCTTGAAAGAACAAATAACCAAAAAGAAAAGAAAATTTAAAAATATATGTTTTTATTCATTACTTACCTGTACTAAGCAACAAGAACACTGTGAACATTCCTGTAAGAACAACTCATTGTTTTATAGAATGTTAAATAGCAAAGTAAAGTTAAAACGGCATAGAGTTGTAAAATGTTAGGAGTACAAATAAAGTGTGCTACCTAAAACTAATTCTGATTAGTTCACAAGAAACAGATATGTGGAAAGTTTTGTCAGAATTTATTTTCAGTGTACACAATGTATTTTAACCTTTTTATCTTTTCATTAACTTTTCTTAGCTTTGATAAAAACTTTTAATGGTATTTGAGGTAAATATAATAAATGTGAGAACCTGTTGTAAATCAATTTTGCATCATTTTAGGTGCTTAGTTAATTCAATTTTATATGTATTTATGTAATTTTTTTATAAATGTATATAGACTTATTACATCCATCAACTTTTGATGTTCTAGGGTATCAAGATGGCACTGACAGATATGATACTGACTTAAAAGACACCTCACTCTTCTGGAGCTGGTGAGGAAGAGCCACTGGAATGGTATTGGTTGTCTAAACACTGCTAGATGCTACAGGCTCCTAAATAGCTCTCAGGTATCCATTATGTAGACATCTTTATCAGAACTAGTTGAGCTAGGCTGTCTTTATAGCAAAGGAGAAAAACATTTTTTTTTTTTTTTTCAGGATAGGACTAATATGCCCTATTTCAGATACATACTTTAAATTAACCCTCTGTCTAGAGGCCCCTATAAAGAGGGCCTAGGCAAGTAAGGCAGATGAAATTGGTCATGACATTTGGTCATACAGATATTCAACCTTCTTTCCATAGCCCCATACCACATATGTAAGGTGGTCTGGTCTTGAGATCCCTGAGCTAGTGCTGAGCAAATCACCTCCAGAGCTGTTAAACCTTATCCAAATGGTTCTGCTTCTGAATTAACTAGCCCTGGATTTTTTTGCTCTGGACAATTGAATCAGTTGTTGTGATCAAAGAATTAGTATTTTTATGTAAGGCACATACAGGTAGAGTGTTTGATCCAGTGCGTTAGGCTTCCAAGCCAGAATTTAGACCTCTTGCATGCTCTGTCACCCTCAAGGTAAATAAGTTTTTCCTCATATTCAACTGAAACCTCTTATGTTTCAGTTTGTGCCCATTGCCCCTTGTCCTGTCACTGGGCACCACTGAGAAGAGTCTATCTCTGTCCTCATGACATCCACCCTTAAGATATTTGTATGTGTTGATGAGATCCCCTCTTGGTCTTCTCTTCAGGCTAAACAAGCCCAGCTCTCTTAGCCTGTCCTCATAAGGGAGATGGTCCAGTTCCCTCACCATATTCGTTGCCCTCCTCTGGACTGTTTCTAGGAGTTCCTTATCTTTCTTGAACTGGGGAGCCCAGAACTGGACACAGTGCTCCAGGTGGGGTCTCACCAGGACAGAGTAGAGGGGGAGGATAACCTCCCTCGACCTGCTGGCAGTACTCCTTTTAATGCACCCCAGGATACCATTGGCCTTCTTGGCAACAAGGGCACACTGCTGGCTCATGGTCAGCTTGTCATCTACCAGGGTGGACTTGCAGAGTTTCAGTCTCAGGCAATCTTACTAGGGAAGTAATAAAACTCATAAACATTTCAATTACTACCAAACACAAATGGCATGCTAGAACTGTCTGATTCAGACAAATTGTTATTTCAAGGTATTTATAAATTCTGCCAGTATCTGTACTACAGTCTCCATGAAAATCATTACTTTCAGGCATAAGCACTGTAGTTGACTCATGACATTTTATAAATAATATAATTTAATTTTCCAGTTCTAGTCCTAAATATTAAATGAAAGATAAATAATCTCTAAACTATAAACTAAAGTAGATCTGAATAGTGCTGAAATGCCTACTTTACAACTATCGCTTAAAGGTAAAAAAACTTGATTAAAAAGATGAAACCTCAAACTACATGGAAATTAAAGTGTTTCAGGATATAGGTTTCTAGACTATTTTTCCAGTTTATGCATGGATACTGTGACTTGCACAGTCAAAGGAATGTCATTTATCATAAGTTTTATCCCTGCAAAAGGAGGGTTATTGTATTTTATTTTCCTCTTGATTTATTATTCTGTCTTCTGTTTCTTTAGGCCAAAAAATTGATAACATTTATGTATGAAATCAGCTTCATTAATTATGCAGGAATTGCAAATAGTTTTTCAATTAAGATAATTTGTAAGCGTTTCTAGGACTGGGGGCTTAAGTTATTAAGCCTTTGGAGATAATTGCTGCCTTCTGTGCTTTTGGGATGCCAAGTGCAATTGAACCTTGATCTCCATCAAGGTTTAAAACCAATATTTAATATAGATCAAAATCATTATGCTGGTAGGTATATCAATCAGCATTCACTTGCTAAGAATTTTTTTCCCCTTTTAAGCCTGATATTATCTCAAATTGGAGAAACACCAGTCATCTTTACCTAGAAGATTCTTGATTCAAGTATTATTAGTTGCTTGCATGTCTATTTATTGAGGATGACTTTATTATCTTCGTTCAGTGAAGACATAAAACTAAAGACATTTAGGCAGCCTTAGCCACTCAAAAGCCTATAAATATTATGGATTTAAATATTGTGGACTATCTAAGAGACTTAAGATAAAAGCATAGTCACTGAAGATAATATAATTCCACAAAAGCCAAATTCATTTGCATAAGTGGTAACAATAGAAATCGGGGAACTACATACCAGAACAACTTTTGAAGACGTAATGTCCCAACAGGCAGAACAAACTGGAGAATAACATGGCCTTTGTAAAATGAAGACTTTTTCACAGCTTCACAGTGTGTGAAAATTATCAGTGAACCTGTACCTGCATCAGTAAATCTTCATATGCATAATTTCTTTAAAAGGGGGTTAATACTGAGGCAGGAAAATTTACAGATGTTAATTGGTACAGTGAAACCTACACAGAACACGTAGCTGTGTAGACAATCTAGCAACACGGGACATTACAATGAATTACCAAATTCAAGTGCTTAAAAATGTGTATGGGAGGGACTGGAAGCAATTAAACTACAAAGAAACTATAGTACTCTCCTGAGGTAGTTATTAATACTCAGAGAAAAAAGAAAACTTTTAAGTTGTTAAAGATCAATACCTATCCTTGCTTAAAAGATGAAAAGACGGTATTGGCAATAATTAGGAAAAGCAGTGGAGAGCAAACCAGAAAGTATCATAATGTATTTTCATCAGTCAGTATGGACTAGCATCTTGGCTATGGAATAGGTTTATTATCATGTCATTGTAAAGAAAGGGAAAAGAGACTAAGGGGTATGGAAAAGCTTCCATGCCCAGGAGAAACAGAGCAGTTCAGAGCTCGTCAGTTTGGAATATACATTATGGATATGCTTAAACAGGGAATATTAAATCATGAATTACATTGAGAAAATACAAAGCAAATTATTTTTTTTATATTTTTGATGTATTAAATCCAGGAACCCCTAATTCACCTAATGGTGAAATTGCTGGGAAAAATGACACACTCAAGAAAGTACTTTTAGCAGTTAAAAATATATAGTAGAAATTTGTTTTGCCAAAGGATAAAAAGATAAATATTCAAAAATGCATTAAGCAAATTGATGAAATATATCTTATTAGGGCAGTAAAAAAAAAAAAAAATATTCAGGCATAACTTCTCATCCTGGAAATCTTTAAATAGTGATGAGACAGCCAGTAATGCTGTTATGAGACAGGATGCAAGGCTTTCTGGCTTTTGACCTGATTTTTTATGGTTGGTTATGTGTTACTTATATCACGCAAAAACCTACATATATCTTAAGAGTAAATACTCCTGAAGTTATATCTATAGTGCACTGAATTAAAAGAAGATGAGAGCTTCATATTCTTTAATAGTACATGACTGTTTCTATAATAAACACCCATTTGTCTTAAGGCATTCCTAACATAGATATTAACAGATAAATATTCAGAAGAGATCAGTACATTTTAACTGCGTGAGTCCCATTGAAATCAATTAGTCTACCTGAAGGATGGTGAAGAAAACTGTTGTAGAAATAAAAGAAATAAATCTGAAGAGAGAGCTTAGAAATAATTTCTGCTACATTTACTTTTCACCAGATAATTGTTTGGTCTTCATAAGTCTCATGCTCTTCTCAAGCATATATCTTATGACTCCAGAGACATAGGAGAGTATAGAATTTAAATATCACTTGCTAAGTAAGATGTAGCCCATTTAATTATTATAAGAACTGGGATACTCAAACAAAACCTTAGAGATCTAAGGCATTCATTGGGAAAAGATATTTTAGCCCTTAATAAAAAAAAATAAAAATCATACCACATTAAGCGTATTAGGTTCTTGCTCTTTTAAAACAAAGGAAATGTTTTCCAAGTATTTGAATTGTTGCATTTTGGTTTTCCCTTAAATTCAACTAATTCGAAATATATAAGTTTTCTAATATGTTAATTATAAAGAAGTGAGTCCCCATTTGGGAAAAGATAAAGGCATCATGTTTTATTCATCTGTTTCCTAGTGTGCAGAATGGATTTTAGAAGGAAAGAGTAGGAGGAGAAATCACTGGTCTGGAAGATGTATTACATGTATAACATAAGAAATGAAGCTGACATAAGTGCAATAGTAGTGACTACAATCAGATTTTCAAATACCAGACCACGTTTGCCTCTGGTAGATATATGTGAAGAACATATATATTTTGTTAAAAAGAATAATTGGTTACACCCTGATTTATTTTAGTTGTGTTTCCCCCAATCACTTTAACAAATTTCTAAAGTAAAATGTTCTATAAAAGCATGGCAATATAACACAATTTGAAAGGTTGTTGTGTTTTGGGTTTTTTTCAACACTTTAACAGGACCATTTTATCTGGGGGACCCAAGCCCAGGCATTTTTGAAACATTGATACTTTTTATGTTGTCAGCTTTTCTCTAGACCAGTAGAAAAAAAACCAAAACCTGGTTGAGCAGCACACCTCAATTTTTCTGGAATTAGATGTTCTTATAGGACATTAATGTGCTTGTCACCTGTCCAACCAACCTCATTTTTAATCTCCATTTCACCCATCAGATTGCGCAAACTCTATCAATAGTACAGAATCCAAAATCCAAAAATCAATAAATTAATAATAGCTGTTGAGAAAAAAGTTTATCTCTAAGGGAAGTAGTGATGTCATTCACAGCAATGAAGATGAGGAAACACACCTTGCATTATTTCCCCAAGAGCTACTAAGTGTAAAAGGGGAAGGCTGCACTGCCATCTGTATATACCATTTTCCTGTCTTTTATTATACAGCAACATTCATAGCAGTTCATAGCAGAATTCAGTCTTCCTATTAACTGTACTCCAGGCTGGGGGGAAAAAACCCAACACCCCTCAACTAGAAACAACTGGTTTTACCTATAAAAAAAAGACATTATTTTTAAGTTGTTTTAACTTTTCTATATTGGAATAACTGTCTGGTATCTATAATTCTCTTTAGTAGGTTTTTTTTTTCTTTTCCTGTATTTTTTTTTTTAAAGAAATAAGGAATTTTCAGGAAATAAGGAACATCGTTTGTGCTATGTTTTTACCATCAAGATTCTACTCAATTATAATGACTTCTTCATTTTAAGACTTTACAGATCTTTCTGTGAAATACTATTCAAAAAACAAGGTGACTTCTGAGTGCTGGTGAATGCTTATCTTCAAGCTTGCCTTCTATTGATGATCATACATGCTGAAATTCATATCTTCAAAATCATTGGGATGATAGTGTCTGCTCTGGAAGGAAAATAAATGTTTCTCTGATAAAGTAGAAGAAACTTTAATTAGACAGTGCTATTTCTTTTTTCTGGCTTGAAGAAATCAAAAGACCTGAGCTGAATCTAAAAATGGTTATTGCTGGCTTAACCCAGAGCAACTATGCCTTTTTCTTGTAGTCAATATAATGTTGGATCTTGGAGTCAGAACAGCTTTCCAAGCTAGGAAAGATTTCCCTCTAGGGTCTTTTGGAGAGTACTGCTGCAGGAATAGTTAATGGCAAAAACAGAAGGAAAGGTTTGAGGTTAAAACTGTATTTTCGAAGTTCAACCAGTCAGTAACTTAAATACTTACTCCTCTCTAACGTCTTAATCTAGTTCCTTTTCTTAAGTTGTACTTTAATACAGCAAGAACTACTTCAACATCAACATTGTTTAAAATGGTATCTCACCCAAAGAAGAAAATTACTAAGTAAAAATATCACTTTACTGGAGTCACTTTACGTTTCTTAAAATTAACACATACTTAGGAAATGACTTACTACATTTAATCATTCCATTAAGGAATTTTAAGCAGGAAGTCTACAAGTACATTCCTGAAAAAAAAAGAATTAATTAGAATATGTTAGAAATTGCTATCAATTCTCTTTCTGTAATAAAACCAATTATTTTACTTGCATTAACAACTTTAAACAACTTTTATGTAGCCATGAGAGTATTGTACTCATATATATGCATAAAGTTATAACACCAAGAAAACTTTAGTAGCTCTGAGTGTATATCATTACTGCAGAAGTGAATCAGAAAAGCAGCATTTTTTTTACCCATAAGGCTTTTTTTCCATTATCCATACTTGAACATCATTCATAAAAGAAGCATTGCTTTGTTTTGCTTTTTCTTAGGCTTATTCATAATTCAGAGATAACTTTTAGAAGAAGCATAAAATAAAGCTCCAAGAAGGACTATATGAACCATGCTGAACCTTGGCATTCCAGAACAACATAGGTCACAGCTGAAGCCTACAATTCAGGCTCAAATAGCCCATATGATATTTGGAGAACTAAAGAAGAAAGCATTTCAGCATTTTTTAATTCTCTTTGGACTATAACAAAGAATCTGAGTGGAAAAGAGAGGAAGAGAAGGCAAGCAAGCAAAAAGAAAATTGTTCCTTGCCAAAAGCGAGCCCTGTTCTTTATATGTTTTTTTTTTAAAAATGGCCAGGTCAACTCTAAGTACTCAGTTTCTGAAAGTAAAATATAAACACACTCTTACTTGTGGGTGATGGGGGAAGAGATCTCTCACCTTCTGTTTCCTAGAGGTTTGCTTCCAGTGAGTCCTGGTGCATTCTAAGCAAGCAAAGTTACAAAAGAAGTCATGTCTACTTATGGCAAGATCATTCAAACAAGCTCAAAATATATTTTCATCTTGAAACCTGACATTAGTTCCCAGACAGCAGTTTTCCTTAAACATATAAAAGAAGGAAAAGAGAGTCATTAATATTGCTTATGATCTGAACCTCCAGAGCCAAACTTGAATCAGCTTCTTTATTTAAGGCATTCAAGCAACTTCTGTGGTTCCCTGCTAAAATGGAATAATTTGCTACAGAATTACACAGTTGATATACAAAATTATTTTATGTAAACAAATGTCACAAACAACTGTGTAGGGTCACTGATGATTTTCTAGATTAATGATTCTCAGCCATTCCAAGGTGGTAAACTATTAGTTGGAGAAAAAAAACCCTAAATTACATTTACTATGACAGCAAAAGTATATTGTTAATAAGCTCAATTAATTTTTCTTATATTTCAAGAAGCTGGCAAAGACTAGCTGAACTAGAAGAATAAAATGTAATAAAAATAAAAGGGTTGGGGTTTTCTTTTTGTTTCAGTCTGCTAAGTATTTTTGAAACTCAATTATCTTTTGTGATCCACTGCTATTGTGTTTTTGATACAAGATCTGAGAAATGCTGCTGTAGAAGTAAATCTTCATTACTAGTTTACGGTATTCCTTTCCAAATCTGCAGATAGTAGGAAACCTGTGTCCATAAGAAAGATAAAGATCCATTTATGCAGTATAAAAAAAAAAAAAAAAAAAATCAGAGTTAATGTCAGTAAAATAAAGATCATTTTCTCAAACAAGGAAGAACACTACAACATGTTTATAAAAATTGTATTAGAGATAAAAGAGAGAAAAAAAGTCAAAAGGAAGATGTAGGTATAAGTAATAAAAATTTTAGGCAGTAGTTTCTGCCTGATCTCAATGTTTATTTTATTCCAGTGAAAAGCACCAAAATTAGCCATCCATCTTTACAGACACATGCAGAGACACAGCCTCGCACCCCTTCCAGAGAGGAATTTAATGAAAATAATTGGATATGCCTCCCTTCCCAATAAACAAAAAAAACCCCAACCCCCAGAGCACAGTCCCTGCATTAAATAGAGTTTCTCATAGGTAATGAATTACTTCTGTCATTTGCCTTTCTCCCTATCTACTGAGTGATTTCGGGTAAAAGTCTAAGGCATTAGAGCCTTGAATGGCTTCTTGCATTTGTTTAGACAACCAGCGTTGCATTGATCTAGGTTTACCTTTCTGAGTGGCCATTTTCACTCCTTGACAGTTCTATCTTAATAATTGTTGAATTGATGAATGACGGTTTTCTGAGGGGAGGGTTGTTTTCTTCAGTGTTTCTTTTTTCCTGCCACATGCTGCTTCTTTCCTACAGCAATTAAATAATCTATGACATGAGCTAATGGCTCAGTAGATTAAATGCAGGGGAGTCTTTACACAGCTCAGTCTTTTTGAGGTATAATCATCTCTGGAAATTGGTTTGATTAAAGTCTGATTGTCTTCAAAACATAAAGTAATACTATCACTTGGAAAAAAATCTAGCATGTCTGAAAATGTGTCAATATTTCACAGGCAAGTTGGTCTAATAAAATATATTGCTTTCCCATTACAGACCTGATCTTATTCAGAACATGTCTGTACACAAACATGAATGACAACGTTTTGTTTAGATTTTGTATGAAACTACTGAAGTCTCATGGAGGATAGACCATGGGGCTCAGTGGCTCAAAGAGTGATTCGGTACAGCTTGGAGAGTGTGATTTTGTGTGGAATTTCTGTGGGCTAATGTGCACAGACTGCTTTTAATACAGTCATATGATCTATATCATAAACACTGTCATGGCTGTGCAAGATTCTTGAATACATTTCAGTCCTGGTCTCAATAGAAACAACTCATCAAATGAGATAGAGTCAATATCTAAATTCAGACTTTGAATTGGCAGTTTAGCTTCTCTTCAGAGCTGGTGGAGAAAGACAGGCTGTTTCAACAGATGATACAGATCATATAAAGTAGGATATTTGCTCTGAATGAATGTAAGTTAAGGAATCACATATCTCAGGCTGCTAAGCTTGAGGAAGTTAGTAGCTTTTTATAAAGAATCTCTAAAATCTTTAAGAGAAAGTGTGACCCTATATAATGATATAATGTCTAATTCAGGTGTGATTTTTGATGGAACTTGCAAATAGTATTGCAACACCAGTAGAGATACTATTGTCAGTAGAGATAAGGAATCAGTAAATCCTCTGAAAAGTTGCTCATTATTTTCAAACACCAATTTTTAAAGAAGAATTAAAATTAATTAAAACCAAGGTAAGGATGCCACCAAACAGATAATACAAAGAATGATAATAAACCCCTTTTTCTACACATCTTTAAAAGTCTTGATTTTTAAAGTGTTGCTTCTACTTAGCAGTATTCTGTTTATCTACATTGATTTATTCAGTACTTCAGTTCTGAACTGTACATAATTGATTGTAACTTCGGGTCTCCAGTTATGACTTGGCTCAACTGTGTACTGCAATTTAATTGTGTTTTCAGCAAATCAGCTTCATCCTCAAATCAAAGTGTTGGTATCAGCTCTGCTGTTGCAGATGTTGCAATACTTGCAGAAAATCTACTGGATGTTCTTCTATATTGCTAATAAGAAGGGACATTTAAGTCACTTATTAGCATTATGTGTCTACAGTGTTGTGAATATTTAATATGTGTAAAAACTGGTTTGTATCTTGTAATATGGAAGTTACATAGCCTCAACCAAATGGGACTTGCATCAAATATTTTTAAGTGTATAAATACTGAGGGAAGAATACATGAGAATGAAGGGAAATCTGAGAAAGCTACTGTTTCCTGGTATAATGTGCGTCATCCAGTGGCAGCTGTACATACGGTTAGAAACCCAAGAAAATGCAACTGGAATCTTGCTTACTGCATGCTGCCATGAAACAGGAAATAAAAGATAACAACAAAAATTAGATGTAATATACACAAAGCACAGAAAAAAAAGAAAAAGAAAAGTAGACCCATTGCAATAAGAAAAATGTGGAGAAATAAAAAAGAAAAATAAAGAGGACAAATAAAAAAATCCTACAGGAATACAGCACGACAGGCTTCCAATAGAATGGAGAAAAGACAGTGCAGTGGATAGTCTTGAAAAGTGATGTCAGACAAGAGATACAATAGTAGACAAAGTAGAGAAAAATACCGACTGGAAAGATTAATAGAATCCATCTAATCATGACTAGAACACGAACTGCAAAAGAAAGAATTGAAGATGTACCGTATCCATCCAGCAGCGAAATCAACGCAGTTTCCCCTTTGTTATTTCAGATATGAAAAGATAATGCCATTATGCACCTTTGAAAAGGAAGTTTTAGAGCAGATCTACACTTTGTGGTATTCATTATATATTAACTGCCATTACGTGGACTCTAAAATTTCCATTTCTTTCTCCTGCATAGCTGTGCTGCTGCAGCTCTGAGAACACATTTCCTTCACTGTTTCCAGGCACAAAAAAGAAAAGTAATGGTGAGTTAATATTGGGAAGCAAGATACAAAGTAGAATGCAGTGGATATAAAAAAGGAACTTTGACAAGATAAAAGGAATGGCATTGTTATAAATTGCATCTAATTTTCAGAAACATGAGTAAACAGAGCCTTGGGCTTGATCTACAGAATGAATTGGAATAATTCATATTGACTTAATTTAGCAGGACTGTGGGGACTTTATTATAGTTTTTTATAGTAGAGATACTCTCTAGTTATTTATTTATAGTAGAGATACTCTCAATTCTTTAGGACCCAAAAATTCCTATTGAAGCATGAGGAAAACTTGCTGTGAAAATACTAAAAATAGTCCAAGGGGACCCTGAAAATGTACATATTTGCTATTAAATTTCAAAGGTTCAGATTTCTTATTTAGATAGCCTCCAAGAAAAATGAAAAGCTTTTATTTGTACATGATGGAATTAGCTACTATTCTAAAAGATATCTGGTCAATGTCTTTTCAGTGGGCTGCCTCTGTCCCCTCTGTAAAGATAGATATGCTTTTCTGAAATGTCTGTAAGATTTATGTATAAAAATTATTTTTAGGAAGGGACCTAATTATCCTGAATGTTCATAATGATCAAGACACAGACAGGATTGTATAAAGTGTAATTAATAATGATGTACCTCGTTACAGGGCCCAAACACTTGAGCTTGTGTTGCTTGCAGAGAAGGACATGCCCTTCAGAAAGATACTTGGATTTCATCATAGCAGAAATGAAATGACAGAAGGGTCATAACAGCAAATAATCATATACAGAGAGGCAAGAGAAAGACAGAGAAGCAAGCTCTAAACTGGTGTAACTATGGCAGTTTATACCAGGCAAGAATTAAGCTGACAGCCTTAAGGCACATATTCCATTCCTGAAAATGAAAACGGTTTAGAAGAGATGCATTTGAGTCAAACAGAAAATAAAAATGGTGACCATGCTGCACCTGATCTTTAGAGACAGGGGATGGGGAGCAAAAAGAATAATCAGTAGAGGAGATGCAGTTGTGTACATATCAGTTTACATAAATTTCTATCTGATTTCTAGGACAAATTACTGCCTGAAGCTGATGTACACAGGGCTGCTAACTAGTTTCTTTAATTGGTTGCTTTACATCGAGTCAGATAATATTATTAAGCGACAGAATGTTATAATGAACTGAGGATTGCACTTGAAAAATAAGCTATGCTATTTTTTCGGGCTGGTGAAACACAGATTGCTTTCAGATATTTTTCTTGGCAGGACTGTTGTTTCTGTCCATAGCCTGTCAAGCTAGCATAGTACCCAGATGGTTATAAGGCTCTAGGGCACCTGTATAATTCACATTAGAGTTTAACAGAAATGTAGTGAGTAATATTTATATATTTACATTTCAGATCCTCCTCCATTCAAAGCAAAACACAGCTGTTATGTTTTCACCCTGACCATTACCCTGTGATATCCCACTCAGACAATATCTCTACTCATTGCCAGTTTCTAGTAATGCTGCTGCATTTCCCCGAATTCTAACCATTGTGTAAAGCCTGCTCTGAACTAACATATCTCCTATAGCCCAAACGAGAAAACAGTCAATTTGCAATGTAATAATCTGGCATAATAATTTTTTAAGGTAGTGTTTTTTACACCATTCAGACTTACCAACCAGGTGTTACTTCTCTCATCTTCAAACCTGCTTTCTGCCTGCTTTCCTGTTTGTCATGTGCATCGTCTGCACCATCTGGGGTGACCTTTCTACGATGACTGAGAACACAGCACTAAAATGTCTGAATTCCCTTAATGAAAATTGACTTCACAGAGTTGTTAAATGCTTTTTTAATTATTATTTTCTGAATACTAGAGACTTAACATATCACAATTATGTGATAAGCCTAATGTGTACATAAGGAAAACATAAATATTTTAGATCTTGGTGGATATATACTTGCAAAGTATCCAGATAGAGAATGATTTTTCAGTAGGTAAACAGACTGTTGATGGTGAAATAGTCTTCCCAAAAGGCTGTGTTTCATCTGTTCTTTTCCTCAATTAAGCCTGACAGAATCTATATCTAACTTTGATAATAATTTTAAGGTGCTATAGTTTATTATATTCACAGACACTATTCATATTAGTCACACAATTTAAAGACAGAATAATGTGCCGGAGTATTTATACAAATAATTATGAATCTTAGAGGACCAAAAAAGGTGTTTCAAGAGTGTAAATAAAACATACATTTAGTTCTAAGTAGTAGGTCATCAAGGAAATTCTCTATGCTGACATGTAAAATGTGTGGTATTCTTTATAGAATCGTAGAATTGGTTAGGTTGGAAAAGACCTTTAAGATCATCACATCCAACCATTAACCTAACCCTGCCATCCCACCACTAAACCCTGTTCCTAAGCACCCTGTCTACCTGTCTTCTAAATACCTCCAGGGATAGGGACTAGACCACTTCCCTGGACAGCCCATTCCAATGCTTGACAACCCTTTTGGTGAAGAAATTTTTCCTAATGTGTAACCTAAACCTGCCCTGGCGCAACTTGAGGTCATTTCCCCTCTTTCTGTTGCCTGTTACAAGGGAGAAGAGACTGACCCCCACCTCACTACAACCTCCTTTCAGGTAGTTGTAGAGACCACTAAGGTTTCCCTTCAGTATCCTCCAGGCTAAACAACCCCAGTTCCCTCAGCTGCTCCTCACAGGACTTGTGTTCCAGACCCTTCACCAGCTTTGTTGCTTTTCTTTGGACATGTTCCAGCGCCTCAATGTCTTTCCTGTAGTGGGAGACCGAAACTGAACACAGTACTCAAGGTGCAGCCTCACCAGCACTGAGTACAGGGGAAGGATGACTTCCCTAGTCCTGCTGGCCACACTGTTACTGTTACAAGCCTGGATGCCATTTGCATTCTTGGCCATTGGGCACACTGATGGCTCATATTCATTTGGCTGTCAACCAGCACCTCCAGGTCCTTTTCCTCTGGGCAGCTATCTTTACAGCCACTCTTCCCCAAGCCTGTAGTGTTGCATGGGGTTGTTGTGACCCAAGTGCAGGAACCGGCACTTAGCCTTGTTGAACCTCATACAATTGACCTTGCCCATCGATCCAGCCTGTCCAGATCCCTCTGCAGAGCCCTCCTTCCCTTGAGCAGCTTGACACTCCCACCCAACTTGGTGTCATCAACAAACTTTCTGAGGGTGCAATCAATCCCCTTGTCTGCATCATTGTTTAAAGATATTAAACAGAACTGGCCCAAAACATGATCCCTAGAAAACACCAATTGTGACTGGCCTCCAACTGGATTTAACTCCATTCACCACTACTCTCTGCACTCAGCCATCCAGCCAGTTTTATTTTTACCCTGCTGAAGACTACACCTGTCTAAGCCATGAGCCTCCAGCTTCTCTATGAGAATCCTGTGGGACACAGTGTCAAAGGCTTTGTTGAAGTCCAGGTAGAGAACATCCACAGCCTTTCACTCATCCACCAGATGGGACACCTGGTCATAGAAGGAAATCAGGTTGGTCAGGCAGGACCTGCCTTTCATGAACCCATGCTGGCTGGACCTGATCCCCTGGTTGTCCTGAAGAAACATACTGAAAAGCAGTTTGCAGTTGTGAGTTACGTACTGCACAAACCCCACAAAATTAACACATGGAAATAATTAGTTCATTTCAGGTAAATTACATTTAATGAGGCTACTTCTCAGTGTTCAGTTAGATTCTGGAGGTAATGTTTGAATACAAAACCTAAGAAAAATATGTTACTGTTAGGAGTTCTTGTTGCTTGAAGGTTTTTGTTATGAAATGCTGTGCTGCCTTGTATTACTCTAATAAATTATGTCCTTTTTTCAGATTAGACCTCTCTGCTTGGGTGGCTGCTGTGGTAGGTAGAAAATGCAGAAACTGGATGGAGTATTTCTGCATGCAACCATAGTTCTTTAAATATATTAGAATATATGCATTAATCACTTCTTGTCCCTATCTGTTCTACTGAACAGACTTACAACTTGAATAAATCTGAGAACTGTACTGTGCATTTACCTGTCAGTTACTATTTAATAAGCAAAGTACCTGAGGAAGTTTTACTTAGGACATTTTTTAATTGCTTTGCTAGAATGATATCTTTTCTAGTAAGTATTTCAGATTTTTTTTTCACATTCAAATGTTAAAGTACCATAAAAGATGAACAGTAAAGTGTTAGGAATTAATCTAAACAATACAGAATTAAAGAAGTACTGAAGACAAGGATCTTAAGTTTAAGGTTATTGAATGTCCATCTATTTTATTTGGAGTAGCCTTATCATAGGTGTGAAACACAATGACCCACAGCATCACACTGGTGTCTCATTGGCTCCATGGAGATCTTTTCAGAACTTTCCTAGGTCTCTGACCACTTCTCACTGTTAATGAATGAAAATGCAGAAGAAAATAGAAGATGCATTTGTAATTTTAGGGTAAATCTTAGACCCCTCTGTTGTAAGAATCAGTGATATAGATTATTCTAAATAAATCAAAATCATAAAATTGGAAGCAGTTTTAAGCTTTAGTGAGCAGGAAAAGCTCTATGTTGTCATGCAGGTGCTCCTGCACATACAGACACACACACACACAAACAAGCCTTAAGTGCAAAGATCACTAGGGTGGAGGGCTCCAGACCTGATATCAAGTTGAGAAAATATCTTTCATCAAGCAGTACATTTAGTACCAGATAGATTATGTCTAAAAATAGTAGCCATGTTTAATTAATTTTTTAGTCAGCATTTTGAAAAAAAATATTTATAACAGTAGAACCCTTGAAGGATGGGCTCGCTGTACAAGAGAATGACTTTCAAAGAAGAAAAATTATTCTCTGAAAAACTGTGCATATAAAATATTATACTTAAAATAATTCTTATATACACATATATTTTAAAGTGTGTGTATATATATGTATGACTGTATTTTAGAGTGTGTATATACATGTACACACAAAATTAGGTTACTGAAATCAGTCCCAACTTTATGATTGACTTTATTTCAATTGTAGCTATACAGGATATGATACTTTGCATATTTTTTTACTTGTTTATTAAATATTTACTATTAGCAAGAACTAAATGTTATCTTTCTGTTGAGTTGATCAAATTATTAAATAAGAAATCCTTTTATCCCCTAGAAACTCCTTAAATGTCTCTGAGCATAGAAATTCTGGAAAGATATTTTTTCTTTCATAAATAGGAAGAAATTCTAATTTTAATCAGTGGGTATAGGTGGAAAAAAAATAGCTCAGCTGCCAAAACAAAAGTTCCTCTCCAGATCTGAAACAGAAGCAGCAAATCAAACTGATTACAGATTGGAAGTAAGTGTTTCAAGTTCAAATTGTGTTGTAAATTCAACCATTTAAACAAAAAGTGTACTTAGTTTAGAACAAAAAGGATGTTTACAAAGAGAGTGGTGTTTAATCATTATCCTCTGGGCTCATGATGAAAACAGAAAGTGGAAGAGCAAGATGCAGGTAAAAGGGAAAAAAGCAATGTCTGTATTGATGGTACAGCTCCAAGACATGAAGGTCTTTGGGGGTAACACTGATTTCAGGGACCGAAGCCTTTAGTTTTCTACTGGTTGCTTATTCTTGCCCTTCTAATGCATCTTCCACTTTTCCAGCAAAATTTTTGGTGCAAGCACATACTGAACTAGATCAGGAAACTGTCAAAGCTGTCACCATCAGATGGTTTGCTTTTTGTGTTTTGTATTTGGTTTTATTTTTCCTTTGGCTGCTTCAGTTCCCTGGTCTAGTTTGGACATGGGTACAGAAACATGTTGGCCAGCCGATGTAGGGACAGTATCTTGCAGTCAGGTGAGACAAAGGAAGGGGATACTAAAACCAAACTCAAAGGTGGGAAAATTCACTGGAGGCCCCATCCTTAACAAAGATATTCTTTCTTAATAGCACATGACAATTTTTCTTACAATCTATCTCCTTTCATTTAAAGAGTAACTGCACCTGTGCTCATGTTTTTTCTTCTCCAGTAGAGATGAGACTTTTAATTCAGTAGAAATAAAATAATTTAATAGAAAAGAGTTTCTTGTAAGAAGGATGACTAGTACTTCATTAATTCAGCTAATAAACCAGTTTTGGACTAACAGAGGAAAACATAGCTGAGTTGAGAAAAAAGGTCATGGAAGCAAAATGCAAGAAGGCTAAGTATGTAAGTAGATAGATCTACTTGCTCACTGACAAGGAGAAAATGATTCAGAAGCTGCTGGATTTTTCAGATTTTTAGTTTTTTTCTTCAGTCTACATAGACAGCAAATTGAATGTAACAGTATCTTTTGACTAAAGTCCAGTACTTCTAATTGAAGTGCCAAACGGAGTCATAATGAACTTAAATGTCCAAAGAAATCTACAGTGAAGAACAAAAGGACTTTTTATCCCATGAAGACAATGTTTCTTTTTTTTACTTCTGCATGGAAAGATTTTGATAAATTTCCTCAATCATTTCAGTGGCAGAAAACTGTAATAGTTTTAAATTAAGATAGACAATACTCTGTTTATGGTAGTAGAAAATGTGTTCTGACAAAATAAAACTCCTGAAGGATCTTTGTCCAACTGTATAACTGAAATACAACTACTCAAATCTTTGAAAAGTTAGAAGGTTGTTTAAATTAGAATCCTACTTCTTATGAAATGCTGTGTTCCTCCAATAGTGTAATAAAACCTATTATTCTCTAACCTTTTAAACACAGAAAAGGCCTTAAAATTGCTTGTAACTATCTAGCCTGAACTTTTAAACCTTTTATTTAACTAGTCAATGCTTAATATGAGACAACTCACCATATCATCTAGAATAGATCTTCAGGGGAAATTTTTATTAGCTTGGGACTAAGGGTTGTCATCAAATTGAATTTTTCTCCTTACCTAGGTATGACAAAAAGACTCTGGCGTCTAAAATTAACTGTTTTTCTCGCACTTAAGACACCTTTGGTAAGATGACATAAATCACAGTAAACAAATTCTATTTCATTTAAATGACTAAAATCCTACAACAATCTACTGCAATAGAAAGTCTCCAGAACCAGAACTAATAAAAAAGATAAGATGGGAGAGGTAGTGTTCATGCTTACTCATCGTTCTGCAGCTACTAATAAAGCAGATTCTGACAAAGTGAATGCAGTGTAAAAGGAACTACCTTTTCCCATCTTCTTTATTCTGTTTTTGCCTTTCTCTCATAGCTCTTTTTTCCACCAAACACATAGCTGAGCAAATTGAATTTCTGTTGTGGTTTAACCTGGCTGGCAACTAAGCACCACGCATTCGCTCGCTCACTCCCCCCCCCCTCAGTGCCCGTCCCGAGCAGCGATTGCTCCCCCAGAGCCACGATCACTTTGCCCAAGCTGCGATCACTCTGCCCGTGATCGACCGACCAACTAAGCCCCCCCGAGCATGATGTTATATGGTATGGAATAGCTCTTTGATCAGTTTGGGCTAGCTGTCCTAGCTGTGCTGTACTCCCTCCCATCTTTTTATGCACCTGGCCAAGCAGGAGAAGCTCAAAAAGTCCTTGAGTAGTCTGAGCACTACTTGGCAACAACTAAAAACATCAGTGTGTTATCAACATTCTTGTAGTACTAAATCCAAAACACAGCACTATGCTAGCTTCTGTGAAGAAAATTAACTCTGTTCCAGCTGAAACCAGGACAATCTCCTAAAGAATGAGCTGATGGACTCTAAACTGAGGTCTGCTAACAGTATGGCTAACCGAAGAGAAGTGGCATAATTCCAGACTAAATGTGGGTATGCTATTTCCCTCATCAAAGGTGTTTTTACAACCATTAAGATTATTTGACTGTTATTAATTAGATTAGTAGTCTTCATCAGAATGTTCTGTTGCTTGGTGAAATTTCCTTATTTCACTTACCTCAGTTCTTGGAATTCAAACCTGTAGAATGCCAGCTTTTCATTTTGTGAAGCCAGAACTCTTCCTTTCTTGCTTTTTTTTTTTCTAAAAAGCCTCATAAAAATGGTTCCTGTAAACAGTTACATGTGTCAGTGTCCTAGTCCCACTAACATCTCTCAGTCGCTATGAGGAATGATGATGCAACAAATTAAACTTGCAGAAGCGGAAAAAGCCACTTTACTTTTCCTTGATAGGGAAACAGCATGCTTTTTTATTTATTGTTTCTTTTGCAAAATGGGAATTGGTGGAGAAAGTAAAGCATACAGCATGGAGCCAGATGGAATTAAATAGTTGCTGTCTATCTCATGCAGCAGCTAGGCCAGGACCATAGAGTATGTGATAATGCCAAACTCTTCTCCAAAAACTGTTTCTGATTTTTTCATTGAAGATGCTATTTGTTCTTTAGCTTAACAAACAAAATGGACAGACTTCAAACAGCTACATGTTTCTGACTAGTGACTTATCACCATGGACAACATGAAAATCTACAAAAAAATGGATCCTTTTCAGTATTGACTTTAAATGAAATAGAAAAAAACCCACCCAAACTATGTTAGAAATTGCATAAAGGTGAATAGAAATCTCCATTTAGGCCTGAGTCAAAATGATAAAGCCAAATGAAATAATTCTAGCAATGTTTCCAAACCAAGGACTTTTCGTTTGTTTGTTTGTTTAAAGAATGAATTTTTAATTAGCATTTTCCAAAGTGTTACCTAGTTGTAATCAGAACACAACTGTGGAGTTTGTATTGCAACTAATATATGGGTCACATATAAGCAGATAGAAAGAAAATAATTGGGGAAAGCATCTAATCAGTTTAAGAGTAGTGCACAACAGTGGTGAACATGAAAACCAACAAGTCTCTTGTACAAAATTCTGCTTCAGTCTTTTGAAACATTCAAATATTAGCTGTTAACCAACATGTAGTTCACCCAGGCACTAATGGGTATGGACTAACCTGTATTTAATTTTTACAGTAGTACAGACAAAATTCTACCCCCAAAATGGAAAATTTACCTCTAGAAAAACTGATACAATGACTCTTGTAAAACGTGTGCATTTACAATACACCTACTTCTCTTATTCTCAGCTGCACAACTGTCATAAGTGCTTATTGGGTGCTGGTTCCCAGGTAATGTAAGAAGGGAGGCTTTAGGGGTGGCCTCTGTGATGAAATGCTGGGGCTGTGCCATGCCGGACACAGACAGTTCCAGCCGGCTCCAACAGACCCAACACAGGGCACAGCTGAGCCCCTCAGCCAAGATGGTGGTATCTCTGAAAAAGCATATTTAACCTAGGGCAAAACTACTGCACACAGGCAGTGCACCCATCCAGACAGGATGACAGGGAAAATAAGATGAAGTTGTTCATGGATCAAGATAAAGGCAAGGAGATCACTTACCAATTACTATCATGGGCAGCATACACTACACTTGGGGAAAATTAATTTAACTAATTGTCAATTAAAATAGAGTTGGATAGTGAGAAACAAAGAGAAATTAAACTAGCACCTTCTCCCCTCCACCTCCTTTTTCCCAGGCTCAGCTTCACTCCTTCGTTCCTGAATCTTCTGTGTCCCCTTTCCCCAGGCAGCACCGGGGAGACAGGAAATGGGGAGTTGCAGTCGGTTCATAAAAGTTCCTCACCCCTTCCTCCTTCACTTTTCCCCTGCTACAGTGTGGGTCCTCTCTATCTATGGGCTGCCAGAGAATATCTGCTCCAGCACCTGGAGCATATTCTCCCCCTCCTTCTTCTCTGATGCAGGATTTTTTTTTTCCTCACTCCTTACACTTTCTTTACAGTATTTTGGCCTTTCTTGGATATGTTTTCTCAGAGGCACCACAGCTTTGTTGATGGGCTCAGCTTTGGCTGCAGTGGGTCTGTTGCAGAGGTAGCTGGAACTGGCTGTGTCCAGCCCAGATCAGCCCCTGACCTTTCCTTGCAGACACCACCCCTACAGTTCCCCTCACTGACAGACCTGGTAACCTACACCCAATAGAATAAGCAAAGTCTCTGTATTTATCTCATCCCAGGAGCTTTCTCATTCCTGCTTTTTTTCCTATAATCTCCCCCATCCCGACTGAGCAGCAGGGTGTGAGTTTGGCTGTCAGCCAATACTAACCCACCACGAGGTGGAAAGCATTTTACTAAGTAAATATGACATATTCTTAAAAAAAAACCCAAAACAAAAACAAAAACAAAGAAGCAAACAGTAGGAAATAATTTTAAAAGTATCTTCAGAAATACCTGATCCAGTTAAAATTCATGTGACATGGACATAAAAAGACTGTAAAAAACTACTGTAAGACAAATCTATAGAATGACTATAGACCGTTTTGTTTTCCTACCAGACATTCATGCAAGGCAAGTTTTTGTCATTTCACTTTGCTTTCAGATTCACCAGAATTTTATAAATTACTCAAGACACAGGAGAAGCTTAGCCAAGAAATGAAGGAAAGAGACCTATGTCAGATGAAGTTTAAATTTCTTCACAGAAACAAAGTAGTATTTCAGTAGAGCTTAAAAAGAAACATCAATAAAGAAAAAGGCAATCACACTTATATGACAAATTGTCCTCTTCATTACCAGGATCCAGATATCCCTCAAATGGAACAAAAGAATCATTCTGTCTTGAGATTGTGTGAATGACAAAATTCAGCAAGAAACCACCCTATCAAAGACATGCTAACGACTGAAGACAATCTCCCCAGCCCCCCCCCCCCCCCCCCCCAATCCACCCAGCCAAGAGAAACATCACTGGCCAGTACCTGCAGACTATTGCCAATTTTAGAGAGATTCTTAATCATGAGCGTCAAGAGTAAAATTCAAAGTTTCATGGTGATTAAGAGATGACACAACATTCCACTGCTTTGTCAAGTAAGAAAGGGATACCGAGAGAGAAAGGGACAGGAATTCACCAGGCAGTTAGCTACTATGCCCAGATTGCATTTTTGTGCCAATGATTTCCTCACCAGAGGTTGAAGTACCTCTCTTCCCAAAAGATGGTGCATCAGTGGAGATTTATTAAGTGAAGCAAGTTCTTGTTTCTGCTTCTGGCCTTCCTTTGCATATGATGGTGCAAGGAGTGAGTGAGATATTTTATGTATGCTCAAATTTCCCCATGTGGAATTCTCAGTCTTCCAGGTGTAGACATGTAGATAGAGTACAAAACTAAAGGTGGTTATTTGGAATTGTCCTTTATATGTGACAGTTAACATGATCCATTTTTATTTAATATAATTTAAGAATTATTCGCCTGTGTTTCAAGTGATGAATGTAATTTGAAGCATAATTCTATTTAAAATTAAAATATTGATGGCATTCTATTATATCAGTGTCGGTCAATTATTCCTTTATATTACTTCAAGAATAATGCATAATATAATTTATTTTTTAAGTCTGAATAATTAAAGAGGACCAGAAATTGAATAATATTATTGATTTTATAACAGGAAAACTACACTGCAATTATTGAATATGAGCAATGTGATTGATCTTATGTGAAAATGTTTTATACCTGAAAAAAATAGTTTAATCTGTTAGCAAATCACTTAGATCATGATTCTTCTCAAAATACATCATGTGGCTTACTAAAACCTGAACTGGAATTTGTTGTTGTCAGAGGAGCAAATACATCTGGTACAGGAAAAAACATGGATTTTTATCGCAAAGATATGTTTCACGAAGTTGATCTCTTCTGATACTATAAGGAATAGTTATAGTATGTGCAGCTGTTTTATTAATTTAGTTTGTTTCTTGCTAGAAAAGAGATTACTGTAGCAAATATCATAATATTAAACCTCAAGATATTTTGAACTAGTTTTGTTTGTTTGTTTTAACTCCTTTTCCCTTGTAGTCACAGCTTCTGCATTCATATCCTTTTAGACATAATTTTCAGGCTGCAGTACTTGTTTATCTTTAAAATTAGTATTCTAGTATTCCTGGCTGCATCTCCAAAGTACTTTCACTTCACAGAAGGCTAACAATCTGGAAGACAAAGAGGTTTTTCTTTTTATGTGTTTGTTTGTTTTGTTATTACAGTTCATTGCAATTAGGTTTTTTGTTTGTTTTAATCTTAAGATTTTGGATGTTAAACAAAAAGTGTGGCAAAAAGTACTTTCATGAAATACTTCAGAGTTCTCCAGAATTTTACTCTTGTTGTGGAATACATATAGAATTCATCTTGCCTAAACTTTAGTCATCAAGAAGTAGGGATATAATTGAAGCCATTTGTCTAAGTTACCTTACACTAAATGGGAAAGATAGGCATGATTTGTTCCTTCAAGGCAATTCATTCCATCATGAAATATGTGGGATGAATTGTCGTCTCAGAGTGACTTTTTATTTCTACTAAATAAAATAAGTACATGAACACACTGTGTGGGAAGAATGAGTGCTATGTATTTTAAGCCTCAAATATATCCCTGATTATTTTTCCAGTTCCAAGTTAGTACATTTGCATCACAACTAGTTTTGAGCTAGCTGTTTTTTAGTCACCTCCTAAAGTTTTTTTTTTTCTTCCTGGTTCTGTTTACCAGGTCTTTTAGAGTCTAAGTTGCTTCAGCCACACAGTGAATGGTAATGGAAGAAATAATAATGACAAATGGAAATAAACAAATAAATTGGTATGAACAAAGGAAACTAGAAGCAGAAGAAGCAAAAATGGGATTAATAGTATGGTCACAAAGTAGGACAAGAATATTGTAGGTGTATGTGTGATGATGTAAAATATCTGAGATGATTGGTATGATATACATGTAAGGATATGTTGAGATTTTGCAGTATTTGAGGCAGCATAACAGGCTGATGCAAGATCAGAAAATGCAACACAAGGAAGTTGCAGTGGTAAATCTAACAGGAATTTCAGAAAGTGAAGCAATAAGCAAAGGACTTGGTATTCAAAGAGGTTGATAACCTTCTTACATCCTGATAAAAGAGAGACATACTTCAACTAGATTTAGTGATTGATATAAGTATGTATTTCTGGATGTTTTTGTTTTCTTTTTCTGTCCCCGTGGTTCATTTATTACCACAAATGAACTTCCTTTTTCAAACTGCATTTTGATCTTGACTATGTACTTGAATGCTTTGAATGATGAAGACTGTAATCTGATGTATTACCTGAATGGCAATAAATTTAAAGTATCACTTTTTTTTTGGTTTTTATGCTGCAAAATAAGCACTCTCATCATCAGTTTCATCCTCACAGAATCATAATTACAAAAATCTTAACTGTAGACCCACTTCTTCATTCATTCTTCAAAAACCTTGGATGCTACTGAAAGAGGGGAACAGGTTTTGAGAGGAGTTACTGCCATATGGAAAGCAAGTGCAAGAAAAGATAAAACATGCAATAAAGCATATGAGAAAATGTCTGTATGGAATAAATCATTAGCCTTATGGAAGTTATCTTTGGCCTCTCTTGACTTATTTATGTCTCTGACTAGCAACAGCCTACATCTTATCCTTTATCAATGCTGAGGGAAGAGAAAAAAATGAATTAAAAGGACGTTACAGGAAAATAAACAAAATGTGCCTGAATGGAGAATTTTCAATTTCCTGATGAGATAACCTTTGGATAGAACAGCATAAGAACTTTGGATCAGGTTATGAATATGCTGCCCTTTAAGATGGATGAACTTTTTGAGAACTCTTTAAAATGTATTAGCTGCTACAGACAGATATTCTTTCAACCAGTAGCAAGTTAATTTTACATTACATGTTAATACTTCATATACAAATAATGAAAAGATAGGGACAATATTTCATAGATTGGGTGCTAGATTGCAGTATTTTCTTTTTGTAAAATAAAATTCCAACATCAGCTTTCATATCCATAACTATTGTTGCTAAAATTATGGGAAAACCAAATAGTTTATTGAAAATGTTTTCAATGTAGCACCTTGTTTTTGCTGTTATTTTATAAAATGATAGAACACACAAATCAATCTAGCATATTTTCTACTAACAACTTGGAATATTCTTTTGTAGGTAATCAATGAATACATTATACTCTAGATAGTGTAAGGTCTGAATAATCTGGAAGATTATGTAGCTATTACTATTTTATTTTTAGAGATATTGTCTAATTCTGCTGCTCTAACCAAAAGAAATATAAGAAAAATAAACATCATTTGTAGGTTACACAAAGACAAATTACAACTGAAATTTTATGGCAAATAAAATTTTATGTGTCGAAAGAAAAATAACCTCAGGTTTTTCTATTTTTCTTTTATTTTCAGAGAAGGAATAGAATAAAAATGTTGATATTTAGAACAGAATCACAATGATATTGTTAACTACAGAGCTATATTTCAAACACTTATTCTTTGTGGGGATGAATACGGGAATTTTCAAAATGCACTAGGAAAGACTAGATACCTATCAAGACAGGTGGGATAAAAATCACATCTAATTGTAAGTGTTTAAATATAAGGTCTTTGCATAAGTAGGTGTTTAAGCTTGTATATACAAGCAAATACTTGTAGGGTTCAGATGAGCAGATTACCACTGAGCACAGGTGATGGAACAGAGAATGTTATTCAGCTTATTCTAAGGTAGAAATTTATATGTAATTGCTACCTAACAGTTTTCCAGCTTTTTTTGAGATATCCTGAATATCAGCTGAGCTTCCAATTGTATTCCACACGTGCACAAGAGTAGCACTGGATAACCGCCATCATTTGCCAGCCTTCTGTGGATTTCTTGGATATCTTAAGATATTTCAGACTGAACTAGATATCTATGTCTAGGAAATTCAATCAAATATCTAGTTGGATGCTGACACATGCATTTAGAAATCGCCATTTAAAAGCCTTAATATATAAGCTGATTTCCGCCCCAATGCACCAGGGATGACTCTATTAACTTGGAAATAAGTTGTAATAGGTTGAAATAGGTTCTTGGAATAGAAATAGAATTGGCTGATTGCAGACCAAAGACTGGCTCTGCCACAGAGCAAGAGAAGACTAGACCAACATTTTCTTTCAAAAAAGGCAGCAGAAAATATCCTTTGCATAGTGCAAAAGGTTCAGCTCTGTCTAGATGACTAGAAACCTTAAATCTAGGCATTTCTTTGTTGGAATTTTTTCAAATCCAAACCTAAGAACTGGGTAACACAGTAAAGGCCCAATCTTTTTTTTTTTTTCTCCTTCATTTCCAATAAGACACATATTCTCATCCACCTTCACAGGAAAATGAGATTTTCATCTTCCTCCTCCTGACTGTATTCTTTAGGTTCGTGCTAAAATCTTCTTCTAATCTTCTTCCCCCCCCCCCCCCCCCTTTTAGTTTGTGAGGAATCCTGGATTCACATTTTTTTATGGCTAAATTCTTGTAAGTACTTTTAAGTAAAGATATTTCTATGTGTGTTTTCAAATAAGCTTAACAATGCCAAGGAAGCAAATCAGTGCTTAAAAAATAAGCATCTGTTGCCACTGTGGATGGTTAAGAGCACTGGAGCATGCTGAGGCTGACCTCATGGAGACAATGCATCTAATGCAATCTTGTACAGATAGTTACCCAGTGCAGCTTGAGAAAGCCCAGAGCACTTCAGTAACATACCTGGCAGTTATGTCATGCAACAGCTCTGCCTTTCTAGAGGGAAAGTTAAAGGCCAAGCTACATAGCCAAAAAAGCAATCTCAAGTAGCACAACATTAAGGCAACAGAAACTTGCTGCTGATGACAGGTCACCTCTTTCTTCATATATGTCCAGTCTAGCCCTGGTTTTTGAATCCCAAATGCCACTGAACAAGAGAGTAATGCTCTCATGTTTCATAGCATGTGTAATAACCTTATGTGAAAAAAACTTGTGGTTTTTTTTTCTAGTGAACATTGCATACCTGTATTTTATAAGAAATATTTGGACTGTTCTGTTAACTATGTATCTAAATTCTACTTAAATTATGTAAACCTGTTTTATATCTTAAGTGAATTTAATTCATTCAGTGTTTATCCAAATGTGGAAATTCAGAATTCTTATATAATACAGAGCAGCTCTTTAGGTATAATGGAGTTATACAATAAGGCAGATTTTATTATTGAAAACCAAATGCATGCAATAGAAACTATGCTTTAGAACTAAAGTTTTATATTATGTAGGTATAAAAGGACATTTTTCTAGTGGATGGCACTGTCCATTACATAGTGGTATGTATACCTAAATCTATTATCATAAAAGAAAGTGGGGTATCAGTCACACAAATCAGCTATTCATGCCCTTAATCTTATAGCTATTCTGAATTTCCCTAAATTTATGTTAGTTTATGGATTTACAAGACTAAAAGCCACCACCACTGTGATCGTCCACTTTGATCAGACATACAAATTAATCATGGTATTATAACTAATTAATTCCTATTTAACGGTATTCTTCTATTTGTTGGCAATCCTTCCCCTACTCCCAGGAAAAATAAAATCCAAGAAAGCACAATCAGGAATATTATCTAAAAGGTTATCCTAACAATCTTACATAATAACTTGTTTGATGGGAATGATGTTACTGTTAAGAATAATGAGCATTATCTACACTTCCTAACTCAGACTCCCAGGTTTTTGACTGAAGTTATGTACCTAGCTCACATATTCAGTGGGGAGAGAGTTGGGTGACTTTAAAGAGGTCCAAAGGACTATCCTGTCTACTTTATCAGAGTACCTAAGCTCAGCTGACTAGAATCCCTCTATGAAGGCTTTCATAGAATCATAGAAAGGTTTAGGTAGGAAGCAACCTTAAAATTCTTTAGTCCTAACACCCTTGCCATGAACAGGGACACCTTCCACTAGACCAGGTTGCTCAAAACCCCATCCAACCTGGCCTTTACAGTACCACCTTTTAATTTCACACCTAAACTAGTTGTGAAATATGAACACTTTTGGGGTTTTGACAAAGTTCCTACAATTTTGGGACAAGCCAGGTCTGTAAGCTAGACCGAGAGTATCTTCTATGTCACATTTATTCCTTATTGTGTCTGTTTCAGTTATCAATTAAATATTGAAGACGTCTGTCATGTCTTTCATCACAACACAACTTTAGGTTTTGATTTTAATTTTTTTTTAATTCATTAATGCTAGCATTTAACTGCTTGTTTTTAAGTGTCTAATGTCATGGTTTATTTCTTGTATTGTTGATATTGATCCTGATTATATAGGTCACTGATTTACAATTAATTACACATCATTAATAAATCTATAAACTGCTTAGATCTTATTAGATTTAAACCGATTGAGTTGACCACCTTTTACCTGCAACTACATCAATATTAATTTACCAATCATTACCTCCATGAAAAACTGTTGAGTACATCCTGGTGCTTCTCAGTCTAGAGCTCAGCACAGAGCTAGTATATTCAAATATTTCTAGGGCAATGAAGCTTCCTTAGACTGTTTCTCTGCCTGAGAAGAAGCATTAGTTCCTTGACATGATTTCTTGGGTTTTGAAGAAATTCACCACCGACTTAGTTTAAACACTAGCTTGTTTACTGGTCAGGTTTTCTGTTTCAATACCCAAACTATTCAGTTCATTTTAATATAGTAATATCTGAACTCAGTATGTCTCATCCCTTTTTTAACCATGTGTCTCTAGATTGTGACAAAGTAATAACTCATTCCAAAGTAAATTGATCTTTAAAAGTCTCTTTCTACAATGTGTGTAGCACAATGAAAGTTAATCTTCCTGTCTCTTCCCTGAACCCTCCCTCAGGTATCATGAAGTGCATACCTGAATACAACTTACTGTATTGGTTATGTCAGTAGAGCCAAAGTGGAATCTGAAATACCCATTGCAGAGTTTCCGGGAAATTTACTTTGTGACATCTTCTGTGAGTGACTGGGATTTCTGATAGCTTGATTATATCTGGGACATTTCCCAAAATTATTTGAAAATTTTTCCAAAAGGGAATTTTCATTTTTATTTATTTCCCTTTGAGAACAGATAGTACTGAAATGTTAAGAATTTGCTAATGATCTTTGAGAAGTAACAAGTGGGATTCATGAGATCGAGAAGTGAGTCCTGCAAATACCTTATAATAATACAGGCTTCACGTGTTTTTTGTTTTTTTTTTTTTTTTAATTTGGTTTGTTACAGTTCATATGCTTTTCTGTCTGTCAATCTTATTTTGGACCATTTTTGGACTTGATTTTAACGATTCTAATGTAAAGATACAGTGCTGGGAACTAGTGATGTTGGTGTAACCAGCACTCGAGTTCTCCCACAACTCTAGAAATTAAGAACCTTAATTCAGACTCTTAAACTGAATGGGATTGGTTTTCAAAGGTTTGTTTCCATAATACAAAATAGGAACTGTAGATCCTGATCATTGCTGTTTACAAGCAAACCTCTCTAACCTTTGCTATATCCATTTTTACCTCCTACTGTTAAGCCCTGTCCTTATTCATGTTAATATTGTTTCTTCCAATTTCTTCCAATTGTAGTAGACAAAATTAGAAATATTTTAGATGCACAATATACTGAGTCATATCTTGATGTGTTTTGCTTAGTGTTCTGTTAACATACATCTACAGTAAGCTGTTGGTTTTGGGACAGCTAAATGTATAGAATTTAAACAGTGGAAAGACAACAGAAGCACAATGATATTTTTCTGTTCCAAATTTTTGGCATTGTGTTATTTTGTAAATTTGGGATAAATCAGCAAATAGATAAAGAGTTTCATGGGGAATCTGAAGATTGATCACATAGCCAGCCCTGAAGGGACTCCATTCCATATCCAGAAAGAACTTTAATGACTGTGTAAGAAAAATCTTTTATTTCATCAGTTGAAATCTGCTGTAGTGCCAGAACCACTTTGTTAAATATCAGAAAGGCAGATTAAATAAGCTATATGTCCTCTGCCAATACTTTCTATATTAGCAGAAGAGCAATGGAAAGAAAATATTAACTGAAATCTAAAGCCAAGGACAGCTGCTGAGAAATAAATTAAGCAATCTTTTAATTGATTTAGTAATCAGCTTCCTGATGATGCAAGCCACTTGATTATTTTATCAAACTTGTACTTGAAGGCAGGTGAGGCTGCAGAATGCTTTGTATGACTTCATAATTATGAATTATTTGCTGCACTTCTCTTAAGGACTATATGATCTATATGATTCATTTATGAGGGTAAGCAGCCTCTTGTAGTTGATCTATTAAACATGACAATAATTTGAAATAAAATTAACACACAAAAAAACCCCCACTAACCAAAAAAAAACCCCACAAAAACCAGAGTGGAAGCTGTGGCTCAGCTTAGGTATAGGAATTTACTTCATTCATTATGATACTTTGATACTTGCATTGTCCACAGGTTGTTTAGCTTCTACAGCAAACAGAGAAATTTAAGTTTGTATAGCAGGGCCAACTGTTGAGGTGTCCTGGTTTCGGCTGGGATAGAGTTAATTTTCTTCACAGAAGCTAGCATAGTGCTGTGCTTTGGATTTAGTACTACAAGAATGTTGGTAACACACTGATGCTTTTAGTTGTTGCCAAGTAGTGCTCAGACTACTCAAGGACTTTTTGAGCTTCTCCTGCTTGGCCAGGTGCATAACAAGCTGTGAGGGCTTGGCCAGGTGCATAACAAGCACAGCTAGGACAGCTAACCCAAACTGACCAAAGAGCTATTCCATACCATATAACGTCATGCTTGGGGGGGATTAGTCGGTCGGTCATGGGCAGAGTGATCGCAGCTTGGGCAGAGTGATCGTGGCTCGGGGGGAGTGATCGCTGCTCGGGACAGGCTGGGCATCGGTCAGCGGGTGGTGAGCAATTGCATTGTGCATCACTTGTTTTGTATATTCTGTATATTCTCTTACCATTATTATTATCACTATTGTTATTCTTCTCTCCTATTAAACTATCTCTGTCTCAACCCACGGCTCTTACTTTTTTTTCTTTTCTCCGATTCTCTCCCCCATCCCACTGAGGGAGTGGGGGAGTGAGCGAGTGGCTGCATGGTGCTTAGTTGCCAGCGAGGTTAAACCATGACATGAGGTTACTGTGTTTACTAGCTCCACTGTCATTCGCTTTTGATGATGGCAACAGAAAAACATTCAGTCTTTTTGGACATGTGTTTCCATCCTCTAGATACTAACTTTCAAGTCAGGGGGTTTGGTCCCCTTTTTCCATTTCTCGATACTTCGATGGAAAGATTGTGTCTTTGCTCTGCTGCTACTAAGCTGTGTCACTCTGATGTCACATTTTAGTCTGATGTGTCCATTATCTCACAGACGATGTAAAGTTACGTAAAAAACTCCTTCAGCAACTCCTGTGCACCCCTAATTATAAATCTGGAGATGAAGGAAATTTCCACCTTCACTGTATGGTCACTGAGTAGCATAAACTGTAGATACATCTTGACATCAGCCAGCTTCTACTCTCATTCTATGCTCAAATTCACATGTAGCTTAAACTAAATAAATCTATATTTACTGCTCTTTTTGTTTTCCTGCTTCTACTTCATCAGCTGATTCTCATTCCACTCCAGTAATTGCTACTTCCAAGTATGTTCATAACACCTCTATTTTCTTTCTTAAATTGGTAAAGAATTTAATGTTTTCAAAACATAACAAAGAGAAGAACTACCGGTTCTTCAGTGTGAGGTCACTCTGGTTTGGCAATAGTTAATATAGACCCAGAAAGCAGTCTACATATAATTGTCAAGTTTTAGAAGTCAATATTTCTCAAGTGGCTTCACTTCCCTTTGGGGGGATAAGAAACTAAATTAACAGCAAACTCTGGGAAACGTCATGTTCCATATGAACTTTCCCTTTGTTACAGCCTGTAAAGTATTAGCTTTTCTATATTACAGATTTTTAATACCTGTATTATAGAAATTCAGGAATTTTGTAACTGAGTGTCAAATTCCAATACTTTTATTTTTTCTGATAAATTACGTTCTTGGCAAAAATTTCCAAGTACATTCTAGCTTTTCTTTAATCTACATTCAGTTCAAAAAAAATTAGGGCATTCTGGTTTAGAGAATTGTTTTCAGAAGTTAGTCAATAGTGAGTTATAAAGGTGGTTTCATAGTTTGGATTTGCATGGTCTTATTTATATATTTCTAGTGAATAAATATATGTCAATAGTATTAACCTCAATTCTCCATTGAGGTGTATATCATACCATATCATATTGTATCAATATATATATTTTTGTGTTTGTGAGTGTGTTGTAATATGCAATGTCCAATACAGAATTATATTACAATAGCTTTTTGCTAAGTCTTGAACATTGTCAGTTTCCTTGTTTTTAGAAGAACTGCCTCCAACATCATGTAATATTTTTGATTATTGATAAATAATTGTGCATTTCACATTGGACTTCCTTTACATAGTTAAAAAGTTTCTTTACACGTTTAATTCTAGTATAATTGTATCAGGAATAGTGTGGGCATCAGGAGTAAGGAAATGATCATCCCACTGTAATCCACACTTGTGAGGCTGCACCTTGAATACTGTGTTCAGTTTTGGGACCCTCACTACAAGAAGGACATTGAGGTTCTGGAGTGTGTCCAGAGAAGGGCAATGAAGCTGGTGATGGGTCTGGAGCACAAGTCTTATGAGGAGCAGCTGAGGGAACTGGAGCTGTTTAGTTTGGGGAAAAGGAGGCTGAGGAGAGACTTTATCGCCCACTACAACTACCTGACAGGAGGTTGTAGTGAAGTGAGTGTCCATCTCTTCTCCCAAGTATTTCATAGGACTTGCCTTTACCAGGAATACCACTCAAAAAATAGAGCTTTGTGATTTTAAGAGCAATTAATATGTCTATGATTTGGACACCGAAACAAAACTGCTACTCTTTTAAATTATTGACAGAGTCAATATTCAGTATCTCACTGCCATATTAACAGTAAAAGATCTCTTGCTAACAACACTACCCAGCATTTCCTGAACACATATTCTTCTTTGGGCTAGGTCCTGTAGAAAGCCTTAGTAAAGTGACTGAACATAAGAAGAAGAAAATTCCCAAATAGCTTTCTCACTATTGGTCTGTAATGCATTATAAAAATGTTAGATAAGTGATTTATTATTTCTAATAATAACAACTTTCACAGTATTTGCATTTTATACTAGGCTTTTTTTTTATTTAGTTTTTCTATAGATGACAATGGTGTTTCTCATCATCAACCTGTAATATCACACAGCATTCAGAAAAGTCACATAAATAAAAATAAAAACATTGTAAATCATCTGTCTGCAGGATTACAGAAAGAAGGCCACATCAAATTGAAATATTAAGTAATAATAGAAGATAAAAAACCCTATCCTGTCATTAATCTGCTGTGACAGCTCACAGTTTCTTTAAGTTCTCAAAGGCTGGCAAAGAATGTAGCATCAGGAACAGAGTGATACCTATCTGTTAAACTTCAGAGAAAAGCTCAGTGTTCTTGCAGAATGATGAGTGTTACAGGGAACGATCTCAAAATATGAGAGCAATTTTAAAGTCCATGTCAGGACAAACAGCTTCCACTGATATGAGTGAATAAGGTGAATGAGTTTTACTAATTCAGTAATCACTTGTTCTCCACTCACTGTAAAAAGTTTGTATCTCCTGAAATGCAGTTTGAATTTGTCAGAGCTGCAGAAAAAAAAACACTAAATGTGACAGGAGAAATTGCTGGACATGACAAGTAACAGCATGAGGATCTGAGAGATTGTACAGGTGGCTAAGGGAGAAGCATATGAGGAACAGCCGAATTTCACAGGCAACTGAAGGGGAGCTCTGGGGCCTTTAGGAGAACAGAGTCATGCAAGGCCAGCAGTGCCTTGGTAACCCTGTCTATGACATCATGAGAGGCAGCCATGACCCAGGTCATGGTATCAGGACTACCAAGACTGTGTACAGATGAAGCAAAATAGAGACCAAGGGGAAAAACATAATTAGGGGCAGGTTGTTTATTTGGAAGAGATTTGAAAAGAGAAAGGGAGGTACAAGGGCAACAAAAAGGATGGTCAAGAAAGGGGATAGGAGGATAGGATATACAAGTTGGGTCACTGGAGTTTTTTTCTTGCTCTGTTGTACAACCCTGTGCTTAATCGCTGCAAGCTGCAGTCTAAATAAATGATAAACCAAATCTCTTGTTGTTATCATACTCCAGGTGTCAAGCTTGCTTCCAGGACCAGAAGAGGGATTAATGTGATGCTTTGTGTGGTTACAGGTTGGGTACTCAGATGATTGGATCCAATGGTTGATTTGGGTACTGGTATTGTGATGATAGTGCTTGTTCCAGGTCTGAAAGCATCAGCAGCTACCTGCCACCTCCTACCAGAATTTACCTTTTGAAGTGCTAGGGAAAAAAATCCTGTAAGCTTTGCTTGTTATCTGGCATGCTTTCCCATTTGCAGCTACCTAAATTATTTAGAACTATTCAGCATATTTCCAAGATAAATTTTCCCCTTTCAGAAAGCACAGCAGAGAACAAAAAGCTGCCTCAAATATTCATGGTGTGGTCTGGTGCTTTTGAGACAGGTGAATGCTGTTATTTTTTTTGTAATTTTCAGCTACACAATACAAAATCAACAGTGTCAAATAGATCTGTATGACAAGACTAATTGTCACTATTTTAGTAAAGCAAAAATGTAGGGCATTTATTTGCAGAGTAGATGGGAATTAAAGAAAGCTGGAAGTATTTTGTACCTTTTTTCTATGCTACCAATGAATAGCTATGACTGAGATATTAATAGAGTCATTTCTTCCTGGATTTATTCAGAGAAAACTAACAAAAGTATTATTCCCAAACTTAGTATAATTCCACAATTAATATTAAATAATTAAACCATATTCATTGGTTTATCATGATTCATTAGTCCTTAAATGCCACAAAATAATTTCAAGTGGGCAGCAAAATTATACTTGCCATTTTAGGAAATTAAAATTTCTACCCCACTGCTTCTCAATACCCACCAATTCATTTTGACAAATCAGTTTCATTCTGTTATGTGTTAAACCAGTAACAATATCAAGCATCTTGACTGAGCTCTCACCTCAATGAGATAATTTTGTAACCATATTTTCAAATAACATACAGATGACTGACATGTGAAATATTTATTCATATTTATCCACTTCAAACATTATAAATTACTCATTAGGGATAAAAAAAACAGTGTCACAAACTGGAGTACCGTCAAGCACTCAAGTATTTACTTGGTGTCTGAGTTTCTTTGGTATTCTTTCTTTTGGATGGAACATACTACAAAAGACGATCTGTCATTTTCTTCAAGGGTTTCCTCTTTCTCCTCATCTTGCCTTCACTAGAAAGTCTATCAAACTGTTACATATAGGGTAGATGATCTTCTAGGAGTGTGATGCATTTGTTCATTAAACACAAATAACTATAGACTTTAAAAAGCTTAAATGTGTAGGTGCAATGGTGTGACAGTTTTAATATTGCTCCTCATATTTTACAGGTTTCCCATGACATATATTTCTAACTTCCTTGTTAAGTCCTCAAGGATACCTTCAGTGGCAAAAATCTTCAGCAAATCAGAAGAAATTCTCCAAAGATTTATGTGACAGCAACTTCCAGTAATAACATCATTCCAACTATTTCCCACAGTGTTTAACCCTGATAATCAAAATCTATTTTAGTGTATATGTCCAGGACTGAACTGTATGAAATTGGAAAGAATAGCTAGCTCCAAAATTTATTTAAAACTTTAGTGTAAGACATGATAGCAAGAAAGAGAGAAGGCATGGAGATAAAAACCATACAATACTGATCTGCACAATGGGATATGAAGATAGCTTAACCATCAGCATAGTCATCACAACAGTGGCCTGAACAGCTGCTGAGGGCTTCTGGTAGTGGCAAAAATATACTTGTGAGTCTTCACTGAGCCCTGAAGTCAGAAAAGGACAGCAAAAACCCCACCTAAACACATTAATTTACCTGTTTAGAAGATGAAGGTTATAGAAACTAGTGCAATGGAACAAATGGACCTATCCATCAACTTTTTAAAGTGAGTAAGAGATCATAGCATCTTCTGAAGTATTTTATACTTGATGTGATGGAAGAGGAGGGGCTGACAAATGACAGTGGGATGCAGGGTAATGATATATATTTTGTGGTTTATAAAACTTCAGTTGTGCTTACCACAGACCTTAAATGCTAGCCTGAACTCTGGATTTCACTCAAAATTTACACTATAGTCAGACTGTAAAAAACTCATCCACAGGTTATTATATTCTCATTTAACCCATATCCTGAAATCCTAGAAGTGAACCCAAGAAACAGAGCTTCCAAGAGTAGTGTGACTCACCTACATGATTGAATAACATCTAACAAAATCTTATCCTTCACCTAGAGTTTTTAATTTCTAATTTTTTTCTCAAGAAGAGTTCTTTCACACCCTTTTCCATTGCCTACTGCTTCAACTTGCCCACAACAAGAGCAGAACAAAATCCACAGTTCACAAACTTATATGTCCTTATTTCATACTTAATTCCATGGGCCAAATGCTTTAATGGAATCTCTGAGTTTGAAATCAAGCTAATCAAACAGTAGAGATGAATCTCAAATAATTACAGCTAGGAGACCTCCAAATCCTGATTCAAAGATGACGTACACAGTATTCTCAAAAGAAAAGCCTGTGATCTAAATTATAGTTCTACTTGGTACTAAAAATTGCAGACTCAGTAGATAGCATACTGATTTTGCCTAGCCTTCATCCTCCTCTTCACTAGATCAAAAGTAATAATTAACTGCCTCTCTCTTTCCTGCTGGAGCTAGGAATCTCACCCACATCTCCCTCAGCTCCACCAGTGCTAGATGCCTTTTCTTCAAATTGTCTAAATGATTAACATAACAAAGTTAAACCCAGAGCAATTGCTCTTACCTAGTATTTAGCTTGAAGGCTTCTGTTTCTATTTTAAACCTGAAGAAGGGCTTGCATGCCCAAAAACTTGTCGTCTTTTTTCTCAGCTATATTTAGTCTAATAAAAAAAAAGTTACACATCTCTAAAAATCCTTCCTCATTAGCTAATAGGAACACTTTCAGTTCTATTTTAGAATTAAATACTATTTAAAAAAACATTGCAACCCCAAAGATGAATAGCTGTTGGTTTTTTGTTTAAATACACACCAGCAACTATCGAATGCATAGTAGACATAAAAAAAAAATTGTCTTCAGTATCATATTTTATATTCAAGAATTCTCTGTAGCTCTAGAGTAAGATTAGAGCCACTAATGAAATGTCAGTTCATTGTTACAGGTGAGTTAGTTCTGTGTTTGTTTTCAGGAGTTCATTCTGGCAACTTAAAATTACATGTGTTTTTAAGACAGAAGTTCCTCTAAAGGGTATGAGTTCAAGGTTAGGTGCACAAATTAGCACTATAAAAAAAGTACATGGCCTACAGGAAACACAAATTTAATTTATGACTTCGTTGCCTAGTATAGTACTAAGTATTTCATAGTAGCTATGATGAATACAGAACAGGACAAAACAAGAAAAAGACCAGTGTGATATTTTACATGTATGTTTGAGCATGCTTAATTGCTATATTTTCCAAGTATCACTTTGAAATAGAAAAATATGAAACAATCTTCTGTAATTTACAAAGTAACAGCAAGCATCAGAGAATATTTAGAAACAAATACCAAAATGTGGGATCCTGAAAATAAACTGAATAAATAAATAACTTTAACTTAAGAGAGGAAGTCTAAAATTATTCTGTGTTAGAAGTGGGAATCAGTTTGAAGTTAAACAACTTAAAATTCAGCTGTCAGCATGTTGGTATAAATTCAGTTACTTAAATGGCAAACCTAGTGCCATTTGCAGTGTCCCAGGGCCTACTACATTGGCTTCACCTGCCAACCCAAAAAGGCAGAGGTCTTTTACCAGCCTTGAGTCACTACTGTTGGTCTGTGTAAGTGCCAGCATATAGGACACAGGGTCAAAAGAAGATTTGTGCCTCCTTTAGCAGCATCTGCAGGACAGACAGGGTATCCTAGATCAGCTTCAACTATTCTGGTGACTGATGTGTAATCTACTAAATTGAGCCTCCTGTACTTAGTCAGCTTAGAGTGTGGAGCCTAATGAGACTCAGGTAACCATCTCCTCTGCATGGTCAAGAGCTGGATCTCTTGCCAATCTCTACCAGCTGAACAGAGAAGATATTCAGTAATTAAACTGGGAAACTGAAAGCCTGCTCACTTGTAGACACCTATACTTAGACATATGAATGAAGGCACCACAGCCTGAAACATCTTTCCCTGCCAGACTCACCTAGTAAAACTGGAGAAGAACACTGATGCAATTTCTGTTCAGTGAACTACATAACACATTCCCATGAGGACTACTGAATAATATTTAATGCCATTTCTCCCTCTGTTAGACCTTCCAAGTCAAGTGTTGCAAATGTTTCAATTTTAGGCAGTTTATGAAAAGGTGTTTGTTTTCTATGGGTGATATCATATTCCACAGTATGTGTAAATTTAGTGAGTGATATAGTGAGGATATATTACAATTACTGTGCTAGCTAGAAGAAAACAGCATATTCTGTGGTTTGTATGGATCTAATTCTTGTTTATATCAGATCAAAATTATAATGGTCCTTCTATCTCCAAACCTGGACTTTGCTAGGACAGAATCATGACAAATGATAATATACAAAACAACACCAGCTATGAGTCCAACATTTTCTCTGGGTAAAGAGATTTGAGAACAGGTTTCATGAAAATCTCTTTTTAGGGAACAATTTACAATCATTACAAACACAAGCACTTTGCTGAGATAAAGGACCATCATGATGGTGAAGTTCACTTTACATTTATGCATTAGTAGTATCCTGGGCCATATTTATTTAACAGAAAGTAGGTTAGGTCCAGACTTGAATGATCTCTAGCTGATATTAAAAATGGTATACAGATACACTGTTCCAGAAATAACACCTAAATCCATTTTACCTTTAGGAAAACTGTTCCATAACAGCTTCCTGCCCTATTTTTTGAGACATTTTGTATTAAAGAAGCTCATTTTATCTTATTTCTTTATTGGTCTCCAAGTTACCAATGGGTGTTATGTTTTAAAAAAACTACTTGGATACTGCTTGTTTAATATATATTATAAATATATATATATAATTATAAATAATATAATAAGGTTAATATTTGAAAAAGAGGAAATAAAAGATTGCATTTTGGACCATTCCTATTTTTATACATAGCTAGAGGGGGGTAGCACAGTTTAATTCATAGTATTAGCAGGATTCAGCCATGCATGTAAAGGAGAAAATCCTAATTAGATATTCATTTATGTACATTATACTTACTTTTTTGCTGACTTGAGTAGCCCTGTGAGAAGAACATCTGTTTTTTTATGAGATTCCTAATTTGAGTTTTTTCTTACCCGGTGAACATAAACCTCATAATATTAGAGGACAGCTCTCTCAATATGGTTAAAAGGAGACATTCCATACATGCTTTAAGCAGCTTTCCTGTTTAAGTGAACTAGGAGGCAGTCACTATTAGCTTCAGCTAGGATGTAATAAAACCTACAGGCTAAAATTTTATATGAGATATATAATCAGATCAGTCTGTTTTAATTTAAGCATACAATGTATTCTGTGTGTTCATTCATTCTAGTTTATAAGACAACAAAAGAATAAATTTTGACTTCCACATTGCAGCCACACAATACCTCCTAAAAACTTTTTTTTTTTAGGCTAACAACCGTACTTAATTGTAATGTAGCACAATTATACACAGACAATGCAACTGCAACCCAGACTCACACAGAGACATCCTCCAATGTAAGATACATTTTTGGGGAGAAGGGCTGTAAGTCATGTATAATTTGGAAAGAAGCAGGTGGAATCATAGAATTAAAAAATAATTCCAGTTGGAAGGGACATCAAGAGATAATCAATCCTAATGTCCTCCTCAAATCTGGTCAAATTAGACTAACATGTTCAGGGCCTTGTTCAAGTTGGAGGTATGAATATCTTCAGTCATGGAATTTCCACATCTAGGTGGTCAGCTCATTCCTGGGCTTGATCACCCACATGACAAAGTATTTTCTTATGACTAGTAAGATTTTTAAGTGTTCCAGCTTGTGTCCTACCACTGAACCTTTGAGAGGAATCCCACTTTGTTTTATTTACAGAGACATATTAGGTAGCTGCAGACAGCAATGAGACCTCCCATTAGCTTTCTTTTCTCCAGCCTGCACAAATCCAGTTACCTTAGCATCTCCTTACATGACCTCTGATGATCTAAGTGGTCTCTGCTGGTCTCACACCAGTACGTCTATGTCTGTTGTGTACTAGGAAACCTCCTACTGAACACAATACTCCATATATAGGCTCAGTGCTGAACAGAGAAGGCAGCTGGCTATACTCTTGCTAATGCAACCCAGGATGCTGTTAACCTTTGCTGCAAGGGCACATTGTGAGTAGCGAGAGCTAATAGAATCACAGAATCACAGAATCACAGAATTGCAAGGGTTGGAAGGGACCTCGGAAGATCATCTAGTCCAACCCCCCTGCTAAAGCAGGCTCTCCTAGAGCATGCTAGACAGGACTTCGTCCAGGCGGGCTTTGAATATCTCCAGAGAAGGAGACTCCACAACCCCCCTGGGCAGCCTGTTCCAGTGCTCAGTCACCCTTAGAGTAAAGAAGTTCTTCCTCATATTCAACTGAAACCTCTTATGTTTCAGTTTGCACCCATTGCCCCTAGTCCTGTCACTGGACACCACTGTAAACAGGCTCCTTCCGTCCTCTTGACTTCCGCCCTTAAGATATTTGTAGGTGTTGATGAGATCCCCTCTCAGTCTCCTCTTCTTCAGGCTGAACAAGCCCAACTCTCGCAGCCTTTCCTCGTAGGGGAGATGCTCCAGACCCTTTATCATCCTCGTTGCCCTCCTCTGGACTCTCTCTAGGAGTTCCTCGTCTTTCTTGTACTGGGGAGCCCAGAACTGGACACAATAGCCTGAGGACAAGAAAAAACTTAGCCATCTCTCAGCAGCATCCCAGATCTGAGCATCCACCAAACAGCAAAACTCCTAGGACATCAAGTCAGGTTATAAGATGGTTGCTCCCATCCCCCGCAGGACATAGTCTCCAGTCACGGTCATCTGCCACCATGTTTGGTGCAGACACTTGTTTCAGCATCAGCTGACACTGGTGCTTCCATTCTGAGAGCTGTTCCTCCTCACCTGTTGATAGGCCAACATATCTCTTCTGAAGCTGCAGATGGAGGATAAGTCCTATCTGCTGCCAGAAAGTACATGCTTCCTCCCTTCCTTGTCATTGTCCCTACTCCTCCCTTCAGTGTGGTCTCTACTTGTGGATTATTCCTTGCATCACAGGACTCAGGCTTTTGTCTCTATAGAGTGTCTGCACAGACAGAGTTGATTTATGTGTGTTGTGATTTAACTCTGACAGGCAGCTAAGTCCCACACAGCCACTCTCTCACTCGCCTCAAATAGGGACTAGGAAGAGAATAATGGCAAAAGCAAGAAAAACTCATGGATTGAGATAAAGACAGTTTAATAAGTAAAACAAGTGCCACATGTGCAAGCAAAGCAAAGCAAGGAATTCATTCACTACTTCCCATTGGCAGGCAACTGTTCAGCCATTTCCAGGAAAGAAGGGCTCCATCATGCCTAACGGTTACTTGGGAAAACAAACGCCATCACTCCGAACGTCCCCCGCTTCCTTCTTCTTTCCCCAGCTTTATATGCTGAGCATGATGTCATATGGTCTAGTATATCCCTTTGGTGAGTTGGGGTCAGCTGTCTGTTAGGATACAATTTTGTTGGATGAGAGGAAGTCTCCCTTGCTTTCTAGCCAAACTCAGACAAGTCTGGGAGGCTAGGGGCAGCTAGACCAACCTCTCCTTTCAGGTTCAATCCCTTCGAGCAAGATTAAGACACAAACGAGGTCAGATGTTGTAAGTCCACCTGTTTATTAACTGTTCAGGGGGAAAGAGAGAAAGCACTGATAGGAAAGGAAGGAAGGAAAGATAGGAAATTAAGCAAGAGGTCCAGATGGAAGAGCGCAGACAGTCACCACCATGGATCCACAGCATCCTGGGGGTCTGTGCTTCTGCCATCTTCAGTGGTCTCCTGTGGGGTCGGTGGCCACCAGCGTCTTCAGTGATTGCCCGCAGAGTTGGCAGTCCCACAGGGTCTTCAGTGGTTGCTCTCAGAGTTGGTGGTTTCCCCAAGGTCTTCAGTTGTCAACTGCAGAGTTGGTGGTTCCCCGCCCTGAGAAGGTCTGAGAAAGCCGCCTAAGTCACACGCTTGGGCATACATTTTGTGCGCTTTTCTTTTAGCTTTGTTGTTGTTGGGCAGGAGCAGGGATCAAACTGCAGGCCTTGGTGGGAAAGTGCCCTGGGTGTCTGATAAGCAAATGAACGGTCTGCTGCTTCAGCAAGCCTGCAAGCCACCTTGTCTGATCTCAGATCTCCACACAAAGGAGCAAGCTTTGAGACAATTAGCTGTCTATTCAGTCTCCCACACTGTCCCATCTGTGTCCCCTCCCAGGTTCTTGTGCACCTCCAGCCTACTCTCTGGTGGGGCAGTGTGAGAAGCAGAAAAGGCCTTGACGCTCTGCAAACATTGTTCAGCAGTAAATAAAACATTCCTGCACCATCAGTATTGTTTTTGGTCACAGATCCAAAATATAGTGCCATAAAAGACACCATGAAGAAAATTAACTCCATCCCAGCCAAAAACAGTACAATGTGATTCTGTGAGAATGTCATCACCTGTTCCCCCTTTGCTGATGTTACAAGGGAGAAGAGCAAACAAAAGTTTAGTTATCTGTTGGAAGTTAAACAGTAGAGTCATTATTATCACTGCAATACAAAGAGAGGATAAAAAAGACAATGACTATTCTAGAAATCTAAACATTTATGTCCCTAGAGCAAATGGAGGTGATTAGTTAACCCTTAGAAAAATAGATGGGAAAATCATTTAAGGCACTACAAAGGCAGTAGAAATGGCAGACAGTCAAGAATATTCTAGCTGGCCATAAATTAGAAGAATACCAATCCCAGAGGGAACAAAAAGAGGGGACAGAAAAATCATAACTGTGAAGAGCTCTCCCCATTTCAATAACATTAAGAGCTTCTCTAATGAATACAATTGGCAAGGGAAGTATTTAGCAATGTATAATACTACTTAAGACATATTAGGCGCTTGCATTTCCTTATGACTATTCCTCTGAGTTATTTTGAAGGACAAATTGTCTCTTGTGGCAGGGTAGAAAGAATGCCTTCATTTATTTTTTTTTTTTCTTTATGAATGTGGCAGAAGTAGAGAAATCTTCCTATGTAGATGCTTTATCATCTGTAAGAGAAACAAAGTTTACAACTTGCAAAGCTGATCTATTTTAGGAAGACAGATTAGTACTGAAGACAGACTTCAAAGTGTGTAGCAGAGCTAAATTCTGCATTAGTGATGGAATATAAACAGAATCTGCTGCATCCATTTTATATCTACCAGCATATAATGCATTTTTGTCCTGTACTGCTCTGCAGTTCTTGCAGTTACACAGTGGTTAACTTCAATTCCAACAATATCATTACAGAAATCAGAAACTCGGGCCTTTTCAAAGGCTATCTAGCATGAAAGCAAGCTATTATCATATTGTACTGCCTACTGCCACAGAAGTACTTAAAAAAAAATCTTTTCTCTCTGTTGTGTGCAGGGACAGGAGAGGCTCCTACAGTGAATAATTCCTAATGAGATAGGAAGGCATTCTTTTGCCGTAGTTTGCACAACCGTTCTAGATTTTAGGTGAGGATCACCACCTCTACTTCAGTGGCAACACACTGCCTTACCCAAACCAGCACTCGGGAGTGATGAGTGGATTGCAGGCCATGCACCCTGAAGAAAAGTGAGTCTGCCTTGTATCAAAATAGGCAGTTCTGTTACCAGTGCATTTATATGCATCTGCACCAGTGCAAATTAAATAAAGACAAGACTGCTGTATCTTACCTCCTCTCTAAAATCCAGGACAGAGAATGTCATCAGCTGGCAATAAAGCTATAGGAGTCTTTCTTTAGAAAGCATGCAGTGTTATTGAAAGGAAGAGAGAATTCAACAAAACTCTAGGCACTAGATAATTCACCTGGTAATTAAAACCCCCTTCTTATTCCCTGTCTGAATATCTCCCTTTCTTTTTTTCTAGCATTGTGTATCATTAGACCCTGCCTTTTAGACAGGGATTATAAAACTTTACCTGCATTATGTTAAAGGAATGGTCATGGGACCACCTGAAGAAGGGATTGAAGTGTGAGCAGAAAGGTTTTCAAATTAATCTAAAGGAAGTAAAAATCATTGAGAGTTTTTAAATCAAATATACATACAAACACCTTGTTGGAACAAGCATTGGATTAATACTCTGTACTCAATAAATCTGAATTGAATACTCTGTATTCAATAAATCTAGGTAAGACTCTGCTGACAAATTTAACTCACAACAGTGTTTCAAGGGGCAAGGTTCATCCTGGAATGACTGAATATAGACGTGCAGAAATACAGGGTTCTGAGATCACAGCATTGGAAAGACACATGAATAACTGCAGACAACTTCTAACAGATGACACCTAGTTCATTCAAATAGAATTGTCACACAAAATCTCAAGGGTTTTTTTTTATTTCATTTTGTTTAATAATTTGTTTTGCTTTGTTAGTTAATTTAATGGAGATTTTATCTATCTATCTATCTATCTATCTATCTATCTATCTATCTATCTATTTATTTAACATATTGTTTATTAATGTGGTCAATTTTAATGACCATCAAGAATCTGCCAAACTGCTTGTGTGACAGGGTCCTTTGGAGAAATTTAACATGCAGTCCTGAGTAATTTACAAGGGATATATCATTACTCTCCTATGTTAGTATGTTGAAAAACTGTTGAGCCACTGAACAGTCATAATTTTTTATTCCATGCAATCACTAATTCTGAAAATTTAGCTTTTAAAAGTTTCTTTTGTAATTATTTATAGCCTGAATAAAAAAGAAAAAAAAATTCTTGAATATTTTTCCAGGAATAACTTTTGTGCTCAGATCAAGCTTTCTAGAAAGGGTCTATATTATTGTTGGACTTGGAAGTGTGATGTTTTAAAGGAGGAAGCTTCTGCTACTTTTTCTTCCAACAGTAGCCTTGAATCTCTTACCATGTTTATCATACACGTCAGTCAGGTTCGCTGGACACTTCTGAATCTTGCTTGTAGGGAGTCCCAACAATGCTGTGAGAAGGTGATTTAACCTCAGAGAGATGCCAAAATGAAGTCTGGCTGCCAGTCAAGCAAGCATTTAAAAAGAAATATGACAGCAAAGGCCCAAAAAACATTTAAAAAAAAAGCGATGGCAAATTAAAATCTTTCCCGCAGATGGAAAAGTGGGACCACCTGGCAATAGGCCAGAAATCATTTTTGGTTTGCATTTAAGTTTTTTTTGGATGAATGCCACCAAACTAAATCCAGCATCTGCTTCTGCAGCTGCTGCAGAGGGCAACAATAATTCCTCAGGCTAAAAGTTGCACAACAACAAATATCAGAGTAACTCAATTGAGGAGTGATCAGTATGGGACAAGAGACTTCCTTATGATCTATGAATTGAAATGCAGGTAGTGAATTTAAAGAGACCTGATTTAAAGCAAATTTCATTATTGATAGAAGCTAGTTTTGCATTCTCAAAGACTATTTTCCCATTTTAATTCATATATACACAGATGTATATATGAAAACACTTAGCATATGAATGGAAAAGAAAAGCCATCATCTCCCATAGAATCCCTTTTAACTCTGGGTTTAAATATCTAGCTCAGCACCCTAGAAATCAAAGCTCTGACTGTGAGATGATTCATTTGAGCTTCTGTATTGGTTTGATAAGGCTGATAAGCTGTTGCTTTCTGTAAAATGATTCAAGAAACCTTAAACTAACTATACTATAAAGAGGATCAGTATGAAGGATGGGGTGAGACAAGAACCATATTGTGTAGATAGGACAACTTAGTGATAAATGGAATAACAGGGAATTAATAGCTCCTCCATCTCTATTAGTAAAATTCTCCTTCCTTCCTTGTTACATTCAAAATCTTGTTAAGAATAAAAGGGAACATGCCTTCTATGTGGAACCAATAATTTTTTATTAGTGTAATTAAGGAATTATTATTATTCTACTTACACTGAAGCTAACACTTATAGTCAGCAATGCAATTCAAATACATAAATATTATATCCACTGGAGTATTTTTCTCTAGCATTATGTTTATACTTCCAAGGGTCCTCTAAGGCCTACAGATTTGTTCTTCAAAAAAAAATTGGACCAGGAAGTTATTATGACAAGTCACCAGCATCTTGAGGTTCTTACTCAGAAGAATATGATGTTGATGCTGGTAATTTTTTCCTCTTTGGTCTTGGGACTACTTTTTAAATATTTTTTTAATATGTATATGTTTATATTTGTGATATTAATATGAAAAGAAAGAGCCCCATTGCAGCTTTTAGGAGAACTGAAGCTTCTAGAATAAAAATCAAGTGGGGTATGTTGTGTGAGATATGTGTGGGGTGTTTAGTCAATGCACTCCAGATAGAGTTATACTAATTTTAATTTAATCCAATTGGCCATCCTTTCACATTGTAGAGTTTTGCTGGCATGTCCCATTCACTGTGTCATTTTGTAGTCATACTTTATTTTCTTTTTTTATTTTGATATCTTTCAAAGCCTTCTTATTAATATTTAAACCTTTTTTGGATCTGTTTAGTTCAAAATGGTAGTCATTACAAATTTTTAGCTCCCTTTTTTTGCCAGTTTCCTGCAGCTACTTTCTCAGGTTTGACATCACTGCTGCTATCAGTGAGTGAGACACAAATGGGAAGTAAATACACTTCAGCACCATCTTGGCTTGGGGATGGCATGCTGCCAGCCTCCTGCTCTTGCCTTTAGTTCACTGAACAGTAACTCAGGCACAATCTGTGACTGAGAAATAAATATTTCACCTTAATGTATTCATCACTGTTATAAACAGACTCTAGACAGAAACCATCCTCAGACTAAATAATACATCAACTTCACCAAAAGGCAGATTAGGAAAAAAACATAGCATCTCAGCTGAAGAAATTGAAGTCTGTTATTTCCCCCATACTTGACAAAGTAAAGATCATATTGTTGTAGAATAACTTTGCATTTTAGTAACCATGAAAATACTTGGATGATGACAACATTTCTACATTTCTAGACGGACTTGAGCAGTTGGTCCACTTTCGCAGGGGGATTGAGAAGAAAACAAAATGATCAAACTGAAATGCCATTGTCTTGAGGGCAAGACTTACAAGGAGTGGCTGAGGCCACTTGGTTTGTTCAACTTGGAGAAGAGAAGGCTGAGGGGTCACCTCATTGTAGTCTACAACTTCCTCAAGGGGGGCAGCGGAGGAAGGCTGATCTCCTCTCTCTGGTGACCAGTGACAGGACAAGAGGAAATGAAATGAGCCGTGTCAGGGGGAGTTCAGATTGGACTGAGAGGGTAGTTGGTCACTGGAACAGGCTGCCCAGGGAAGTAGACAAAGCCTGTCAGAGTTCAAGGAGTGTCTGGATAATAATCTTAGTCATATGATTTAGTTTCAGGTAGTCCTGTGAGGAGCAGCAGTTGGATTCAATGATCCTTATGGGTGTCTTCTGACTTGAGATATCCTATGATTCTGTGATTGTTTTCCCCAAAGAGAAAAAAATACCATGGAGAAGAGCTGCAATGCTTGTTGTTAGACCTCCGCTGGGGTCTGAAAGGTGCCCGTTTTGAATTTTGTTTGGATGTCTGTTATCTTTTTCTCCCCAGAAATCTTTTGCTCAAATTCCTCCCTCCCCAGTAATATGCAAATAAACTGTAGATTATGGACCTATATGGCAAGTCTGGCATTCAAAACAAGGGCTTTAATCTAGGACTTTTAGTTTACAGCCTCATATATTAAGAGGACTGTTTATGAAAAAGTCACCCTACTAAAAAATCAGTTGAAACTGTTCTTTTTCCACATGCATATAGGTTCACATTTCAGCAATTGAGCTTTATTTAACAGCTCCCCAATGAACTAAAATTAATTCCACTATGCAGATCTTTTTTTGCTGATGACTTAGACCTCCTAAAAGTTCAACATCATTCCACCTTTTTCATCCAGAAACACACTTTCTTGATTGTGTAGTTATCAAATAAATCACATTTTTTTTGTTTGTGAAAGCACATGGATATCATATTTCTTGTAATATTTTCAGGGAAATACTAAATTTGAAATACGAACATAATCCTAAAAACTGAACTCACTGCTTTTAAAAAAAATTCAAAACAGTTTTAATGTTTTATTATTTGTCTCCCATTTTATCTGTTCCAAACATCAGTAGATTTTTAAATTACAATTAATATAGAGAATACTCTTGCTGGAAAACTTTCAAAAATTGCCATCAATATAGTCTGTATTAAAGGTGTTCTTTTTCTTAAACATTTCAGATAATGTTCCTACCCATACATGAATAGGAAACATATCCTTGGTAGTTCTAGGCAGATGACAATCTTCTAGAAAGAAGGGGATTAACTGGTAATTTCTTCATAAAATCATTGAAGATGCATTTGATTTTCTAAGAATTAATCACATAATAAGACTTCATTTTAAGATTATAAGTTATTAGAAAAAATATCCATATTTTACATCTCTTATTTCCCAAAAGTTAAAGTAATGAGATACTTAATTTGACATTATTAAGAACTAGGTTGTATTTATTGGTATAATAGGAATTTTATGAATGAAATTAAAATAGTAAAATTGTTAAATTCAAAGAAAAAATTTGTATTACAATGTAGACTAATGAACATTTTATTTTCATAAGTCTTAATGAATTCATTATTTATTAAAAAATTCAGTATTGTATAAAATATTGTAGTTTCAAATATTGGAAAAAGGATTTGGTACAGGCATTAAAGCTGAAAAGAAGATATTCTTTTTAATCATCAACTTCTTTATCTGGATAAATAGCAAAATATTGGCTTTTGCTTACTATACTATACAACCATCATTCTTCAGCTTGGTTGTAGGCACAAAGAGCAGATGTTTGATTTAAAACAAGGATGTAATGCCATGCCATAGCAAAAACAGGGTGGCTTAAGAAAATGACAGCACTGACATTCTGCTAGCTTACGCTAATGACAGTTGGCAACATAACAGTGTATGTCATTATAAGCTGTCATGATGAAAAATTATAAGAGACACCAACTTGCCAGAGCCACTACATTTACTGAAGCCCTTATTATTTAAGTTATTCTTCTGCTTGCAGAAAGGAACAAAACAAAGACAAATAGAGTCTTTTATCAGCCATTTAAAAGGAAGATCTTTTTCCTACATTTTTTGTTTCCTATACATTCCTCCATGCCAAACAGCTTATGCACTAAACAAGAACATTAGATTTTTTGCATACAATGGACAAGATGAGCAAATAAATTTTAATGTAAGAAAAGTTCATATTAAAAAATGTAAAATATATCGGAATCTATGGTGTCCTCAACAGTATACAAGGGAGTATTGTTCACAAATGCAGAAGTTAGGCCTAGATTTGTTAACTGTAGACCTGGGAGAAGACTAGAAATGCCAAATGACAAATCCACCTGAGCTAATTAATCCTGTTGCAACAGACTCCTAAGACAAAGCTATTTTCTCTGCCATGATGTTATGCCATGTATACATACCTGCTCACTTGGTGGTAATGTGGATATTTCTAGAGCCGTGTTATAAATTTATCCCCTTTCTAAGATATTCCGAAGAAACAGAGAGAAATTCAGCATAAGAATGCAGAAATGTGTTTCTACTTTCAGATCACCACTGTTCCTTGGGGTCTGTAGCGGGACTGTTCAACACTTTTATTAATGACATAGGAGGATTGAGTGCACCCTCAGCAAGTTTGAAGATGACACCAAGCTGAGTGGTACAGCTGATTCACTTGAAGGAAGAAGCAGTGCCATATGGAGGGATCTTGAAAAGCTTGAGGAGCTGGCCCAGATGAACCTCATGAAGTTCAACCAAGGCCAAATGTAATGTCATGCAGCCAGATCATGGCAATCCTCAGTACCAATACAGACTGGGGGATGAATGGGTTGAGAGCAGCCCTGCAGAGAAGGAATGGAGATACTGGTGGATGAAAAACTGGACCTGCTGGCCACACTATTCCTGATACAAGCCAGGATGCTGTTGGCCTTCTTGGCCACCTGGGCACATTGCTGGCTCATATTCAGCCAGCTGTCAACCAGTGCTCCCAGGTCCTTTTCTGCCGGGCAGCTCTCCAGCCACTCTTCCACAAGCCTGTAGCATTGCATGGGGTTGTTGTGACCCAGGTGCAAGACCCAGCACTTAGACTTGTTGAGCCTCATATAACTGGCCTTGGCCCATCGATCCAGCCTATTCGGGTCCCTCTATAGAGTTTTTCTACCCTCAGGCAGATCAACACTCCCACACAACTTGGTGTCATCTGCAAATTTACTGAGGGTGCACTTGATCCCCCTGTCCAGATCATTGTTAGAGATATTAAAGAGATAATTCTTCCCTTCTACTCCACTCAGAGCCCCACCTGGAGTATTGTATCCAGTTCTTGGGGCCCCAGCAGAAGACAACCATGGACCTGTTAGAATGGAACAAGAGGAGTGCAACAGAAATAATCAGAGGGCTGGAACACCTCTCCGGTGAAGAAAGGCTGGGAGGGCTGGGGTTTTTCAGCCTGGAGAAGAGAAGGCTCCAGGGAGACCTGTTCGTAGATTTTCAGGACTTAAAGGGGTTTGCAAGAATGACAGAGAAAGACTTTTTAACTGGGCCTTTAATGACAGGAGAAAGGGCAACAGTGTTAAACTGAGAGGTTAGATGTAGATTGTATATATGGAAGAAATTTTTTGCAATGAGAGTGGTGAGACACTGGAACAGGTTTCCTAGAGAAACTGTGGATGCCCTCTCAGTGGAAGTGTTCAAGGCTGGGCAGAGCTTTGAGCAACATGATCTAGTGGATGACGTCCCTGTCCATGGCAGGGGGTTTGGAACTAGAGGAACTTTAATGGTCCCTTCCAACCCAAACCATTCTATGATTTTATGGTTCTGTAGTCACTGTAGCTTTATCTAAAGTACTGTTGCAATGATGATGTGTATTTGTATTTCTACAAAATGAAACTGTTGTAGCAGCAAAGCATGGCTTTGGCTCCCTGTTTTAAAAGTATCAAGTCTTGTACTGATCCAGGCTTATATCTTGTGTGTCAACTATTGCACTAAAGTGCATATAAAAGGGGAATGATTCTATGCTATGATTTGCCTGATTAAGTCTTTTTATGTTTCTAAGTCTGCAACATATGTCAGAAGAAAAAAAGAGTCTGAGGTCTTAATGCTGTGTTTATCTTAACGATGAACACTTTTTAATGTGCACTTCCTCAGCTGGAAAAATAAACTTTCTTACTTATCAGTGTAAGGAAAAATAAACACCACCAAAAATAAAAAAAAAATGACACAGTGATGGATAAATGAAGATCATTTCTTCTAGATTTATAAAATTGTCCAGGTGAAACATATTTGGAATGATAGCCAGGGCTTAGTGCAATTTATGAACACCTGTGCCTCAGTGACGGACATTTCAACTGATATCTTTTTCATGCTTATTATGAACTGCAAAAAGATAACCAAGAATCTTACTACAACATGAATAATACAGTCCACACATATGACTGGAAAATAGCTACCAGAATTGTTAAGTTAAAAATAAGCAACTAAACTGAAAATATGACAAGATACAATGTGATGTGTAGGACTTACCTGTACAGTAGTATACAATGAACTGCCACTTACAAAATTACACAGCAAACACAGTACTCATCAAAATACTATATCTAACTGACATAATCTTAACTTCGTTAATCTCAGACACATGATGCTGATTATTTGCAGATCATTATTAGAGAAAGATGAAAGTAATAAATCATTTTAATCTCTGGCTGATTTATGGATGACCCATATGACAAAGCCTACACGTCATTTTAGTCTTAACAAAAAAAAAGAAGTTAAAAATGGCAGTTGTCAATTCTATTAACTGAACATCCTAAGCTCGATGCTGTAAGTTTTCCAGTGACTTTTGTAAAAATTTGAAGTAGGATTAATTTTACCAAACTTTGTATGGCCACAGGATAGATGTATCTATGTCTGAGACAGAAATCTAGTCTTTTCAGTCAGAGGAAAAAATAAGAGGTTTATTAGAGCTCTTTTAAATGTTACAAATTACTTGCACTCTGGAAATGATTGCTTCATTCTTTTGATTATGAGAGTGAAGACTCCTAGCTCATATGGAGAATAGATGAAGAAAACACTTGAACTATAAGTGAATTATTTAAATTAAATTGGTCTTCATTACTGAAAAAAGTATTTAAGTATTTACTTATTATATATATTTATTTTTTGCAAGATGTCCAGCTGGGAAAACATTCTCAGAAAACAGAAGTTAGAAAGATATGTCCAATGCTCTAAACCTTTACAAGTGTGCTTACCACTACAAACCAGAGTTCCACTGAGACCTTAAACATCTTACATAGCTGTGTACAAAAACATTGATAAAACAAAGTAATCTCCCAATAAGCCACCAAGCTCAGCAATTTTACAGCATTCAAACCTCTATCACGCCAATGAATAAAACTGAAAAATACCATCTTTCTGTAAAAAAATATAATATATGTTTAAATTAAGCTGTTGCAGCAGGGATTTAGAGAAGGAAAAAAAACCAAAAAACAAAGAAACAAACCCCCTCAACAGATAAAAATAAGACTCAAAGGAGTTTGAGGAATTAGTTTAAAAACTCAACAAATTTCAAATTTTTAGATAAATCAAGGATAATCCAAAACATATGAAAAGCACTTCACTAAGTAAAGAGTGCATGCCAGTAGGGAAGAAGACAGCTGGAAGGTAACTTAATCTCTGACAAGCATCCATTCACTGGAAAACAGGTTAACATTTTTAATAGTTCTAGCTAATTCTGGCAGAGGAGTTTACCTATGAATCTATAATACACAGGTGTTGTGGTTTAACCCTAGCCAGCAACTAAGCACCACACAGCCGCTCGCTCACTCCCCTCTCCTGGTGGGATGGGGGACAGAATTAGAAGAGAAAACAGATCAGTTTAATAATGGAAATAAAATTAAGTAAAATAGCAGTAGCATCAATAATAATAATACTATTAGTAATAATGATATACAAAGCAAGTGATGCACAGTGCAACTGCTCACCACCCACCGACCAATGTCCAGCCCATCCTGAGCATCACTCTGCCCCAGCTAACCCCCCCGAGCATGTCGTCATATGGTATGGAATACCCCTTTGGCCAGTTTGGGTCAGCTGTCCTGACTGTGCCCCCTCCCAGCTTCTTGTGCACCTGGCAGAACATGGGAAACCGAGATAGTCCTTGACTAGTCTAGGCGCTACCTAGCAACAACTAAAACATCAGCGTGTTATCAACATTCTTCTAGTACTAAATCCAAAACACAGCACTATGACAGCTACTAGGAAGAAAATTAACTCTATCCCAGCCAAAACAGGACAGGCTGAGAGAGTTGGGGTTGTTCAGTCTAGAGAAAAGAAGGCTGCGGGGAGACCTGATTGCGGCCTTTCAATACCTAAAGGGGGCCTATAGGAAAGAGGGGGAAGATCTTTTTAGTAGGGCCAGCTGCGTTAGGACAAGGGGTAATGGTTTTAAACTAAATCAGGGTAGGTTTAGGCTAGATATAAGGAAAAAATTCTTTACAATGAGGGTGGTAAACCACTGGAACAGGTTGCCCAGAGAGGTAGTGGAGGCCCCATCCCTGGAAACATTCAAGGCCAGGTTGGATGGGGCTCTGAGCAACCTGATCTAGTTAGCAGTGTCCCTGCCGACTGCAGGGGGGTTGGACTCGATGACCTCTAGAGGTCCCTTCCAACCCAAAACATTCTATGATTCTATGATTCTATGAAAACTAGGTCAACGAGGAATACAAAACAAGAGACAATTTTAATCTGGAAAAAAAAAGAATAAATTAAAAATTGTTAAGGCTTAGGGAAAACCAGTCAAAATTGAAAGGATCTTAAATATATTTGAGACTAATTAATAGCCAGTTAGAAAATAAGTCCTTAAGAAAATCTTTCTCGATGAGGGTTAGCTTATGTACCCTGAGAACTGTGCGTTAGCTGCTATAGTGCTCTAAAGAATCAAAAGCATTAAGACAGCAAGATATACTGGGTTCATGAAACAGCACATATGGTGGTACATTTCAGTTACATCAGTGAATTAAAAAGACAAGACCACAGTTTAAGCATTGGCACATGGTTTATCTTATCAAATTATTCGCATGGACACCAGTACCATTATGGCCCATAACAAACTAGCAGTGTCCCACAGGTGATTTCATTTTTTGTAGACAGCTTGGATGCTGCCATACAATGTAGCTATCCAGACATGAGTCACACCATTCTATTGACCTGAAGGGCTATCAGATGGTTTCTGGCCCGTTTTATCTGCTAGCATAGGCGTACAATTTCTGATACAAACCACAGCATAAGACAAAGACCCATTTCCAGTCTAGAAAGTTCTAGGGCAAGAACCATAAAAACAAAAGTAAAAACTGTGGAAAAGAAGGAAGCTCCATAAGAATTCCTATTGGAGTAAAGAACATCATTGCATTAGAAGATAAATGGTTTATTATTCTGAATAAATATAAGAATCTTCTTTAATGATTTTTGTCATTGTACACAGGTGCACAAGCTGACATTTGTACGGAGTTTTTGTAGTAGCATTGAAATAAAAACAGTAAATGAAGGAGAGTGAATGGGTAAAATACATTGCTTAGAATAAGTTTATCCCCACTATAGACATATATAAAATATATTTAGAATTATATCACTTTGTAACAGCGTCCTAGCAAAAGACTTTACACCTGAAGTTTCAGGGATCCAACACAAGTAAGAAAAAGTTTGAAAATATTTTCTAGGGCCTCAGGAGTCTCTCAAAAGGGTGTAGAACAAAGCTGAGTTCATGCTCAAGGAAACTTTTTTGCCTCTAATACACAGTCTAGAAAATGTGTTTCTGAGAATCTTAGATGCAATGGGCAAGAAAGTCATCACTATTGCTAATCACTATAGGAAAACAAGCCAATAAAAAAAAAATTAAATTAAGTATTGATAGAATCATTTTTATATTAAATAACACAGGGAAGTGTGTGTCTAATAAAATTCCCCAAAAAATCAAAGTGTCCAGCAGTCCCAAAATGTTCAACAATTTTGAGATGCTGGTGTTAACAGAAAATTTGCAGAAGCTAACTGAAACAGTCTCACCCTCACTAACTGCTGTCCCGTCTTCTGACAAGAGTTTTAAAACTCTAGATGTTACCAGTTAACTTTCTTCCAGCTCCCATTTCATATTTTCCAGACTGATGGTTGTTCATGTTCATGAGCTATGATTATGCCGTAGGTCAGGAATCAAGGAGCTCAGCTCTTCCAAGCCCAGAAGCAGAACAAGGGGATTTTTTGTACTGCGCACAAGTAATCTAACATTTTACATGGTATTTTGTTCTGATTTGAGAACTCTACTACTTAGTCTCAGAGGTCAGCTATGTTCTTCACTTCCTTTTCTTAGGCAAGTGTGTCCAATAATCCCCTTTGGTTATCAGAGCTCTGCTTTTTATGAAACTGTCTTCTGTCACAGAGAGATAAGTTATGGCTGATGCCTCAGGCTACAGAAGGCCAAAATATGTTTTGTTGAGTCTATAGGGCACTAGCAGAAGAGCAGTGCCTGTAGCCATTACTCCTTTCCATCTGCCATGTCTTCTTGTTATGTTTGTGAGTCATACTGAAGTCTCAAAAGTCCTTGGTGTCTTCAGTCACTTAAAGAAAGTGCTGTTCAGTATCCAGATGTTACATTTCTTTTCGCTGGAGGAAACTCAGTTAGCTCATCCTGTTAGTATGATTGAATGGTATATCTTTCTGTTGAGACAGAAGTTAAAGGGGCAATCAAGTGTAGAAAGGAAAAAAAAATAAAATAAAAACCCAAATGACCTTTATATAATATGTTAAAACTGAGCTAATTTTCACAAGTACTCTATCATTTACTGGGAAAAAAGGTTATTTTAATATGAGTCCATCTCTAACTTTGTTGGTTTTTGTTTTCTTTTTCTCATACATCAATATCTAAACCTATAAAGTCTCCATATTATTAAACAAATTTGCTGATTCTTGTTACTATTTCTGTTTCATTTAGAAACTATGTTTTTGTTTATATTATGCTATTGGCATGGAACACTATTTTCCTCAATTAAACACACATTTTATTAATTGAAAAACATCAACATAAATGTTTCTTGATGTATTCCTTTACTTACAGGCAGGACATTCATTTATTTATGTGATTTAAATACACATACATATACACACACAGAGAGTTCCTTCACTGAGATAGTGTTATAAAAACACATTAATAGATAGGCATATTATAGAATTAATTTTCAGTGTTACTTATATACAACAGAACATTCTTTTCCTGCATTTCACTTAATTATTCAAAATTATTAAGAAGTTTATTAAAGAGATATAATGCCTTTCTTTAATTCTGGTTCATTTTAGTACTGGTACTTCTAGTTCTGGTTACCACTAAGACTTCTGAAAACTGCCAAGTCTGCCTTCCTTCAGTGCCTGAGATCCAGCTAGTAGGAAGGACTGGTTCAAATAAAGCCTGAAAGTGGAAGAGGGTTTAAAAAACTTGTGAGAAGATACTTGAATGCAAACAATGAAAGAAAACGAATGAGAATGAAAGAAAACAATGCTTTATATATATAAAAATACAAAGAGGAAGAAATACAGTCAGAATGAAAAAAAACCCCACTGTATACAAAATAGTTGCTGGCTCAAGACAAAGAAATTTGTGGGAAATGAGAAGCCAGGGTGCCTTAAAGATTAATGCTATGATGAAATTTGTTGTGAAAAAGAAGGTGCCAATCCTATGCTATTTGTCTCTGAGAAGTGGAGGAGGAAGAGGAATGAAAGAAATATGGGTTTTTTTTTCAGATGTTAATATGTCTCCTATTGTCTGTGTAGTGATATACCAGAAACTGGACTGATATACACCACCTACATACAGATGGCATCCCTGATTCTTTTACATGCGTTTTGGTATACCAGTATCTCTTGCATACAATTCTGGCAGCTGTAACTGGCTATTACCTTAGCTTGATAGGATTTTTCTTATATTCAGATCCCTTAACAAAATCAAATGGCTTGTTTATAGACCAGTGACCACACTGTCAAGGGAACTTTCATTCTGCGCCAAAATGTAGTCCCTAAACTGTTGTTTTCCCACCATACATGAACCTCTTTCAAGTTTAGGATGAGTAAAATTAATATCTAATTTTTGTTGTAGAGATCCTTCCCTTCTTTGCTGGTTTGTTTGTTGTTTGTTTGATTTCTTAAGGTAGAAGTTTTATATCTTTTGGTTCTCTAAGGCCATAGTGAAGCACTTTGTTCCACTGGGAAGAAGATTGTCCCCTTGAGACTTGCACTCACTTTTAGCCTGCAGATCTATGAGATACTGAACTGTAAAGCTGTGACATTTTTATGAATAGAAATACTATTTTAGGTATTTTAAAGACATTTCTGTGGCTCCCTCTGGGCACTGTACAGTCAAACTAAGATTCAAAAATAGATCCAATTAAATTTTTAAAGACTGAAACATTTGCAATTTCTTTGCTTATGCTAACAGAATCCAATGTCAGGTTGTAAATATAGGTGGGGAACAGGCATCTCAGCAGAACCAAAATAAAAAGAGAAATAAAATAATTTTTAAGAAGTAACTTACTCTAAAATCTGTCCCCAATGTCAGGGTAAATTTAGTTCTTAAATTCCTTTATATCAGAATAAATATATATAAATATTTTCTTCTTCCTTTACAGTACAGATATAAGCCTCTTGCCCAATCTGTTTTTCAAGGTCAAAAAATCCATTTGAGAGAGGATGCAAAAATATATCCCAAAGGAGTCTACTCTAAATACCAGCCTAGTTATTATTCACTGAGGATTAGTCCCAAAAGACTGTTTAAGGGCCAGAAACAAAATCTTTAAGAATACATTCACACCTGTACTACAAAACAAATAACCAGACAAGCACACACCTAATTCTTCTGTAAGTCTCAGTATTTTTCCCTACTGTTTGATCTAAATTCAACTAATGTAACTATAACATCCACCTAGTCCTGTGACAAGCGTAGCACAAGCTAATTGAGTTACATGTATTGATAATGCAACAGTCCAAATACACAAGGTCCAAAATCCAGTTGCCTTCACCTAAGCAAAACTAATGAATTAAAGCAAGCTCTTTATAAATACAGTAGGAATACAGAAGGGTTGCAATTGTAGCTATCATTGGCAAAGTAGAAAATGAAGATTTGAGGATTCCTAAGATCTGAAAAGAAAAAAAAAAATGTTTCCCATATAGTTCATTCACAGATGAAATGAGAAAGATATAATCACTAGGTTTTAGGCATTTCTGGTTATGAGCTACTTTTCCAGACTTCTGTTGAATCTCAGCCTTGGTGCAAAACCACACATAAGATCAAAGAGAATGAAGGAACGCAACTGTGTACTGGAGCATTCAGCCATTCAGAAGCCACGGCTCCAATCCCTCTTTGCAGTACCTTTTATGCTTTTCTTCTGAAATAAAAATGAATGAAAAAAATATATCTCTAAAAAACCCAAACCCAACTGTCCCTCCCAAAAACCAAGCAAGAGATACAGGTAATCTTGAAATCAGGCAGTTAAAGACTTCCTACATTAATGCTTCAGACACTAAAACACAGATGCTTCCAAAATTTTAGTTTTGGTTTACAAATCTTGCAGTTTCTGCTGTACTGTGTCTAATATTCATTTGCTGGAATAGAGGATGCCCTGACTATCCAAAAGATCCTAGCCCATGGGTAATGGAAATTGTAGGTCTGAAATTCTTTAGCTAGAAGAGGATCTAGAATAAAGATATCTGTTTCCAATGTATGTACTTCTGCCTACTGGATTATTTGGAAGATGCATGGTAGCACAATCTTTTAAAATGGATCCACTTGTGTCTTCCAAATTCATGTATCAGTCCTTTGGGGAAGATTCCAGTTTATGCTTTAGGAGTGGATGCAGAAGGCTCACGTGTCATTCCTGTGCAATCCTTAGCATTTTCTTTGCATCTTTGCAGCATTAAATCTCTTATTTTATCGCCTCTCCTCTCCTCTCCTCTCCTCTCCTCTCCTCTCCTCTCCTCTCCTTTCTTTATTGAGTGGAGACACAGAATGTCTACATGCTTAACTCTTGCTTCTATTTACCTTTATGAAAAGAATCTAATATTTAAAGTTTTCAATACTAACTTTGCATGTTTGCACATTACACTTGTTCCTCGCATCCTTGTATTCCTGCTTTGTATCATAGCTCCAGTTAGCTGCCCTGTAATCCTGTTTTCTATTAAAGTAATAAATTTCATTTGCTCTTGCTCAATTTTTTTTTAGTCTAGTTTCTAACTGATAAGTTTAATCAGTCCTTATTTGAAGTTATTAGTAAGAATTCACTGCGATACTTATGGGTAAAAACAATTCCCAAGCATTAGCCAATGAAATAATACTGAAAAACTGTCGTTCACATTTACTAGTAGAGGTACAAAAGCTACACTCACTCCAGTTCTTAATGATGGGCATGATTAACTGACAACCTAAAATGTATGTAATAATTATTTACGCAGAACGAGCCACTCAAGTTGTGAAACACAAATGTTATCTGTATTAAATGTAAGCAATTGTAAAACTACATATTATGTAAGAGGTTGTAAGATTGGAGCTGATAGCCCTAACTATACTAGAATTCATTCTGTAGCTATAATAGTGTCACACAGCTGAAAATGGAATAATAATCTGAACAAGCAAGTGAACAAAGAAAATTCTTCTGATTACTCTTTGATATAGAATGCAATGGATGCAAAACAATGTTATGATTTTTATTTTTTTTACATATATATCTTAGTACTTTTAACAGGTATTCAGCAACAGATAGTACACATGTAAAAATTCCATTACAATGCATTGTATTTCAAATAATTGTATTGGGTTTTTTTGTTATCCTTGTGCAGTCCATAAAAAGCTTATTTTGCAATGCTGTTTCCCTCAGAGGAAAAGAAATAAAATCCAATAGATTAAAGAGACCTTAAATTCTTAGAAACTTTTACAAAATAAACTAGTAAGCTACTATTCATTTCTAGGTGCATAAAATCTAAACCTGAATTTCTTTCTCTTCATGCAGGATTATGTTCTTTCCCTTTAGGCTATGAAACCCATTGAGATCAGTGGGAAACTTGATAAGGTTTAGCTCAGATCCTTTTTATGAACATTATAGCAATAAGATTTTACAGTGCTTGCACAAAAGCTAATAAAAATGACTTTTGAACTTATTTTCCCAGATGATCCACAAACCCACCATCTGATCCATGAGAAAGAAATGGTTAAATCAGCAGATAAGAATTATCTCTTACAACAGTAGCCAGAATGAGTTCAAGCTGGGCTTGAATCTTGCTATCTGCTTTTTAGGCCAGACCACAACTGTCTATACAGTGAGCCAGACATGTGGCTTGTGCAAATAATCGTAGACCAAAAAAATTCAGGGTAGCTAAGCCAATTACACTACCTGAGGATTTGGCTCAATACCTTGCATTAGTATTAAAAAACAAGAGGGGCTATACACATATTCACCTAATTTATGATTCTGGCTGAGCTGTTGTTATCCTACATAATTCATGTAACCTCATTTTTAGTGATTTTGTTTATTGGCAAAGAAAGAAGTTGTCTTCTACAATAAACATGAATTAGACGAGTGCACTGGGTTTGATAATTTTCTTTTCTATTTGATGCATTATCTTACTGGTACCTGACAGCAATGGGAACTATGATGTCTCAGGTGATATATTTTTTCTACTCTAATTTCAGCCCTTTGCAGCTGGAAGCATTCTCAAATGCTTGTAGTGTTAACAGTTGTTCATGTTTTCTTTTGTCTCATATTAAAGGCCTTAACACACTCAGGAGCAGGTCTATGGGTTCAGTGACTTTTCCACTCACTTCCCAGGAAAAGTGTTCATCTTGTGCTGACCTCCATCAGAGTCACTCTGTTCTTTAGCTTATTCCTTCATGAGATAAGAATTGGTATTGCAAGTATCAGCAAGCTGCACTGTGACGTGTTCCGACATTTCCCTCCTCAGCAGTCTTTATACTTTTCAGAGTCTCTCACTTTAATTCAAGCTGTCTTTGCAAGAGCCAGAAGTACTGGTTGACACTTCTGTTTACACCTTTCTCTATTTTTGGAACTTATCAACACTGTATGATTTTAGAATGTATATTTAAACAGGCTGTATAAAGAATTGTACCATGTTCAGAAGGTGGAATAAATTCTCTTCCATGGTTCTGCTTTCTTTGAATCATCTACAGACACATAATTTTCGCTACTATCAGGCCTTGTTAACACTCACTGATGCGAAATTGTCTTAAGGTCAGTGTATAAAAGACCTGGCTTCAATGTGCAGAAAGAACAGAATATAAGAAATTTTTTGCAAGAAGTGGATGAGCAAGAGCCTCCACAATGGGATCTCAGGGACTCCTTGCAAACTGCTGAGGAGAATGCACAGTCTAGACAAGGAATAATTGGACATTTTCACACAAGATCCACATGTAAAACTGTGTGCCATGAAAAAACATGTCCAGTGACTGTACTGAGATCTACTCAACCTCAGGCTCTCCCTCCTACAGTGACAGTAAAATTGCCTGTTGCTCAGGTGCTGTTCCTAGGCTGATGTATAGAGACTCCCTTCCTTCATTGCTCTCCAAGGCAAGGCTATAATTGTACACCCAGGTGAGGAAAGGCACCTCTCACATGTGTTTTTTTCCATTGTACACATACATTTTTCATAATTTAACTTCTCATGAACAAGCTACCCTGAAGTCTATGACTTTTCTTCCTTCATAAGTATTCTGTTCTTTTTTATACTACGAGCTGCTTTTATTACTTGGCCTGTATACAGCTACAGATTTATCCCCATTGGCACTGTTCAATGCAATACATATCATCACACATCATTTAATGAGGTCATAATTTCATCATGTACCTCATTTAGACCAAAACAGAACTTTCCTTGTAGGACACTGAGGTATGTCTTACTGGGGAAGAGACCTTATTCTTTCATACAGGGTCCAGGATCTGCAAGGGAAAAAAATTAAACAATCCTCCAAGTACAAAAGGCAACCATTAATCAACATTGTGATCTGAAAATATGTGAAATATGTTCTCTTTCTGCACAAAGAAAAGAAAGACAGATTCCTTTCAGTTAAAACTGGTCAAGTAGTACCAGTGAATCCAGCACTTAAATTATTTAGTACTTTTATGCACAAACTAGTCCTAAAGCTTGTGAAGTCCTTTATTCATTGGCATTCAAACTTTATGAAAAAGAGCAGTTGTTCTGTAGGTTGCTGTGCTGGTTTTGGCTGGGCGTCCTGGCTTCAGCTGGGATAGAGTTAATTTTATTCCTAGTAGCTGGCATAGCGCTGTGTTTTGAATTTAATATGAGAATAATGTTGATAACACACTGATGTTTTAGTTGTCATGGAGCAGTGCTTGCACTAGTCAAGGACTTTTCAGCTTCCCATGTTCTGCCAGGTGCACAAGAAGCTGGGATGGGGCACAGCCAGGACAGCTGACCCAAACTGACCAAAGGGGTATTCCATACCATATGATGTCCTGCTCAGGGGGAGTTAGCCGAGGGGGAGAGTGATGGCTGCTTGGGACAGGCTGGGCATCAGTCAGCGGGTGGTGAGCAATTGCATTGTGAGATGGCCTGAAATAATTATTTTACCATGAATTATAAATATCCTAAATTTAGTGAATAAGAGATTGAAGGTTTGTCCTCTGAAGGAAGAGGTAGTTCCTAACAATTTTTAAAAAGTGAATAGTCTTGATAGAGAAGTCATTCCTTATGTTAATCAGCTTATTGCTCATTCTGTGCAAGTCTGGCTCTACTCCTCTGAGACAGAAGGTCTGAATGCAAAATAATTTTTTCGCTCCTCACCACTTTCCTCACCCTCTTATGAATTCCCACTAGAGTCCCATGAAGTAGCCTCCTGACAGTTCTTTTAAGTGAATCTTGATCTTGGGATCACCGAGTGTCATTTAATGTGATTAGAGCATCTCTTCATACAAATATATATTTCCACATTGCAGATGTGAGGTGGGTTTTTTTTTAATATATTGTTTTCTCTTTCTTCTTCTCCAGACATATTTAGTGTGGGATTTTGGTTCTGGTTTGGGTTTTTTTTCTTCACAAAGATTTATGACTGACTTGGAACTCTGAAAACAAACCACTAATCCAGGAGAATGTGGGAGAATACTGCTTCCTTCAGAAAATTTAAATAATTCAATGAAGCAACAATTGAATCTTAAGACTAGATTGTTGTTACAAATGTTACTGATACATCACTTACCTATTCAAGACCAGCTTTTTAAAAACTGAAGTGTCATCAAAGATCATTTTCTGTGAAGTGGAGCTTTCTACTTGACTTGGGTCACTCAAGATGGCAGAGGGAGAAATTAATGTAAAACCATAAGTCTTAAGTTTTGTCCTCTTTGTTTGTCTAGGTGAGCATGCTAAATGAGAGCTGTAATCACACGAGGCCATACTGATATTCAAACATGGAAAAAGGCACAATCACTTTAATACGCTTTTTATGTTCATGTTGCTGCAACTTTGTGCTTCCCTCAGATTACCAGTACTGAATATTTGTTCAGTGGGCTGCAAAATAATCATCTCATTCCCTGGGCAACTACTCTGACATCCTCTGAATGAGGATTCAGGTTGACATAATTCATATAGTGAGAAACTGGGGTCCTCATAAATGTATGCAAGGAATATACCAACTTTATTAATAGAGGTTTTCTGTCTTTTCACATGGGAAAAGGTTAGTCCCTAACCCATGGGACTAAGAAGGACCGCCAAGTCTGATAATAAACCTTACTGACAGGATTGTCCTTCAAAGCTCCTCCATCATGTCAGTGTGATTGAGAATTCTTTTGCCCTTTTTTTCTAGGATCTGGTTTTGGTTCACAGTCACCTTCGTGTCTGAGCAAAATAATATCCTCCCACCAAACTTGCTGCCCAGATGTAACAGAAAAGGAAAAAAAAAAGCAAACATGACAGTCCTGACTAGTGAAACCTACCCCTGTGATATACTCACAACCCAAGGGGAAATACTGCAAACTTGTGTTTGCATCCCTACCGTGGGATCATCTCTTCAGAGTTTTTATTCCAGCACCACTGGTTAGAGAATATGTTGGGTAACACAGTGGACAGCAAATAGTGAGCACTTAGAAAGCCAAATGAAGTAGAAAATGAAAGATAGAAAATGAAAGACTAGCTCCTTGATAGGTCACCTATGTCTCCACATTGGAGGGCAGTCTATAGGGCAAGGACATTGGCTGAAAGTGGCCAGATATTTCCCAGGACTGTGAAATAAAGTTTTCTCATGCCGACAGTGAAGGGAAATACAACAGAAGAGAATTGTTGCTACATGTAGGTTTATCTATGACTATAAAAGGTAGTGTATGTGTAACTAAAACACCATTCCTGAGATCACATGATAGGGGAAACAAAGAAAGATATTGGAATCTACCCATGAAAGTTAAAGACTATCAAATAATATAAGTGAATATGTCTATTAATATGCACGCAAGTAAATGTTTGCTGGATCAGAGTAGTCATGAATATTCAGATGATTATCAGATGCTTTAAATTTGTAAATATTTAACTTACTAACTTGTTCTAGTTTCGTGTTTTCATTTTCTATAAACTTTGCTGTTCAATACTTGGTTTATGTTACAAAGCAGAAATTTCAGTGATCTTTCATGCAGTTCAAATAATAGTGTATAGAGTCCAAGTAATCAATTTATGAACAATTTATGAGCATTTGTCATGGTTTAACCCCAGCTGGCAACCAAGCACAACACAGCCGCTCCCTCACATGCCCCTAGTGGGATGTGAGAGAGAAAAAAAAAGGGTAAAAGTGAGAAAAATTGTAGGTTGAGATAAAGACAGTTTAAAAGCAAAAGCTGTGTGCACAAGCAAAGCAAAAGAAGGAATTCATTCACTGCTTCCCATGGGCAGGCAACTGTTCAGCCATCTCCAGGAAAGCAGGGCTCCATCATGTGTAATGGTTACTTGGAAAGACAAATGCCATCACTCTGAATGTGTCGTGTGTCCCCCCCCCCCCCGCCCCCCCCCCTTCCTTCTTCTTTTCCCAGCTTTTATTGCTGAACATGCTGTCATATTGTACGTAATATCCCTTTGGTCAGTTGGTGTCAGCCGTCCTGGCTGTATCCCCTCCCAGCTTGTGCACCCCCAGCCTACTTGCTGGTGGGGTGGGGTGAGAAGCAGTAAAGGTCTTGACACAAAGCCAAGGTCCACAGGAAACAATCTGTAGAACCTGAATAATGAATAGGGCAGAGTTTTCTAGGACTAGGATGTGAGTAATGATAATTTTCAGGAGACTGTAACACTCCACTATGGGGAAACACTGGAAGAGAAACTGATCTTAGACCTGGAGGGCATTAGCCCTGAAATCCCTTCTTCCCAAAGACTTTGTCATCTTTCACCTGTCTGTGGGTCATCTTTTTGAGGGCTATGCCATCAGCCCTGATGGTAACACAGGTCTACATCCACTTGCACAAAATAACCCCAGCATCAGAACTACACTTGGACCATCATGTATTTTATTAGTTTTCTCCTCCTAGAACATGAAATGATGCTGAAAATGCTGCAGCATTCTGACCTCATCTGGATAGCCTTTAGCGAGTGTGAATTTGAGAGATTTACAGTAATCTGAATGAATCAGTCACATAGCATTAGTTTAATCCGAAATATTACCCAGTTCATATTATAGCCTCTCTTATGATGACATCTGTCTAATTTAAACTAGATATTGAGTTAAAGCAAATTGTTATAGCTTTATTTCTAATCAGTAGAGAGAGAAAGTCAACTCCAAAGTATTATTCATCAAACCTGTTCCAGATGAGATGAATCATCTTCTGGAGGTGTTTGTTTTCTCTTGACTATCAAAGAGTGTCTTCCTATTCTAAATTTTACCTGCACAAATTATAATAGATAAATCCCTTTATTTTCTCAGCTACTACATCTTTCCCACATATTACAAAGATTAATCAAGATCACTCTTATCTTAACAGTTTTTGGTTCCTTCCTTCTTCCCACCTACTTTGTAAAACTGTGGAAATAGTATTCAATAATTTAAATACAATCTCTTAGGTAGACAAAAAGGAAAAAAAAAATTGACTGGGAAGTTAAAATTTTTGTTGTCTTAATTTCTGAATGTTTAACATTTTTTGTGGTTTTTTTTTTTTTTTTTTTTTTTCCAATTATAGTAAGAATGGCTTTACCACAATGGCTATACATATAAAGAAGTTTTGGGGTTTCTGCTATAACATAGTGGTTTTGGTATGTGTATAGCTAGGTTTTTTTGTAGTCTGTAATTTAGTGGTCATTACATCAATAATGACATTTTTTTCTGACCATGAGCTACCATGCAATTGACATACTGATTTTCTAGAACTAATTGGAGTAATTTAAGTATTATTTACATGAAATGTCGTAGAAGAGCTAAAGAATGCAGTGGAATAGCGTAAATAGAACAGCCAAACCCTATAAAAAGCCTTCTTCATTTGTACTAAAAAAAACCAAACAAATTTTACTTTTCTAAATGAAACAATAATAGAGATAATAAAGACTGGGTGGGGTGAAAATTTGAACTTTGTTTTTGCTCTATAAACAGAAGAGTATTGTACTAAAGAACACACTTTTACAGTCCATCATAAGATTGACTCAGGGGGCAGATAAAATTCTAACAAAAAGAGCTATTTAATAAGAAAATGATAGTAACAAGCCTTTGCAGTACATATGGAAACAATTGCTATTTCTTCACAAAAATAGAAAAAACTGTCTTAAACAAACAAACAAAAAAAGATATAAAAAAAGAAGAGATAAATTAGGTCCTGTACATAAAATCAAATAAGTAAAATAAATATTAAAGGAAAAAATATTTTCTATCTAAGAATTATTCAGAGAATCAGAACAGAAAGGAGCAAGAGAACTGGGGACGTGCAGTGATATGATTGAAACTGTATAAATGGTGTCAGATGGTTTTTATTTTATGACCTTATTATTAAGTATCAATTGATTAGATATACATGAGGGCTTGAAGTAAGTGCTGCATAAATACACACTCAAGGTTCCTGGCTTTATAAACTGAACAGAATAAGAGTTAGAGTTAGGAAAAGAGTTAAAAAAGGTGCAAAAAAAACCTGTATAATTTTGGTTACCTTAGTCAAAAGCAATGAATTCATCACAGAGCTATTACAAAAAAGAGCTACTAAATTGACCTGGGGAAGGTCAGATCCTCATGTAAGAGGATCAACTCAAGTTATTTAGCCTAGAAGAATGAAGGTTAAATAGACATCCTCTTTCTTTCCATATCAGGATGTAATATCAAGAAATGAGACAAGCTTTTTCGTCTGAAGGACAATGATCTGTATAAGCACATTCAGTCAGAAAATTAGCATAAGGCTCCCCAAACAGATGTGTGAGTTCCTGGAGCAGCTGTCTAGTGGGTAAAACAGATGCAGAAGGCTAATTACTTATATTCCACTTATACCAGATGTATAAGAGTTCTCTCTGTCTCCCAGAGTTATTTCTGTGTTTTACCTTAAACAATTATGGGATAAAACAGAAATGGCCAGTGAAGAAAGGGCGTAAACCCACAATTCCTTCTATGTGTCCTAGCCACTGCGAAACAGCTTCTTCCTTCATAGCCCTGACATGCCTTGAAAACTTCATCTTTTACAGGGAAGTGCTACATCATCAAAAAGATGAGTCCTCAAGCATCCCTATCCGGCTTATTTTGGACCTGGTATTTAGGATCCCAACTAGAGAGGTAGAAAGGAACCTACTAAAATGAAAATGAATGATCATCACACATGTGTCTTGTGAGAACAAGGATCCATTAAGCCCTGCTTACATCCACTTCATGTAATCTTGGAGATCCAATGATGTTAAATGTTTCAGAGGACTTCAGTAGAGTGATACCTCTTTAATATTCAGTCATCTTCAGCACACAGCTTCTAATCAAATTTCCAAAGGACACCCAAAACAAGCAGTGGATTTAATCTCAACTAATTTTATCCATCTTAATTTAGGAATTTAGTCTAAGACAATTGCCTGCAATCTTCTATATTCCTATTCATTGCAAGCATGACATAGAATGGTGATCTTTGTTGAATCAGTCGAGCCCTAGTGATGAAGGGGCAACTATAAACCTCTCAGCAATTGTCAGACTAAAAAGTAAAATGTGCAAACTCCACAAGAAAAGTTTATAGAATTTATATGTCTTTGCACTTAGCCAATGTCCAAAAAAAACCCCAAAACAATCACAATATTTGACTTAAATGTTTTGTTCCATTTCAGATACAAAGTTATTCTTTGGATCTGGTCCTTGTATCCTGACTGTCAGTATCTGTCTTAACTGTGAAACAACTTTTTTTCACTCTTAACATCCTATATTTACTTTTATAGTTAGTTCCATCTAATTTCAATGGGATTTAGGATATTAATGAAAAATGACTTTTCCTCTTGCAGAATGTCCTGTCCAACAGTTTCTCCAAGACAAATGGTGTTTGGCTGACTACATCTTGTATTATTTTAATAGTTTCATGTTGCTGGGAGTGATGGAAGAGAAAGAGAGCTTCACACCTCTCTAAGAAATTATAATTAGGAAAGAATTCAAGAAATGTCAGAATTTTTTACAGTGCCCTACAGGAATAATATATTTGATGAGATGTGAACCAAGGGAGATTAATAAAAATAGTGGCATTACCCTTGACTTTTTTTTTGCTAGACTTCATTTTGCCAGACCAAACCAAATTCTAAATTCTTCTGTTTCCCATTCTATTGCTCCCCATAGTCCTTCTCAGCATGAGTTTTGGTTATTTTCCTGGCCAAGGAAATTACCAGAGTTATATGATTATTCAGATGAGGTTTCACAAGTTTTTGTGATCACACTAGCACATTAATGACAATTCTGTTCCTGATACATTCTGGGAAATGTTTGCTTTCTTCCAACTACTTTACATTATTTTCTCAGAATCCCATTGTGATAGCCTGTTCTTTTTCCACCTTGTCACTTATAAACAAAAAAATTCACATCTCCCATATTATTTCATTGTTCATGATCTGCTTTCTGAATAAAGTTAATTTTCCTTCTATTATTCTGGTCCTTGTAGTCATATAAACCCATCCTTAATAACCCAATTCTTCTCCATATTTATGATTCTTCTCAAACTTCAATCATTAGCATGAATTGTCATTATAAAAAATAAAAGACAAAACAAGATTATTTTCAAAAATAACTGATTCTCGACACAAATAATTTCTTTGCACCATAATCTCCCATTCAACATTTTCTGATAGTATTTGCCTTTGTGCATACTTCTTATTCACTTTGAAACTTCTCCATAACTGAAATTAGTAAATCTCAGTCATCTCTAGTATAACTAGTACATTCTTATTCAGCAAAATATGCATTAGTGATGCTCAGATAGGTGACATCAAATGAATTTTAGTATTCTATAGAGTTGCTATCTCATGAAGAAAGTTGTCAGACAATCTAGCAAAATCTTTGTTTATCTTGAAGTGTATATTTTAACCCACTGCTCATCTATCTTCAAATATGCATACATACTTTTATTAAAAAATTGATTTAAGTCCTTGTATAACATTGAGGTCAGATATGTAGGTTTAGCCAGCTGTCTTTTTATTTTCTTGCAGATATACTCAATATATTTGGTATTCTCAGTTAATAAACTTGACTTTACACATTTATTAAAAATCTTAATTACCAGACCCCAAATATCATGTTCATGTTCTTTCAGAATCCATGAATGGAAATTACCTGATCCCTCCACCTGATTGCATTAAGCTTTTTTGATTATCCTATCTTTATCTCTGGGATGTACACAATTATCTTTACTGAAAATGGAGACAATACATTCATATTTCTTGGAATTTACCTAATCTTATTTGCAAACATATGTCACTTCATTTATATTTTTATTTTTTTCTACAGATAGTATTTTAAGCAGGTTTGGGGGTTTGTTTGTTTTTTATTCACTGGCATGTAACTTGCTACCTGTTGATTTAAAGAATTTTTAGGTAGAAAATTCCTAAGTACATGCTTATTCAGTCAGCCATCTCCTAGTTTATCTACATTTTTTGGATTTGGATCTGTACCTTTGTTTATATATGTGTCTGTGCAAACACTAGTCCTTCAAATTCATAATTTAATTGAAGAGTTTAAATTTGTTATGTCTAGTTGAAAGAGCTATTTCAGCATCTGGATTGTCTGTCATCCAGGCTACCCGTGCTGAGGGCAATTCCTCCCACATATCTTGAAAATTAATCTTGAAATAACATAGGATAGTAAAGAAATGACTCTAAAAATGTACCTAAAATATTTTTTTAAACAGCTAATTTTTAGAGAATAAAAGATAACTGAGGAGAATACTACCATTCTTATCTCAATAATGATGCTCATCTGTCAAAGATTAATAAGAAACTTTATTTCAGGAATGTCAAGAAGATTAAAACTACTGAAATTTCATGGGGAAGATAGTATTTTCATGGACTAAATGTATTTGTTTCCCAAAATACAGTCTGAAGATAGAAGGCTTAATTCAGTTGTCAGTATGTAGGCATTTAGTGCCATTTTGGCTGCCCCCAAGAGATGAAAAGCATTCAAGTGGAGCTGATAAATTTGATGCACAACACATGATGGTCTCTTGCTCCTACAGAGCAGCAGCTGGAAGCCAGGCTGAACACCACAGGACATCTCAGACAACACTATGTGCATATGTGTAGGAAATGTCACTCTTAAAATTTGCTACAAGCAAGAAGAAAACACACCAAGAAGGAAAATCAACAATTTATTCTTAGTGTATTGAAAATATTTACAGTTTAGAGAATTATTTTTATTCCAAATATGGTTAATATAGAAATGAGAGAAAAAAAACCCAAAACATACTCTTGTAGAAAAAGTCTCAATAACAATAATTTAATTGAAAAAACTACACACACACTTCCTATTTACTGCTACCTTTCCTCTGGTGTACCCTCTGGTACCCTTATGGTACCCTCTCTAAGTACCAAAAGTTTACAATACCCGTTATCATCACACAGGAAGGGGGAAATTCCAGCAAGTCATAAGTGTCCTTTGCTGGAAGGAGTGAGATGTGTATGATAGAGTTTCTTTTTCCTCGTCCCTCTAGGATTCACTTTGGAATATTTGTCTAATACACTTTTACACCTTGATTTTTCTTTGCTGGTCTTCATCTCCACATTGCATCCAGATTTAGTATACCAGATGCATTTTATGTACGTTGAATGTTTGTTTTGCTTTCTCTTGTTATTCCCATGACTGGTTTTGTCCATCTCCTATTTCTTTCACTGATGATCAGTGAGTTATTCATAGCTTTGCAATCTCCAGTAACCTGCGCCTCCCATCTTATCATCCCATGCCTGTTCTCATTTCTACTGCATGTTGTGACCTTACTTTCCAGGCCTTTGCCATCAAGCCAAGTATTTATTTCTCTATGTTACCTCAATATCTGTTAGAGCCATAAGTACTGTTTTACATCAAATAACTACTTGCTACCACTATCTATAAAAAATATGCTTATAACAAATCAAGCATGACCACCTACTAATTAGAAAAAATGTTGTTTCAGCTAAATCAAGATAGGTCAAGAAAAGCTCAGACAAAACCTGGCAAGTCTTAGGCTTGAGGCCTTGCAAATTTAATACCAAGCCTGTGGCTGACAATTAGTAATAGCAATGTTATATTTACTGGGTTGCCAGGCTAGAGAAATGAATTAAGTCATGAACAACTGGAGGAGAGAAAGGAGAATCAAGCCACTGAATGATATCAGTACTGATATTCTGCATTTGACTATCCCTTTGCTGTTCAGACAGCACAGTCCTCTCTCCACCTCAATATTTCTTTGACTTTTTTTGCACCAGCTTTTCCTTTATCATGCTAGGTTTTTTATATTTTGGTAATCTGAAAGAGTCTTCAAAGTGTGAAAAAAAAGCACTTGAGCAAGTGTGAGTCAGGAAGCAACAATACTCATCCAAATTAGGGGGAAACTGGGACTTCAATGGACAGAGACTAGATGTCTATAAATGACTAAATACTGAAGCGCTATGCCAGACCTCAGCTAATAAGGTCTTTTAGAAGGATATTCCACATATAATTTCCATGGTATTTTGTTCCCAAATACAATGCAGAAACATCTTAAGGGATATACAGGGACTTGTGATCTTATGTTATTTAATCACTCTTGAGAGTCCCTATGCTTCCCAAAATCCAAATAAAAACCAAAAAAAAATCATGAAGGAGACACAATTAAGAGGAAGTTGTTATTGTTAATGTCAGCACAGAGCTCTATTTATCTGTTCGTATTTCTAGAGAAATCTGTGTTGTAAAGTTTACACTCTGTCCTGTATTTAATGTAAGAAAAAAAGAAAATTAGAAAAAATAGCAAAAGCTGGTGTGAGGGAATGAAAGAGTTAGTATCTCAAACATTGTGGTAAAGCCAGTTTTGGTCTGTATGGTAGTGGGGATCAAAGGCAAGAGGTCAGTTGGCACAGGATGTGGGGAGCATGCCAGTGGGTATGCAGTCCCGTGTCCTGATAGGCCCACAGTCCTGTGTTTGGACTGGCACAACACGACAATGTGCTATATATGGCTGGAGGTCATGCAGAGTTTATTTGAGGAAGGGGCTCACAGCCACACGGAAAACCCTTTGCAACCACCCCCCTATAGTGGAGCCTTCACAGAAGATTTATGTAAGTCCTCGAGACGTGGGAACCAGAGGGGCAAGACTGGGGTGATCAAGTGGTGGAACTGGACTATAAAAGGCACAACTCCAGGGAGCTGGATGCATGCCCATCACCAGAGGACTGGCACATTGGTCAACATCAGTTGGTCAACATCATCCTGGGATCCAAGGGTGGTGTGCTCCCTCTCCCCCCCCACCCCCCACCCCGTTTCCTTTTCTTCTCATAAACATTTCAGTAGGACCCATGCAGTTTGGCATTACACTTTCCCAGTTCAAATTGCTTCTACCACAAACAAAACATTTAACCAATTGTTTGGTGTTGTTTCACCTCAATTTAGTCCAAGGGAATCACGAAACTACTATGACCCTCTGAGTTAACCAGCTGATAGGAAAACTTGAAAAGGAATGAGCAATGTCCTATCTCAAAAGACAGTAAAAAAAGGCTTTAGAAGAGTATGTAAGTGAATTAGTGTCATTTCAGAAGTTTTAAATTCATAGTCTCAGTTCATTCATACAGAGTTTTGATACCCTTACCTTCAGACAGCAGCATTTGACTTACATCCAAGATTTTGTTAAAACCCCCAAAATGGCCTATAATATAAAAGGAGTTTGATGCACACACTCTTCAAAATACTCTGTATGTGCAGTAACATATATCATGCTAAATAACTCTGATATAACAGAATTCTGCAAATGGTTTCTTGTCAGTGAACCCACTAAAAGGAACTAATTTCTGGATGAGTATATGCCCACATGGATACATGTATATTCTCTTCACTTTCAAGTTTCTGTGATTTTCACCTGTTGATTTATGTTTGGAATGACAAGATTTTTGAAAAGGGTTCTTGATTTTTAAAAGCATTTAAACTTTCACAGTAAAGGCTTATTTCCACACATGCTCAAGGATCTGCTTTACTTTGTGTTCCATCTGTGGCAACGGGAAATGTCCAAAATATGTCAAGAAAACACCCATATTTCTGCAGCATCAGGATTCTGATTTTTCATGGGTAAGCTATGACTGTGTTTTCTTTACAGAATAAACAGTGAAGGTATTGAAGCAATAATAATAGTTAATGCAGAAAGAGGGTGTAGTATATCATGTTATTTCAAAAGAAATTTCAGGCTGATATGTACTATTACATTTTGAAACTTACAAAATTCCAGCAAAATTGTTAAGTGATTTTAATCTAGAAATAAGAAGCAGAGCTGTTCACTGGAAGAGCAGGGAAATTGCCTCTAGGTGCTTTTAAAGTGGAGCTCACACATTTAAGAAATGAGAGGGTGAAAGTTTCAGGCTCAGAGTCTCAGTCTCTCTTTAGGACACTTAGATTAAGTTAGACTCACTGAGTACGTCTACACTATTAAAAAAAGGCCTTTGAAAAAGTGAGCTCAGAAGCTGCAGGTTTGGTTGTTACGCACACTAAAAAAGTTTTATTGCAATTGTTTGATTTAAGGTTACCCAAGGAAAACAGGATGATTCTTAAGACTATCCCATGCAAAGATACTCTGACTGTAGCATAGTGTTTTATAGAAATAGAAGATTCAAAGGTATGAGTAATTTTTGAGAATTTACAGATTTCTTTACTTAGTGTCTTGTGAATAATAAATTGGACTATTTGAAACTGTCAGCTTTGCTTAAAAAATTATACAGATAGTGTGAGGTGGAAGCAGAAGTTTCAACATCCTACACATACTGAGATTTTTTCTGAAAACAAAAATTTATTAAATCTTTAGTATATTACAAGCTGAAGTAATTGTTAAATAAGAGTGCTTGCTAAGGCTTTACTATTATCACTCTCAGATTGGCATAAATCTCATAACAATTTAAAGCTGACCACACTTCCATGTCTTTCATTCCCCCAGATTTCTTAGACAGTACAGGATTATAACAACAGGGATATTAAAAGTCCCATTTGGTTTAATCAGTCTTCAGCTTCTTATTAGTTCTTATATATTTCTACTATGTTTCTGGATATAAGTAAAAATAGCTACAGCTAGGATTAGCAGCAGAAGAAAAAGAAACCAAAACCCTGACTGTGTTGGACAAGGAGCATTTGCATAGAAGAATATCATCTGGGTGTTGGAGAAAAGAAAAAAAAAAAAAATCAGTGGGATGCCTGCAAGTTTAGGTTCTTACAGTAGGAGCTTACCAGATATGTAAAATTATCTAATTTAAATATCTAAGACCAAAACTATGATCCTGAAAAATTTACAGCTGTTAACATAGGAGATTAAGCTCCACAGAAATCTCAAGTTTCCATTGTGAAATGTCTCAGACATCAAATTTTTTCTTTTCATACATGCTCAGAAGTGTTTCATCTTGACAGACAGAAGAATTAAATACTTCTGTAATGACTAAATAGAGTCCATATCCAGAAACTGTGCATTCATCCACAAAGAAGCTCGTAGTTTTCAAGCTACTGGGAATGCCCTGTGCATGAATAACCACTTAAGTTGTACACAGTATGAAGTTGCAATGGCTACTTTCTTTATTTTCTTTCAAAAACAGTCTGGAGAGTGCTTCTTGATTTTATACAGCATTTAATGTTTATTACAGTTACACAGCAGATATGAATACTTCAGCATCAATATATGGACCATTCATAGATAAAGCACTCCATAAATACTCTGAAAAATATTTCAGTAGTCAAAAAAGAATGAAAGACTTGCCACCTTTTTGCACTGTACTCCCAGAAGAGATGTGCTACAACTGTCAGTGCAGCACATGAAGACCATCTGCAAAAACCTTTATATTGCACTTGAAAATAGCCTGACACATGGAGTTACAAGCTGCCTCCCAAGCATATAGGTCTGTCAGAATAAATTCCAAAATTGGCAACTATCCTTTACTTTACTAAGAGAAAAGGAAGAGGGATTTTTTTTTTTTTTTTTTTTTTTTTTTTAGAAAGGCAAAAAATAGGAACTTTCAGAATTTCATGTTTTTAATCTGGAATACATTTCATAGAATCATAGAATGTTTTGGGTTGGAAGGGACCACTAGAGGTCATCGAGTCCAACCCCCCTGCAGTCAGCAGGGACACTGCTAACTAGATCAGGCTGCTATTGTATTTAAATACAATATTTGTAAACCACTAATCATTCTATGTCTAAATGAAAAAGATTATATATATTTAGTCTTTCTCTAAGCTAATGGCAAAGAATACCAAGGCAGACATGGACCACCTTATTTATCATAACACTTTACACATCCTGATCTCATATATCCTACTGTATTCTGATTGCACACTACAGATGCTGCAGCAGCAGGTGGTCCTAAAGCTCAGTTCAAACTCCCCAAGCTCTCTACTTTCTCACAGTACATAATGCAGTGAACAAAAGGAATGCTGTGAAACTACTAGTAGTTACAATTGTGCACCATGCTTTCCAGTTTTTATGCATGTGGAAATTTGTAGATACTAATTTTTTGGTTTGGTGCCTATTCTGCAAACAACTGCTGAAACACAATTTGCCATACAGAAGAGTGAGAGATTGCAGCTTATTGAGGCTTGGATACTGATATGCTTGAGCAGCCCTTGGAACAGTGGTAAGCCTTGCAGAGTTAAGCAGAAAAGTGATATAATTTGTCTTCAGTGAAGACTTTGAATAGGTTTTTTGTATAACTTTTTGGTATCATACTAAGAGATTTTTGGAAATAATGAATGTCCAAACTAAATATAGTCAGGCATAGCTATGTGAATGGTGTCTTCCAAATCAACTAATTAGGTTAGTTAATCAACTTCCAAATTAATTAATTCAGTTCTATCTGGAAATTAGAAGCAAGTCAATCCTGTAAACATTTAGCTCTTTAAAATGAAGGTGTCTAGCTTAAGCTAGTGTCACAAACTTTCTCTATGTTCAATAATACAAGCTTTCTAACTAAAAAATAATGAATTTGTGTAAGCTGGGCAAATAAGACTACATCTGTGTCTACAGACATACAACTGCTTTAGCATTCCTGGATCCAAGTGTGCATACAAGGGGCCATCTGATTGCATACAAAAGCCATAATGGGATATACATCAACATTTTCCTCCATTCCATTCTCTGCTTATACTTACATATACAGTACATAAATAGAAACTAACCTTTACCTAAAACCTAACCTTTAAAAGCTACCACAGGTAAAAAATTGTGTCCTCAACTTGCTTCCTCTTAATATAAAAGACATACTTGACTTGAACTGGTGTGATAATTCTGACAGGAAAAGTAGTAAAAATGGTTAAGTTTCCCTCTAAAATGTCATTATTGATTGAATATTCTGTCAGATCTGGTCAGCATACAGATATTGCTGGTTTATATCCTACTCTGTATTAGATTTCCAACAAGAACTGATTTATGATGTTAAAATGCTAATTGAATATGCTTTAAAAATAGTGAAGCATTAAATATTACTATACATTTTAGTATATCTTCTGGATATAGTAAATATTAAAGTATATTATTAAATTATATGTATAAATAATATAAGGTTGTGTTGAGAATAGATATAAGTACAACAACAGAACATGTTGAATGCTGGTTTAAGACTACAGTTTTAGGCAGGCTGATCACTTGTAGAACAGTAAAAGTGGGATTAATTTTACCTTATTTTAGATGTCTAAACCTCAGTTAAAATTCCGGTGAGTGAAGGACATAATGCACTAATTATCTTACCCTTTCAGTAGCTACCTAATGTCAACATCTAAGCATGGTGGAATAAATCCCACACCAAAATCTATGGAAAATAGGATAACCTTACAAAGACCTTATTAAAATATATTTACTATTATTTATATTGCTGCCTGGAATCACATTTCAAAATAGAACTTCTCAACAAGTTCACTTTCTAGAAGTAAAGTTTCATCTTTCAAGGTAGAAAAATTCTTTTATATGTTACATGACATAAAAGAAGTGTGAAGTGTGTGAAGCCAAATAGCTAAAAATAATTTTATGACAAGACATTGAATAACATACACTTCTATGCTATTAAAATTTATATGCAAAGTATTTCTTTATCCATTTGTGTGGGATTAGCCTTAGCTAAATTTAGTCATCTAAAAAATGGATGTCTCCCCTACATGAGTTGCTCAGATTTAATTTATTGACTAATAGAAACTGCAACTTTTAAAAGGTGATTCATGAAAATGGGACATATTTCCAATTTTTAGATGGCAAAAATAGTGATTTGATTTCTCCTTAAGATTCTGCATTTATGTTAACCAAGTATTGGAAATATGTTGGTGACGACATTTATTTTAATTTCTTTAAGCATTTAGAATGCCAGAAATTTTACATAATTTATAATCTGTGATTAAACTCTTGTTGATTTGATTATTTTAGAATGCAAATAAGTCTTCCTATGGACAAAATAATAAGTATAAATTTGAGCATATATTCTCCTTAATTACTCTGTTCTATTCTCTGGAACATGCAAAGTGCATAACCTTGTGTATTAAAACTATTACATAGTTGGTTTTATATCATAACTGGATGCCAAATTCTGACATAGGAACTTGTTTGTTTGCTCGGAGGGTAGAGTGATGGCGTTTGATTGTTTTCCTTTGTTTTTTAAATCTTCACATGAATGTAAGAAAATTTCAGAAATCAAATCTCTGACTAATATGATATTTTAAGATAGAAGGGTCTGCTGGACCTCTCTAATTCAACCTCCTGCTCAAAGCAAGACAAACTTCAATGTTAGATCAGGTCGGTCAGGGTTTTCTGCAGTCAAGTTTCAAAGATCTTCAATGATGAAGACTGCAATATTTTTTTCTGGGTCCTTTGTCCAGGTGTTTAACTAGTCTCAATGTAAAGGGCTTCTCTGTCCTTCAGAGCAACTTCCCATGGGGTCCTCTCTACCAGTTTCCAGGGCAAGCCAAAGTCCCACCTCCTGAAGTCCAGGTTTTTTATTCTACTACTGCCTTTCCCCACTTCCTTCTCTATCTTAAACTCTACCATCTCACGGTCATGGCAGACAATAACATCTCTGAGCAGTTCCTCATTTTATGTGAACAGCAGACCCAAGAGAACATCTCCCTAACAGTGCCATAAAGAAACCACCCCCCAAAAAATATATCAAAGCACTCCAGGAATCTCCTGAACTGCTTGCACTCCACTAGGCTTCCAGCTGTTATTGGAATGGTTCCACAAGACGTGTAAGACATACAATTGGAAGACTACATTGAGCTGTTTACAGAAGGTCTCACCCACTTCATCTGCTCAGTCCAGTGGTTTGTAGCAGATGCACACTGTGACCTACTCCTTGTCAACCTCTTCTCTGATCATGATCCATGCATGGGAACTGTCCCTTTGCATAGAGCACAATCCTCCAACCTTGTTTCTCTTTCCCATTTTTCCTAAAAGGCCTGTGTCCATTCAGTGCTTCCTTCATGCAAATTACCACATCTCTATGATCCTTTGTGATGAGGTCATAGCTGTGCAACTACTCACGGGTTTTCAGTTCCTTTTCTTTGTTTCTCATGCAGCCACAATTCAGTTAGGCCTCTAGTCACACCACTTTTTCTAGGGGAGGTTGAGTTTTCCCCCTATAGCTCTGTCCCTGGTGTGCTTCCTGCAATCTCTCTTCCCTCACTTATCTGCATGTGTTGGTCATCAATGGTCATACTCTGAAGTTAACAGTATTGCCCCACCAACTTTTACAGTGTTGAGCAGCATGAAATGGAAGGTGCCTTGTACCTCTATGCATGTCTTAGGTATTGTGCTTTTGGTCACTGATGTTCCATAGGTGTTAGTTAAATAGGAAGCTGGACGTGAGCCTCCGCAGCTCCTGCATAATTTTTCACTCAGTAGGTAACTTCTCACAGTCTCTTTTTGTTCCCAGCTCTGTGAATGGTGAGTTCTTAGCACTCTCCCTTCTATGCTGTGCTCCTCTTCTTCCTGCACTGTGCTTATCAGAAAACGAGTCTGTAAAGACCCCCTGGTGAGAATAAATGGATTCAATAGCTATCTTTAAGACCTGCCTTTTGGTAAAGGAAACCAGGAAGAAATGTTTTCAAGCCTAAAAGACTCAGGCAATGTCTACTTCTAGAGATTCAGATTAGAAATCCAGACACATCTTCCATCCAGCACTATGCTGTATGTTGGTGTCATTGAAGTCAAAGTGAAAAAAAATATATATTAAATTAAATTAAAAAAAAATTCTCATTGAATTTAATGGGAGAAGATCAAATCCTTTGCAGAATCCCAGTCTTGCATATTTACAGCTCTAAATGAGCACAGCCTTAGGGGCAGTCATTTTGTAATTTTTTTTCCTCTTCAAACAAAATGCTCTTGTTGTGCTTTTGAAGGCTGACTAAATCACTAGATATAGATTGAATGTCTCTTTTTGTTAGGATACATCAGATGGGGTGTCCTGGTTTCAGCTGGGATAGAGTTAATTTTCTTCACAGTAACTAGCATAGTGCTGTGCTTTGGATTTAGTACTACAAGAATGTTGATAACACACTGATGTTTTTGGTTGTTGCCAAGTAGTGCTCAGACTACTCAAGGACTTTTTGAGCTTCTCCTGCTCGGCCAGGTGCATAACAAGCTGGGAGTACAGCACAGCTAGGACAGCTAACCCAAACTGACCAAAGAGCTATTCCATACCATATAACATCATGCTCGGGGGGGGTTAGTCAGTCGGTCGGTTGCGGGCAGTGTGATCACGGCTCGGGGGGAGCGATTGCTGCTCAGGACGGGCTGGACATCGGTCATCGGGTGGTGAGCAATTGCATTGTGCATCACTTGTTTTATATATCCTGTATATTTTCTTACTATTATTATTATTGTTATTCTTCTCTCTTATTAAACTGTCTCTATCTCAACCCACGGGTCTTACTTTTTTTCCTTTTCTCTGATTCTCTCCCCCATCCCACTGAGGGAGGGGGGGGAGTGGGCGAGCGGCTGCATGGTACTTAGTTACCAGCTGGGTTAAACCACGACATGGGGGAAAAACCCAATATTATCCCACCCCAAATGACAATTTTCACAGGAATCTTAATAGTAATCATACCAAAATGACCTTGGTGGAGTTAGCTAATAATTTAGACTGCATGGTCACAGGGTTCTGAGCTCCTGTTAGAAGTCAAGTGGTATGCTGAATAAAGCAATGCTAATTATTTTGATGACCACTTTCTTTGTGTCTGCACCAGTCTTTACTCTATATTTGTCAGACTGGACAGTCCCTAGGACAGTCACTTATGATGACCCCAAAATTGAGATCATACGCTATAGCCTATGATCACTGTGAGGAAGATTACACAATTGTGGCTCATGATGTAACCTATCTTGTGTTTTTTTCTGCCTTGTGTTTGGCATTCTTTAGTTCTAACAAACATGAACATTGATTTAACTTCATTTTAACATGCATGGCAATGAAAAGCTACTTGGTAAGAAAAAAAAAAAAAGGGCAAGAATTTTCCTATCAGCAGTCTAGCACGCCTTGTAAGAGCCAAGGCCTTGTATCATAAAATCATAGGACCACATGAAAATTCAGGTTGGAGGGGACTTTAGGATGTTCTTGTCCAACCTCCTGCTCAAAGCAGGGCCAACCGTGAGGTAAGACCAGGTTGTTCAGGTTGTGCCCATTCAGGTCTTGAAAAACTCCAAATATGGAGGTGCAAAGGCTCTCTGGGCAATCTGTTCCACTGAGTGATTGTCTGCATGAGGAATATTTTCTCCTTATATCCAGTCCAGTCTGTCTTGTTTTAACTTATGCCCCTTGTCTCTCGTCCTCCCATAATGCAGCACTGTGAAGGGCCTGGCTCTATCCCTCTTATTACCTCCCCATAAGCACTACCCTGCAGCTGTCTCTTTTGGTGGATGAACAAGCCCCAGGTCACTCCACTATTTTACAGGTCACCACATCCAAGGCTTCCATTGATTATAATGTCACCAACCAGTTTTTCCTTTTTGGTCAATAGGAGATCCAGCTGAGTGTCACTCCTGCTGTCCCATCCAGTACCTGAAATCTTGGCAGATTGCATTTCACTATGTTTTCCTTTCCAGCAGCTGGAAGGGTGTTAAAGTACCCCATACAAACAAGGATCTGTGATCCAGAGGCTTCCTCAGATTGTAGAGAGATTTCCTCCACTTTCTTGCCCTGATCAGGCTGTACATAAAAAGCTCCCACCTTAGTGCCACCTACAATGCCCTCTTCTCTGATACTTATCCACACTCTTCACCAGCCTGTTGTCCACTTCATACAACATGTCTGTATATTTTAGCTGCTTCTCACATAAAGGTGAAACCACCTTATTCCAATCACCCTACACCCTTTGCTTTCCACCCTGCCAAACTTTTCCTTACTTACATTGTGATGTCCCTCCTTCATTGTTCATAGTTCAAAGATCTCCCACCAGGTTGGCCAGCTTGTTGGCAAAGGTGTTCCTGTCCCACTTAGATGGATATCATCTCTTCTCCAGTTGTACTCAGTCCTCAAAGAAGTTCTCATGGTGGTAAAAGCCAAATCCCTGTTGACAGCACCAGCTGTTGTAGCCAGATATCAAGCTGCAGTATCTACCCTCTTCCCCCTAAGCCTTTCCCCTTCATCAGCAGGACTGAGGAGACACCAGCCAAATCCCTGGGCCCTTCAGTAACAGTTTAGTCACTTTTGATGCTCTTAAGGTCTCTCCTGGCAGTGTTGTTGGTATTCATATGGGTAAAAAGCATGTGGTAGGAGTCCAAAGGGAAGACAAGTCTCAGCAGCCTTTCCACAATATCTCTAGATCTGAACATCTACTAAGCAGCAAATCTCCAGAGACATGAAATCAGGTTGGCAGCTGGGCATCTCTATTCCCCCAGAGGTAACAGTCTCCAGAAATATCACCACCTTTTTCTTCTTTGTACAGACAGTTGGCTGAGGTTCAGCTGACTCTGACAGTCACCCAAAGGGAGGTCATCTTCCTGTATTGTTGACAGTACACTGTTCCTATTCTGTTACTGAACAGCCGAGGAGAATAAGCTTTTACTCTGCTGATGAAGATCATTGTGGTGGGTTGACCTTGGCTGGATGCCAGGTGCCACCAAACTTCTCCATCACTCCCGTCCTCAGCAGAACAGTCAAGGAGAAATGAAGATGGAAAAAAACCTCACAGGTCAAGATAACGGCAGTTTAATAAAGGCAAAAGCAAAGGCCACTTACAGAAGCAAAAGAAAATGTCCTGGTTTTGGCTGGGACAGAGTTGATTTTCTTCCTAGTAGCTGCTATAGTGCTGTGTTTTGGATTTAGTACTAGAAGAATGTTGATAACACACTGAAATCTTAGTTGTTGCTCAGTAGTGCTTAGACTAGCCAAGGACTTTTTGAGCTTCTCCTGCTCGGCCAGGTGCATAACAAGCTGGGAGGGAGCACAGCTAGGACAGCTAACCCAAACTGACCAGAGAGCTATTCCATACAACATCATGATCGGGGTGAGTTAGTTGATCGGAAGGGGGAAGAGTGATCACTGCTCGGTATGGACTGGGCATCGGTCGGTGGGTGGTGAGCAATGGCGTTGTGCCTCATTCGTTTTGTAAATTCTGTGTATTCTCTTACTATTCTCATTATTACTATTATTATTATTTTCTCTTATTAAACTGTCTCTATCTCAGCCCATGGCTCTTGTCTTTTTTTTTTTTTTTTTTTCCAATTCTCTCCCCCATCCCATTGCGGGAGGGGGAGAGTGAGCGAGCAGCTGCGTGGTGCTTAGTTGCCAGATGGATTAAACCACGACAGAAGAACAAGGATTTTATTCGCTACTTCCCATCAGCAGGCAATGTCCAGCCACTTCCTGGGAAGCATGGCTTCAGTACATGTAACTGTTGCTCTGGAAGACAAATGTTGTAAATAACAAATGCCCCTCCTCTGCCTCCTTTACCTTAGCTTTTATTGCTGAGCCAACATCATATGGTATGGAATATCCCTTTGGTCATTTTGGGTCAGCTGTTGTGGCTATGTCCCATCCCAAGACCTTGCCCACCCACAGCCTACTGTTGAGAAGGGCAAAATGTTGGACACACAACCTTGATGCTGTGGGAACACTGCTCAGCAGTAGCCAAAACACTGGTGTGTTATCAACACTTTTCTAGCTACTAATACAAAGCACAGCACTATGAGGGCTGCTGTGGGGAAAATTAATGCCATCTCAGCCAGACCCAATACAATGATGTATCCAGTCTCAATCCTTTTCACAGAATCACAGAATGACTGAGGTTGAAAGGGACGCCTGGGAATCATCTGCTCCAACCACTCTGCTAAAGCAGGACCACTTAGAGCAGCTTGCCCAGGACAATGTCCAGATGGATTTTGAATATCTCTAAGGAGGAAGACTCCACAACCTCCCTGGGAAACCTGTGCCAGGGCTCAGTCACCCTCACAGTAAACAAATGTTTCCTGATGTTCAGAGGTGTCCTGGTTTCGGATGGGATAGAGTTAATTTTCTTCATAGTAGCTAGCATAGTGCTGTGTTTTGGATTTAGTCCTACAAGAATGTTGATAACACACTGATATTTTTAGTTGTTGCCAAGTAGTGCTCAGACTACTCAAGGACTTTTTGAGCTTCTCCTGCTCGGCCAGGTGCATAACAAGCTGGGAGTTCAGCACAGCTAGGACAGCTAACCCAAACTGACCAAAGAGCTATTCCATACCATATAACATCATGCTCGGTATAGGGGTTGGTCGGTCAGTTGCGGGGGACTGATCACAGCTTGGGGAGTGATTGCTGCTCGGGATGGGCTGGGCATCGGTCAGCGGGTGGTGAGCAATTGCGTTGTGCATAATTCGTTTTGTATATCCTGTTCGCACTCTCCCTTCAGGTATTTGTATACATTGATAAGATCCTCCAGAGACTTCTCTAGACTACTCAGTCCCAGCCCTCTCAGCCTTTCCTCATAAGAAAGATACCACAGTCCCTTAATCGTCTTTATGGCCCTTTGCTGGTCTCTCTCCAGTATGCCCATCTCTCTCTTGTACTGAGGAGCCCTAGAACTGGACACAGCATGCCAGGTGTGGCCTCGACAATGGTGGCTAGATGCAGAGGTTCACCTCCCTTGACCTGTTGGCAATACTTTGCCTCATACAGCCCAGGATGCCACTAGCCTTTTTTGCAGCAAGGGCACATTTGGGCTGATGTTCCACTTGATGTCCATGAGGACCCCCAGGTCCTTTTCTGCCACTTCCCAGATGGTAGGCCCCCAGCATATACTGGCACATGGGTTCAAATATCATGTCCTTTATACAAATTAAATATGGAACAAAACCAATCAGAAAATACAATAGGGTTAATTGAATATCATGTTTAAAAAATAATTCTATTTTACAAAAACAAGTCTCTAAATTCCTTTTCTTTAACTTTTTAAATTTTTTCAACAAAATTCTGCTGTCAGTTATACATTAGTGAACTTCCAATTATTTTATCATCTTTAGTATGTTAGGATTTCAGGAATGATGATCTGAAAGTTTAAGAAAATTTACAGAATGATGAGCTAAAACTGTATTCATTGCCTATAACACAGAAAATCTCATCTGCTCAAGGACAGGGAAATAATTTTACCAGAAGATATATGACCACTCAACTCATTTTCTGCCCTCTATCTATCCCAAGTGCATTTCCTGACCTTATGGGTGGACAAAACCTTTTAGTGATGATTTATATTTGAACCACCATTGCTAAATTAAATATCCAGGCCTATAGTATTCTGATATTTCTGGTGCATATCTGAAAGCATTGCAACATTGTTGTCTTCAATTTTAAAACAAATATTTTAAAAAATAAATATAATGTCTACAAATTTTTTTTAATAATTAAATGAGGATTAATATTAAGGTCAGAAACAATGTGAGGAGTTAAGATACTTTAATAATAATTTAAAAAAATAATAAACTCATATGGAAAAATAGAAATTAAACCAGTAGCTCTACCAGAAGTTCTAAATCTATATTTCAGCATAGAGTTGCATTTCCTGGAGGAGAAGGTTTTTAAGAGGAGTAAGAAATATTCACCTGGAAAATTAAGAACAGAATATTGTATTTACATATATATTTATAGTTCTTTTTTTTTAAATCTCTACATATGTTACTCAATCTCCAGAACTGGATTTAACTTCAGTTAAAAGAAACTCAGACTTCACAGAATTGATATTTTTAAGTATTCTAAGTTTTTTACACATCCAAACAGACTTTGTAATTTTGCACTACAAGTAAGAGCGCACATAATAAATTCTATGTATTTTAAGAAATTAAGATTGCTGAGTTTTCATTCTATTGTAGTACAACCTTTTATTGCAAATATCTTCTAAATCATGCATGCACATTTTATTAAATCACTCTTGAGGTAGAGACACAGATTACTCATCATGCAGCCTATATGTAACTTCTTCTCAAGTTTTAGTCATTAAACATGGTTTCCTGAGAAATTGGCTTCTATCTGCCAAACTCTTCACAAGAAAAAAACTTGCATGGATTAAAGAAAACTTATTTCCTAAAACCAAAAGGTGAATTCTGGTATTTAAAATACAAATTAAATATTCAGAAACTGAAACTATCTTTTTATTATAACTTAAGCATCATTTTCATATTCACTAAAACTGATGCTTACCTAATATAAAAGATAATTACTTTCTGTACAAAACCAATGTCTAATAGCAAAAAAGTATCGTGACTTTCTTTTGATCAAAGTGATGATAATGTGACTAAATGACCTTTATTTCTGTTGCAATATATCTTTGGAATAATTAGCTGGATAAGTCTTAATTCTCTTTTTTCTTTCATCTTAGATGAACTGATTTCTCCCAAAATTTTAAGTAGTATTGTTTGTTAAAGTGGTGATATAATGCTGAAGTTCACACAATTTGACTGTATGAACTTTTTGTCTCTTTTCAGTATTCTTAATACACTTCAGTTTTGTCTTCTGTCAATCATCAGTTGAGCAACTGTTATACTTCTAGTGTGTAGTAGTAAATTAACACACATATTTTGATATTTAACTTGAGATGTAAGTAATCATAAAGAAAAAGAAAAATAACAGTATCTGTTTAATTGCTTTCCCAAGTGAGATAGGTCATTTCTATGGTAACACATAAAGATCTTGTCATACAGATGTGCACAAACAAGACAGGAGATAAATCATGAGAAGAAAAAAAATCTGCTGTCAGTCAAATGATCTACTGAAGTTACTACTATAATTCAACTTCGTTATTGTAGCCCTCCCACCATTCTTTTATTATTTTTCCCATTTTTGTCCAGTTGAAAAACTTCTTAGAAGCACCGTAGAATATTTTTTTTAGTATGTACTCTATTTACGTAGTGTCCTACACGAAATGGTTCCCCCATGAATAAGATTAAAGGCAACTGCTGCTGTCTATCTTAATACAGGAAAAAATAATTTGATGCTTCCTATTTTAAAACCTTGTATATAAGCTTATTTGGTATTGTTACCTTATGTCATTGTCATACTCATGTTCCACATAGGGTTCTGAGGCTAACAAATAAAAAAAAATCTTAAAAACATACACTTGGATCATTATCACTTTATCTGCCAGTAGACTGAAAATACTGTGCCCCATTCAATGTGTGTTATTTATGCTACTGAAGATAATCTTTGATGTAAAATAGACAAATTTGAAAACTGACTTCTTTAGGTGCAGCATCTTGAGCATATAAAATTAGTTTGTAGAAATACATTTTGAATTTATCTTTTTTATTTTATCAGGATAAAGTAATTCTGTTTAAAGATGTGAAAAATATGGGTACAAGTAATAGTGACAGACTCTATAGGATTCTTGAAACTAAACCTGGTGCAGTCTCATTCACGTTGGTTTATGGTCGTGCTCCCTGGAACTAATTTGCCTCAGATATAAATACTAGACAGATATAAGATAGTAGACTATTTTGTTCAAATTTTGGAATAAAATATCTGAAGTTCTCCAAATAGCCAAGGAATGAACTAATAGCTGAGAGTGTCCAATTCAAAAGACCAAAGCTCACTCACTGGCCCTCTTTGTGAGTGTAGATGCATCCAGAAGTTTTATTTCTTGTATTCTATTTATTTATCTACTTGAAATTTATATATATGTAAACAGCAGGACTCCATTGTCCATGCTTAGGTATATACAGTCACGTTAGGTTCTATAGGTCTTGCCTCCACTAACTGCTCCAAAAAAATCCCTCTGGCTGTGTGACAGCCCTGTGTATCTGCCAGTTACATGGCTATCTCAGCCTGAGATGTCTCAAGCAGCACTAGAATATCCCACAGGCTCTAAAATGACACTAGATTCCAACATCCAGGCAAGTGCATGAGGCTTTAGTCAGTAGTTGAATCTATTGACAGTTGTGGAATTTTAGACATCCACCATATATGTAAGAAACTAAATTTAGGTGAATTAACTTGGAACATCAGTCTAATCTCTAGGGAAACTGTAATTAATGTCTGCTGTGATGATATCCCACAGGACTATAGTGCTTGCTTTATCCCTGTGAAGTCATGCTAACTGATCCACTGGAGGAATTGTAGAGAACTTTTTCTACTAAATATGCAGAAAAGAGAGAGGAGATCCAGAAACCAATTAAAGCTTCTCTCCCTGTTTGTCTCCTATCTGTGAAACAATGAGGAGTGTTGAATCCACCAGCCTTCTTAAGCAGGGATGCCAGAAGACAAGTGTGCTGTTTCACATGGCTTTGAGTTGTTCTTTTAAGGATGTGTGTACCTTTGCTATGCCCTAGTTGTGGGTTGGTTATACTTTGTGAATCCCACACTGATGTCCTCCTCTTAAGTATCCAAACCAGGACAGCTTTGCAGCTGCTGTGGTCCCTTCCTAACCAGCTATAATTATTACTTTTTTCAGATGGACATGAGTAAGGCTCCAGACCTATTCCTAGTGTGAGGTCAGAATGTAGTTAACCACCTAGGGAATACGAGGTCACGTCCCTTACATTGCAGTATAGACACAACCAGCATGAAACAGACTTAGCTTTTAAATAGGTACTGCATAACTCTTTGGTGTTTCTGTTATCCTTTCAGCTAAAGTATCAAAAAGATTGCATAAGTGTGGGGCTTCCACTGTTTAAAAAATATATCATGTTAAGTTTTTGAATCCAGGATTTAGAAACTTTTCACCTGGTAATTGTGCAGCTGTGATAGGTGGAAGGAGAGCAAGCAAAGAAGACAGAGTGAAATACAAAGATAAAAAGAGATGATTAAGACATTTTCCACTTCAGGCTTGACTCTATAGCCCTGGGGAATCTCATGCTTCTTTAATGAATGCTGCTGCTCAGCCATCTTACTCCTGCCTAATGAGAAGAATAGGTCCAGAGAGATCAGTTCAAAGATAAGTGCTTCAAAGATGAGTTGCATTTAAAACCATTTTCCCCTCAGCTTCCCTAGTCTGTCTCCATGGCATCTTTTTTTCTTCTGTCATCTAGTATTCTTGAGCATGAACTGTGGACAAGGCTTACAATTAACAGTCACATTATGCAGAGAAATATTTCTTGGCCAATTTTTTCAAAGAAATATGGTTCCCTGCACTTAATGTCTCTCGCCATATTTAATGCCTCTTTTCCATTAGTTCTTACCTCCTGTTCAACTACCTGCTTGTTTCACTGTAGTGACAAAGGACAACTTATATTTCTAGTGGCCAGGCAGCACCAGTGGCTATGCAATATAGGTCTTCCAAACCTATAAGTTGATTCCTCATTTCCTTCCCACTCCATTTTGTAGAAAGAATTGTGCTTTTGTGTAATTTGTAGTCAGGACACACTTTAGATACTCTATGGAAATGTGATTGATTGTTCAGTTACAGCCTTTCTCTCAGCTCCCTAATTAATATCAGAGTTGTATCCCTATCTGAGAGTTACACGGATACATGCATAAAAGCATATAAATATATGAAGAATTGTATCTTTTAAAATACTTCAATAATAGAGAGGAAAATGTACCTTTACAATAATCATCTTCATAATCCTCTAGACAAACAAACCCAAGAATAAACCTAACTAGAAAGGATATATAAACTCTTTTCTAATGGTAATTTGGATAGTTAATTTGACAGCTACAGATTTCAAGATATATTGATTGTATATTGCTTTTGAGACAGCTATTATGTTTTTTTTTTCCCCCAGGGGGACTCCAGTGCTGGCGTTATATACTAAATTCTGATTCATCCAAACACATTAATTAACCTTAGGCTATCCAGGCATATATTGACCCACAGGTATATTGGTAATTTCATTACTTGTTTATCTACATGAGGGAGCAAAGCTGTACCTTTCTTTAAAAGTTCCTGTAAGTGGTGTTTCAGTATACATTAATTTTGGAAACAGCTTTTTTTAGACTGAAAATGCTGATCTGCTCTCTTCTATAGAATCATTCTCAAAAGTGCTGCCTTAAAAAGGCAGTACTTCTGGGAATGACTACTTAATTGCAGGACTTAAAACGATAGCGTGAACAGAACTTGAACTACAAGAAAAGGTTAGCTCTCTTAGGAAGTTTTCGACTTAACATAAAATGCCATCTACCTAGTCTTGTCTTGTATAATAACATCAGTTATCAAAGTATGACTATGTCTAAGACTCCTAAGACTTCTATAAAATATTGATTTGCAGTATTTTATGTTTTCACCACTTGTTAATGTACTGTAATGTTTTAAAATCCATTGTCGACAATGCCATCTTTAAACATTTTCATTATATTTACTCTTACTGTATTAAAGCAATGGCATACATTAAGAAAAAGTGGTGTATTGCAGTCTGCCTTTTATTTACACAGGTCTTGCAGTGACAATATGTTACCATGACACTTGTGTTTAATGACATGTTTCTAAGCCACAAAATGTGTCAGACTCCAGAATATCACCACCTGTTTGCCATCCACACATCTCATAATAAGACATTTTGGATGTAGATCTGTTTTCTGTGATGAAAGGGATCTTGCCCACAGTTAGTGAAGAGCACAGAAAGTACAGGCAGCTGATCACCACTATGAAGACCTAATAATTTGCAACAAACCTTTAAATTGTGACAAAAGCTCATGTTGTAGAAAATTAGAAAAAGTTAATCAAATCCAGGGAAGCCCACAAACATATACAATATAATATACAATTTGTCATTGTGCCACATTGTTGTAATCATACTGTACGCTGCTGTACTCACACTATAGCTGGTTGGTTTGAGCCTGATATATTTCCTATGATGTTTCTATTCTATTCTCAGTGAACATTTGTATTTAATCCCCCCCCTTTTTTATTTTTTCTTTTTTTTCCCCCTTTTTTCTTTTTCTTTTATTTTTTCCCTTCCCTCTCCCCACCCTACACCCCTTACACACCCCCTAATGGAGAAATATGAACCTGTGGATTTATCACTAACTTTGGGGAAAAAGAGTTATAGTTCTCCTGTGACTGTATCTGCATTTGCTTTCTTGGATTTACTTCTGTGCTGATGGGCATGGCCAAAGGCAAATAAAGAGATCAAAGGGAGATAAGAATTTGCTGGGAACTTGGAGAATGAGGGAAGTACTTGCTGAGGATAGCTCACAAGGAAGGAGAAATGGGTAGGAAAGGAAAAAATCGCTAAGTTCTTCCTTGACTGGGAGGGAAAATTACAGATAACTACAGTCTAACTGGAAGAAAGTTAAGGATACAAGGATGTTTTATGTGGAACTGCACTTTCCCAAAATGTGGGAGATGAGAGCTTTATTCCCTCTAGGTTGAGAGTATTATTTCCTCGAGAGTTCATACCAGAAATCAAGTCTTCCACGTCCAAAATAAATGCTTTAATCATCAAACTTCAATTTATAAGGCAAATATCTACCCATCATCACTATGCTCACTTGCCCAGGCAGGCATTTGAGAGTCTGTGTGGACACTGTCAAGAGTTAAGGTAAGAGAGAAGGAAGGTACTTATCAACTACAGATGTCTACAGTTAAATAATACTGGACATTAAGCAATGCTTGAATACCTACATGGGCATTAAACCAATACTAGAGGTGGACATCACTTTATCTAATTTTAGGAATCTTCAAAATAGATCAATGTCTGAGCTACTCACCCTCAGTCATCTTCACAGCCAAGAGAGACATCTAGAAATTTTAGAAATTTCGACTGACCTGTTTTCAATATGTTCTCTTGCTTTTATTTGATTCATCCTTCCACGTATAACAGCTACATCTCCACTCCTGATAAAGCCTCAGATGTAAGTGAACTAAAGTACATTACATCTCCAGTGCTAGAATATTTTTACCACTATTAGAGACACAAGCTTTTATCATTATTAAAGGCACAAGCTTTCTGAGACAGAAGAAGTAGGCAGCTTTAGTAAATCTTGAAAAAAAAGAAAAAAAAAGAATCCAAAATTAAGAAAAAAAATCAAATTGATTGAGCAAGGTACAGGAAGTAAAAAGGAAATGATAGTACTCTTACAAAATTCTGAAGAACAGTGAAAGAAATGGAAGTGTGTGGGATGGAGGACTTCATTTATTTGTTTTGGCAAAGTCTCTGTCTCTTTTGTGGACTGTCAACAAGTAATGTAATCTTTTGGTAATTCTCTGGGAAATGTGTATAACGTGTTCTATCTAACACAGTTCTGTGAAAGGCTGAGTTATACTAAGCAGAAGAATACGTGTAATTAAGCTAGGTACATGTAATCTTTCACTGTTAAACTGCAAGCTGTGTATTTAAGATTTTTCTGGAAAACAAGCTGTGCTGGTTTAGTCTGGGATAGAGTTAATTTTCTTCATAACAGCAAGTATGGGGCTATGTTTTGGATTTGTGACCAAAACAGTGCTGATAATACAGGGATGTTTTCATCATTGCTGAGCGAGTAGGCTGGGGGTGCATGAGAAGCTGGGAGGGGACACAACCGGAACAGCAGACACCAACCAACCAAAGGGATATCTCACATCATATGATGTCATGTTCAGCCATAAAAGCTGCAGAAGAAGCAGAAAAGGAGGGACATAATGGTGTTTGTCTTCCCAAGGAACTGTTATGTGTGATGGATACCTGCTTTCTTGGAGGTGACTGAACGTCTGCCTGCTGATGAGAAGCAGCGAATGAATTCTTTGTTTTGCTTTGCTTGCACGTGCAGCTTTTGGTTTTGCTATTAAACTGTCTTTATCTCAACGCACGAGTTTTCTCACTTTTACTGTTCTGATTCTCTCTCCCACCTCATGGAGGGGACTAAGCGAGCAGCTGTGTGGTGCTTAGTTGCTGGCTAGGCCTAAACCACAACATAAGTCAAACACAGAAACACAATCAAACCTAACTCAAGGGGCCTGAGAACACACAAACCATGAACCAGAATCCAACCAAATAATACAGATTGGTGACCAAAGAAGTAAAACCAATTAGATCAGAATTTTAACAAGTACAATTTAAACACACAGAATCACAGAATGGCAAGGGTTGGAAGGGACCTCGGGAGATCATGTAGTCCAACGAACCTGCTAAAGCAGGTTCACCTAGAGCAGGTTGCACAGGACTTCATCCAGGCGGGCTTTGAATATCTCCAGAGAAGGAGACTCCACAACCCCCCTGGGCAGCCTGTTCCAGTGCTCTGTCACCCTCCAAGTAGAGAAGTTCTTCCACATATTCAACTGAAACCTCTTATGTTTCAGTTTGTGCCCATTGCCCCTTGTCCTGTCACTGGGCACCACTGAGAAGAGTCTGTCTCCGTCCTCGTGACATCCACCCTTAAGATATTTATATGTGTTGATGAGGTCCCCTCTCAGTCTTCTCTTCTTCAGGCTAAACAAGCCCAACTCTCTCAGCCTTTCCTCACAGGGGAGATGCTCCAGTCCCTTAATCATCCTAGGTGCTCTCCTCTGGACTCTTTCTAGGAGTTCCTCATCTTTCTTGAACTGGGGAGCCCAGAACTGGACACAGTACTCCAGGTGGGGTCTCACCAGGGCAGAGTAGAGGGGCAGGAGAACCTCCCTCAACCTGCTGGCCACACTCCTCCTAATGCACCCCAGGATACCATTGGCCTTCTTGGCAACAAGGGCACACTGCTGGCTCATGGTCAACTTGTCATCCACCAGGACTCCCAGGTCCCTCTTGGCAGAGCTGCTTTCCAGCAGGTCAGCCCCCAGCCTGTACTGGTGCATGGAGTTCAGCCTCCCCAGGTGCAGCACTCGACAACGTGCCCATGTTGAACTTCATCAGGTTCCTCTCCGCCCAACTCTCCAGCCTGTCCAGGTCCCGCTGAATGGCGGTGCAGCCTTCTGGCGTGTCAGCCACTCCTCCCAGTTTTGTGTCATCAGCGAACTTGCTGAGGGTACACTCCGTCCCCTTGTCCAGGTCATTGATGAACAAGTTGAACAGGACTGGGCTGAGTACTGAGCCCTGGGGAACTCCACTAGCTACCGGCCTCCAACTAGACTCTTCACCGCCTATCAGAACCCTCTGAGCCCTGTCCTTCAGCCAGTTCCCAATCCACCTCACTGTCCACTCATCCAATCCACACTTCTTGAGCTTCCCTATGAGGATGTTATGGGAGACAGTGTCAAAAGCCTTGCTGAAGTCAAGACACACTGAGTTGGGGTTTTTTGACTTTAGAACTTAAGGAAGATACCTCTTGAAACATGCATGAGCTATATCTTTGTATTGATACATCCACTCTTTTGCAGAGAAAGTAACAGAAAAGTGTAAGAGCATGGTTTATAAACTGAGCAATTTCAGCAATCAAAAAAAAATTTCTCAGTATGAAATAGAGCCTTCTAGCAGGACTATGCAGTGTCAGAGAAGTTAAAAAAGAACAAATTGCGCTATGCTAGCAAGGAAAATAGCTATATCTTGAGGCTCACCTCTGATAGCTATTGTCTTTTTAAGGCTATAGTAGTCTTTTGCTTATGCACTCAACGGGTTCCATCCTCTGAGATGCTCAGTGATCTAGAAGTTCATCCATGTATAGGACAGTTGACATGCTTAAACTTTATATATGCTTAAGTCATCTTGCCATATTGGACCCTATAAATGGGTAATGCATGGCTACTCTGTATGTTTATGTTGAAAGGAAATGAAGTTTTGCCTCTAGACATAGTTCCAATTCAGAGGGATAGCCAGAATGTGAATCAAAGCTATAGAAAAATAGTACTTCTTTCAAAAGACCAATCTGGGGGATCTTGACTAAACGGGTTGTAGGATTAGTTTATTTTGCTGTTAACTTTATATACATATATTCACACTATACACCTACACTGTACATACTGATGCTAACATTTATCCTGAAAACAATGGAATTAAGGGAAGTTTTTTTCTCATAATTCCGAGTCTGGTAAACTACTGAGATTTTACTATCTTCAGAATTGCTCCTTGGGTTTGATCCCACAGAATTCACATCCAGAGCGGCATGTGCATTTACAAGTGTAATTTAAAGCCCTGGAAGCACACAGGAATTGATATTAATGAGAATCCTCCTGGAAGTCACTGCTGAGACCCTTAGAAAAGGTAAAAGGCTCTGAGATGAACAAGAACACAAACATCCTATTAGCATGAGAAAGCTTTTCCTTTTTCTTTCTTTCCTTTTTTTTTTTTTTTTCCTGTGTGCGTGTTCCTCTTGTCCTTACTTTGAATAGTTGCAATAAAATAAAGAAGCAGCTACTCAGCTTTAAATGGAAAATCCAGTGCCTAGCTTTTAAACTTATCTAAGACCTTACTTGAGATTAGCGACCTTGTATCATCTGTTGTTTTTCATGAAAAAGTATGTGGAACGAGGATTTTTTTTACCATATTCTAAATCACCTTGTACTGAATATATCAGAAGTTACAGCCTGCATATTTTCACCAGCCTTGATAGAGCTTTAACTACTATACACAGAGACAAGAAAGTATGGTTAACCTAATTAATGTTTTAATGGTCTTATACCTAAACTGTTACTGAAGACCTAGACTAATACCAAGCCACCTAATTAACGTGGAAAAGTTTAATTTATACTGCAGTTAAAATTGTTCTACAAAGGTATAACTGTATCTCCTGCTTTTTGTTGGTGTTATGTTCATCAAAGTGTTCCTCCTCATCCTAAAGCTGCTGCTTTGAACTTCCTCAAGAACAGGTACAGGGAGGGGAGGTTATGATGAGTTGTCATCATGTTGCCTATATTGGTTAGAGTTCTACCATGTATAGTATCCCCAGACCAAAAAGCTGGGCACAGGTCAAACAATAGTCACTTGACCTGTAAACAAGTGTGGAAACACCAGCTCAGGCCAAGGCAAGCCCAAACAAGTCCTGAGACTCTGCACTCTAAGCCTACATTAAAAAGCCTATGGACTTTTACCACAAATGGCAAAAATCTTATCTACCTGGCTAAAAGTCTTCGTTACATTTATAACAGCAGCATTCTACTCAGCAACCAAAACCAGCAGAGCCAGTGTAATTGGTAAGATGAAGTCATTAAGAGACAGTATAGTTTCAAGTCATTTCCTTAACACTGAACCTCAGACTGGAGTGAATTCCTGTACTTTACAACTTCAGCTGTTTTAACTACTTATTTATGTGCATATGTATGTGTACATATATTCATAAAATACTATTTCAGGTTACAGAAACATTTAATTACACCATATTTATTCTTGCAAAAGATAACAAATTAAAAATAAATTCTTGTATACATAACATGTTGAAGTCCATGTTAGAAGTGGTGCATTTTTATCCTTCTCAGAATTCACATATTAAGAGAAATAACTTGCTGTTCCGAGAAAATCCATATACAATAGCTGACACAGAAGTAAGAAAAGCCATAACCTACTGTCTCATCATCACAGAAATATAGTAATAATTTCAGTCATTAAATGTGGAGAATCAGCCTGTTTAAATTACATTAAAGTGCATTTTGGAGTTATAGAAATTAAAAACAATTATACATTGTCACCGGGGAAAACTGCTCAGCTTGCACAGCTTAAATCAAATCAGGATCAAAGTGGTTTATTAATCTATTATAACAACATTCAATTAACCAACAATCAGTGACTGTACATTCAGGATCAATATTAACAACACAACAGATAAACTACAATGCTAGCTACTCACAAAATGGAAATACACACCTACAGATTTCTAACACCCTTCTGTGACTAATCTCAGACTCTAAACTTGCTTTCCTCCCACACACGTAGTCATGCAGATATGCACTCCTAACCCAGCAAATGTGGGTTACAAGCACAAAACCCATCTTCTGGGAGTGCAGGTTGCCCTGTTTACACACACATCCTGTGTTTACAAAAAACTTTTATGTTTGCACTCATTTTCCTCCATGCTCAGGATCGGTGCATCCACATGAGTAAGAAATCAAGTAATCAAGGAAGGAGGCCTGCATGGATGAACCAGGAGCTCCTAGTAAAACTCAAAGAAAAGAGAAAACTCTATGGAATGTGGAAAGAGGGTCAGGACACATGGAAGGTATACAAGAACACCGCCAGATCATGCAGGGAAGCAACTAGAAAGGCTAAAGTCCTCCTGGAATTAAATCTGGTGAGGGATATCAAGGATAACAAGAAGGTCTTCTTAAAGTACATCAGCAGGAAACAGAGGACTAGGAGAAATGTGAGACTGCTGCTGAATGAAATGGGCGCCCTGGTGATGGAGGATACAGAGAAGGCAGAGTTACTGAATGCCTTCTTTGCTTCAGTCTTCACTGCCAAGGCTGGCCCTCAGGCTTCCCAGTCCTTGGAGGTAAGCAAGCAAGCCTGGAGAAAGGAAGACCTTCCCTTGGTTGAGATGGACCAGGTTAAGGATTTTTTAACTAAGCTGGACACTCACAAATCCATGGGCCCTGACGGAATGCACCCGTGAGTGCTGAGGGAGCTGGCAGATGTCATTGCTGAGCCACTTTCCATCAGCTATGAGAGGTCCTGGAGAACAGGAGGGGTGCCTGAGGACTGGAGGATAGCCAACAGGCTCCCCAGGGGGGTTGTGGAATCTCCTTCTATGGAGATATTCAAAGCCTGCCTGGATGAAGTCCTGTGTAACATTCTCTAGGTGAACCTGCTTTAGCAGGAGGGTTGGACTAGATGATCTCCCGAGGTCCCTTCCAACCCTTGCAATTCTGTGATTCTGTGATTCTCTATTGCTCCAAACAATCCACTAATGAGCAAGCTGGTGAGAAAGACCCCCCCGTTAAGTCAATGTACACATCCAAGATCTGAGTACCTATTTGTGGTACCGTGCAGGGAAATGTAGACTGTTCACAGTGGAGGATGTTCCGTCAAGCTTAGAGAGAGGTCGTGATGCTACGAGGAGAATTCTGGCAGTGCCAAACCAGATGTGGCTGCCACTCTTTTACCATTTTCCCAGTTTTGGGGTATTATGCCCACACGCAGTGTTTACACTCCCATTTCTACTTTACCAGCTATTGTTACCCATGTCATATTAGAAGGAGTCCCCTATAGCACACATTAAACATGCACTTGACAAATGATAATAAAAGATATGATTCTCCATTCATTTCAGACTCATGGCTTATTAAATAGAGGGGCAAACATTTGTATTCTTATGCAGAATAAACCAATACTAACTATAGCAATTATTAAAAACTTCCCTCCTCCCCAGTTAAGCTAACCCTGATACTCATTGCCAAAGTCCAGCCAGCTTTACTGTGAAATTTCTTCTGCCCTTCAATTCACCACACTATTCTATTTTATAAGTCTAAATTAAAAAGAAGTAGATAATGTGACGGTCATTACCAGCCTTTGGTGACTGATTTGTGTTCAAAAGAAAAAAAAAAGAAAAAACTTATTCGAAACTAACAGCCAGAATGGTAGAGTACAGCAGGTAATATGCACAACTGGCTAATCATGTGATGGCTTGTGTATTCTATCAACAAATGGGTTTGCATAAGGCTTTTCTTATATTTGAGAAACTCAGGGAGAATTTCTATTCCTCAGAACGCCTAGCTGGTTAAATGAAATGCTCTATTCCCAGACTTAAACTTCTTTCAGAGGAAATTGAGTTGAGAACATTTATAAATAAGTTAAAGAAAAAGACAAACCCAGAAAACAATGGTTGCAATTATTGCATAACCCACAAAAACAGGTTCTGAAATTTCATTTATATGTTAACTTTTTAAAAAAGCATAAACATGCTAAAGGATGAAAATACACCAAAATAATTATTTTAATTTAATTTGATTTAAGACTACAAACAGTGGGTGCTTTAATAATCATTCTGTTTGACATTATATCCATATTTATGTTTACTGACTTGCTCACATATTCCTTAGGTAGCAACTATCCCTGAATTTTCAAAGAATTAATTGCTTCATCCTTTTAAATTTCTGAGGGTTTTCTTCCTTAAATGAAGTATTTGTGTATTCAGTTTCTGTCATGATCACTGTTTGCAGTTGTGGATTTTTTTGTTGTTTCATTCTGTCTGGGAATTTAATTATGATTATTAGATATATTAGTAATTAATAACCTCACTTATTAAAAAATCAGTTGTTCAGATATAGCTTGGGTATAAGAGCTTAATGGATTGTCAACATGCATAAAATCTGAGGTATGTGTCCTTTCAAATAAAAGATTATTTTCTTTTTTAGGAAACAGAAAGATTGATAATGCAGCTATATTTCATGAAGGATTTATGTTTTGAATTCTTTTAACTCATAATCACTTGCAAATTCTCAGAAAGCTCATCTTGTCCTCAAAAGAAAAACCTAGATGTATCTCTAGGCATTAAGCTGCCTAATTTAAGACATTGTCTTATTCAGAACAGATGATTCATGTAGCAAAATAGCCATCTCAGGACAGGAATTAACATCTTCAGAATAGTTGAATTATTGCCTGGAAGAACCTGTCCTCTTCCATTATATTGGAAGCTTGAATGAAGTGGCTGTTAGTGAAGTGACTCAAGTTAGGTAAGATATATCCAATACCAAGGTTCATGGAACAAAGTTAAACAGTATATCATTTTTATCACCTTTGTAGAGCTGTTGATTAAAATGATGATATGAAGTTTGTGATCAAATGTGGGAGAAAGTTAAAAACAGGATGACTTATCTCATCCAAGAGGTCTGGGCATCTCTGAACTACTACATATGGTCTTCAGTCTTTGAAAAACTGTGGATACTTATGAATGTTGTTTTGCACACATGGAGGACAGACACATGCAATTTTTCAATTTGCAGATTGTCAGGGCTGGCAGCTCCCTGGGTCTGAGGTGCTAGGAGCTATAGGGTCAGATGGGGCCCCAGTGAGGGGAACCAGGATCAGACACAGCCCTGGGATGGCCATGCAAGGCCAAGGGAATGGGGATATACGAGGCCAGACCCACTAGTGGGGCCTGGCTCAGCAAGGCCAGGCAGAGCAGGGCTGCGCTGCAGCTCAGGCAGGACCAAGGAGAATTTCAGCTGAAGGCAATGCTCAAGGGCTGGGGTAGGACCCCAGTTGGAACCATCCTGCAGCATTGCCTGGGGGGTCTCTCACCACCACCACTGGCTGGATTGGGTCCATCCTTGTCTGCACTGGCTATATCTTGTCCTTGAGGCTCCCATGGAGAAGGCAAGACAGAACACTCTCAGGACCTTTCCCCTTCTTACCCTTGCAGATACCTATATGCATATGTGCAGCTCTGTCTCATTTGACATTAGTTGTTCCTCTTTTTATGAGATGATGTCTTTGACAGGTAAATTCATTTTGAAAAAGACTGGCCTTAAAGACTAGAACTTCTTTGTATCAGGGAAAAACGCCATTTTCATGATTTGCACATCACAAGCACAACAGGATGCTCCGAAGAGTCTGATTCAGTAGTTCTTAATAACACTGAATAATTTTGAAATCAAGAGGAACTATCCTAAAGCATTGACCATAAAGTGGTTCACTGTCCATCATACTTTATAAGGTACATCCTGATTCTCTTACAGCTTATGCAAACGACTTAAGAAATGCTAAATGGTGTTTCTGTATTTGACTGCAACTATTCAGGAAGTGAAAAGCAAATTACAGATGTTTATTGCAACTTATTCCACATCTCAGCATTAATCTATATGAAATCTGCTTTCATTGTTCTCCTGTTGACTGTCAAAATTTTAAAAGTAGTTGTTTGGTATCGCATATGATTTATGCTTCTCAATGTCTGTACTTAGAAAGTTAGAGGCAGCATAAAGAGTTCTTTCTCATATACTCATCTTTCAGGGTAAAAATACATAAATATTAAATAACTGCTATTTAATTTATTTACAATCCTGTATGCTTTGTCATTATATTTCACTCATATTTCTGAAGTATTATTCAACATTAAAACAAAAATTCTCAGCAACAACACTAATATAGTAGTGTAACTGCACACTGTGTTTGAGTACCAACTCTTCTGTATCTGGTCAACATAGCTTTCTGGCTTCCAAGGCTCCTGATCATTTATTAGTGAAATGACTTAGAAGTTTCTTTTTTTCCTCTTTTTTTCTTTAGCTACATAATGAGAACACAGGGATAATGCAACAGTTTTCTAAGCAGTTCTTAGGAAATCATCTCTTATTGATGAAAAAAGAAAGAATCCCAACTGTGATTGCTATAAATTCTGCAATTAATTGACATGTCTATTTTATCACAGTTGACTTAATCATAGAAGCTCTTTCAAAAAAGATTGCATTGGTCTAAGCAAGTGTTGTAATGGTTTAATCCTTGTAGGCAGTAAACAACACACAACCATTTACTCACTCCCCTCCAGCAGGATGGGGAAGAGACTCAGAAGGGTAAAAGTGTGAAAACCCATCAGTTGAGATAAAGACACTTTAAAAGGGAATGAAAAAGCTGCACATGTAAGCAAAGCAAAATAAGGAATTAATTCACTACTTCCCTTCAGCAGACAGGTGTTTAGCCATCTCCAGCAAAACAGGGCTTCATCACGCATATCAGCTACTTGGGAAGATAAAGTCCATGACTGTGAATGCTACCCCTTTCCTCCTTCTTCCCCCAGATTTTATTCCTGAGTACAATGTCATATGGTGTGGAACATCCCTGTGGTCAATTTGGGTCAGCTGTCGTAGCTGCTTCCCCACCCAACTTCTTGTGCACCCCCAGCCTGCTCACTGACGAGGCAGTGTGAGAATCAGAAAAGGCCTTGATGCTGTGCAAACACTGTTCTGCAGTAACTAAAATACTGGTGTGTTATCAGCACTGTTTTGGTCACAAATCCAAAACATTTCACCCTAGAAGCTACAGTGAAGAAAATGAACTAGCGCAGTCAAAACCAGTACAGCCAGTTACAATACTTACATTGCATTAATGGTATTAAAAGATGAATCATATTATGTGTCATGACATCCTGCTTACATTGGCAGGAAAAGAGTGACTGCTTCTCAGATACAAACAGAAGTGTATTTATTAAAAGCTGCAATCATCCAAAGACAAACAGATGGCTGATATTCGAGCAGGGCAAGGCAGTGATTATACACATCTGTACAATACCAATAAACTCTAATATATCCGGAAGCAATTAGCCGCTTTTTTAGAGTAAAACAAAGAGTTACTCAGAACAGCTTTCATTTCATTATTCGGTCAATTTTGCATAGAAGTTGTAACTATGCATAAATGGTTTTCATAATAGTGATCACAATAGTCTTCAAAGATTGCATACTGTATGTGGTAAAATGTATCTACAGCTTACACAGAAGAATATCGTAATTATTTTCTGCCACAACTCACCCACTTTTTCTGATTTGCAGTCAACAGGAAATTGCATCAAGATCTCTTTGCACAATTCCTGCCCAGTTATCTCAGATCTTCATTGGACTGACCTGCCAAAAAGGTTAGCCCAAAATCACATATCATATGTCAGATTGGAAGTATACGTAGATGCTTAAAACTGAAAGCCCTTGCCTCAAGACTAATGCTTTCCTGTGAGCTTTCAAGTTCGGCAGGAGTGTTGATCTGCTTGAGGGTAGAAAGGCTCTACAGAGGGACCTGGACAGGCTGGATTGATTGGCGGAGGCCAGTCGTATGAGGTTCAACAAGGCTAAGTGCTGGGTCCTGCACCTGGGTCACAACAACCCCATGCAAAGCTATAGGCCTGGGGAAGAGTGGTTGGAAAACCGCCCAGAGGAAAAGGACCTGGGGGTGTTATTTGATAGCTGTCTGAATATGAGCCAGCAGCGTCCTCAGGTGGCCAAGAAGGCCAATAGCATCCTGGCTTGTATCAGAAATGGTTTTGCCAGCAGGACTGGGGAAGTGATCATCCCCCTGTAGTCAGCACTGGTGAAGCCACACCTTGAATACTATGTTCAGTCTTGGACCCCTCATTGCAAGAAAGACATCGAGGTGCTGGAGCGTGTTCAAAAAGGACAACAAGGCTGGTGAGGAGTCTAGAGCACAAGTCTTATGAGGAGCAGCTGAGGCAACTGGGGTTGTTTAGCCTGGGGAAAAGGAGGCTGAAAGGAGACCTTACTGCTCTCTACAGCTACCCGAAAGGAGGTTGTAGAGCGGTGAGTGTCAGTCTATTCTGCCAAATGACAAGCAATAGGACAAGAGGAAGTGGCCTCAAGTTATGCCAGGGGAGGTTTTGTTTGATGTTAGAAAAAAATCCATCATCAGAAAGGTTGTCAAGCATTGGAACAGGCTGCCCAGGGAAGTGGTTGAGTCCCCATCCCTGGAGTTACTTAAAAGATGTGTAGATGTGGTGCTTACGCACATGGTTGTCGTGGTTTAACCCGGCTGGCAGCTAAGCACCACGCAGCCGCTTGCTCACTCCCCCCCCTCCCTCAGTGGGATGGGGGAGAGAATCAGGAAGGAGAAAAAGGTTAGAGCCGAGGGCTGAGATAAAGACAGTTTAATAAGAGAAAATAATAATAATAATAATGAGAATGATAACAGTATATACAGAATATACAAAACGAATTATGCACAATGCACTTGCTCACCACCCGCCGACCGATGCCCAGCCCGTCCTGAGCCGCGATCAGTCCCCGAGCAGCGATCACTCTCCCCGCGACCGACCGACCGACAACTGACCGACTGACTAAGCCCCCCCGAGCATGACGTTATATGGTATGGAATAGCTCTTTGGTCAGTTTGGGTTAGCTGTCCTAGTTGTGCTGTACTCCCAGCTTGTTATGCACCTGGCCAAGCAGGAGAAGCTCAAAAAGTCCTTGAGCAGTCTCAGCACTACTTGGCAACAACTGAAAACATCACTGTGTTATCAACATTCTTCTAGCACTAAATCCAAAGCACAGCACTATGCTAGCTTCTGTGAAGAAAATTAACTCTATCCCAGCCGAAACCAGGACAATGGTTTAGTGGTGGACTTGGCAGTGCTAGGTTAATGGTTGGACTTGATGATCTTAAAGTTCTTTTCCAACCTAAATGATTCTGTGATTCTATGCACTGGCATCTATATCTACTACTGAACTTGAGTTCTACAATTCATAGTCTAGAAACAAAAGTCCAGCTATCTGGGCAGCTATGTTAATGAGTTATAATATCCAACTACATTGCTGTACAGCTTTTCCAATCAGCATTTAAACAACTAAATTCTCTCTCTAGAACTAAAATCTGTTGGCAACGGATTGCTAAAGCAAATTATTCTTTCCCTAACTAAGCTCATTTTCATTAACATCCAACTGGCTTTTACTATGCAATCCAGCTAGGTGTTATCTACCCCCAGATTTTGACTTGTATCCAAAAGGTACATCTAAGCTTCTGAAAAAAACAAGGTCAGGAAATGAGCTAGAACAGTGGACTCCAACTACCCACTGTTGTTTTGTTCCTTGGCTCCATTTTGTAACATCTAAATTGTTAATTCTAGAGCAAATTTGCTGTATGCAAGACTAGTTTTCCAACAGGGATATAATCTAGTCAGTCTTAATTAGCCTGCTTGAAACAAGTTCTTTATTTTTCTCTTTTTTAGTTATACAGTCATGGAAATCCAGTTCAACAGAGAATATCACCATATTCAATTCGACTTTATGAATATAACTTGTTCATCAATGACCTGGACGAGGGGACGGAGTGTACCATCAGCAAGTTCGCTGATGACACAATACTGGGAGGAGTGGCTGATATGCCGGAAGGCTGTGCTGCCATTCAGCGGGACCTGGACAGGCTGGAGAGTTGGGCAGAGAGGAACCTGAAGAATTTCAACAAGGGCAAGTGTCGAGTGCTGCACCTGGGGAGGTCAAACCCCATGCACCAGTACAGGCTGGGGGCTGACCTGCTGGAAAGCAGCTCTGCTGAGAAGGACCTGGGAGTCCTGGTGGACGACAAGTTGACCATGAGCCAGCAATGTGCCCTTGTTGCCAAGAAGGCCAATGGTATCCTGGGGTGTATTAAGAGGAGTGTGGCCAAGCAGGTTGAGGGAGGTTCTCCTGCCCCTCTACTCTGCCCTGGTGAGACCCCACCTGGAGTACTGTGTCCAGTTCTGGGCTCCCCAGTTCAAGAAAGATGAGGAACTCCTAGAAAGAGTCCAGAGGAGAGCACCTAGGATGATTAAGGGACTGGAGCATCTCCCCTGTGAGGAAAGGCTGAGAGAGTTGGGCTTGTTCAGCCTGAAGAAGAGAAGACTGAGAGGGGACCTTATCAACACGTAGAAATATCTTAAGGGTGGAAGTCACAAGGATGGAAGCAGTCTGTCTGCAGTGGTGTCCAGCGACAGGACTAGGGGCAACGGGTGCAAACTGAAACATAAGAGGTTTCAGTTGAATAGGAGGAAAAGCTTCTTTACTCTGAGGGTGACAAAGCACTGGAACAGGCTGCCCGGGAAGGTTGTGGAGTCTCCTTCTCTGGAGATATTCAAAGCCCGCCTGGATGAAGTCCTGTGTAGCATGTTCTAGGAGAGCCTGCTTTAGCAGGAGGCTTGGGCTAGATGATCTCCTGAGGTCCCTTCCAACCCTTGCAATTCTGTAGTTCTGTGTGATTCTGTGATTGTATATCCTGCAGATATTTGATACTAAGCCTAAGATACTACATATCTTTACTTGTATTTGTATAAGCAGACCAGATCTCTTTTGCCTGGACACAAGCCAGCTTTGGTTTAGAAGCCATATGATTGTGTTAACATAGCCATCTGAGAATATGCTGATGAGAAATTTCCCTGTTCTCTAAAGCAGAGACAAAGCTTCAGGAGCAGACGTGACTTTCATGCCGTTAGGTGTAAATGATGTCAAAGGAGTGTGTGCCTGTGTGTAATCTTTTAGGGGTAGTTAATATTCCTGATCCCCTAATAAATTACCTTATATTTTTCTGATCTAAACCAGAAACTAATCCAAATAACTCAGTTTGTTCTGAACCATTAATCTGACTGATCTTGTTTTAATTGATTAGTTTTCTTATTTTTAACAATTCTACCAGCTTTGAATCACTTTTTAATTTTCCCAGCAAAGATTTTCCAAAACCAATCTAGACATAACTAATCCCAACAAATGATTTCTCTGGGACTCCATGAAAGCAGGATATCTTCTTATTATAATCAGGTTGGGTAGTTGCCAACCAGCTAGTTTTTGTCTCATCTAATGCACATACAGTCAATTCCACATAATTTACATTTTTAATGTTATGTAATAGTAAGTCATCTGCTCTGCAGATACCCAACTATATTGAATCTTCAGTTAATTCCATCAACCAGATGTAATCCCATAGAAAATAAAACTACAAACAGCAGAAAATCCAAGAAACTTTAAATTTCTCTTTGATAAAGATATAAAGACACACTTGAGTCAATTAGCATTCTTCATGTTTATACAGCATAAGTCTTTATATATCTCATATTAAGGAGCCCAGTCTTGTATTATCTGGCTGAAATATGAATAATAATGTTAACTTATAAGAAAAAGTATTATTTGTTAATGCAAAAAAAGTATCCTTGATTATGTAAGCTGAAAATTAAAGCTGGAGAAAAATCTGAGAGATCAAATACATTCATGGAGACATGTTGGTTCCAACTACATTGTTTTTGTGTGAGTGGGAGATGGAAGGGGAAACTTGAAAATCAAATTTTAAGAGTTAATTTGGTTTTAAAAGTTAGAAACATTTTAAAATTGGAAAACAGAAACTAAGCCCAAACCAAACAAAAAAACCCCAAACCCTTAATCCATGATATTGCAAGGAAGAAGGAATATACTGTAACAGGCATTCCTGAAAGCATAAGTATAGAGAAGACAATGCGAGCCTGAGGGGTAAAAATAGGGAAACTTAAAGGAATTCAGTCTTAAAAGTGGATAGAACTGGTTTCACAGTATGAAAAAAGGAAGCAAATAATTGCTCTCAGCATATTTAAAACATTTCTTATATGGTGAAAATGCAAAGGAGTTAAGATGTTATTAAAGAGTGACAGTCTCTATAAGAAAGGGAACACAGGACAGACAAAGAGAGAAATTCCTTCAGCATTAAGCATGCTGTGCCTATTAAGCACATCTACTTCTCTGTAGCATGTCCTCCTTCATCTCCAGCAGAGACAGCTGTTTTGTGATTTGCCACTCAGCCCATTTTGCAGAATGTATGTAAATATTCACCCACATAACTCACATTGTCAAGACTACAGACACATACAGAGATGGCTGGGGCACAAACTAGCTTTCCACTGGTGTCAAATATACTTCATCTAAAGCTGCAATCAATTCTGAAGCAACGTTAATTTCCAGGAAACCAATTTTTCAGCAGTAAGAAGTTCACAATTACTTTGAATAAGATGTGTGTAGGGACACACCAACTTTCCCACACTTTATACCTTTCTGTTATTTTATTGTACCACTATTCCGATAAAGATACGACATCGGGGACAATCTAAAGTGGGAACACAATACAGAGTTTTGTTTGTTTGGGAATCTATTAGATTTTGAACTACAAACACATTAAGAACCGTCAGCGTATGTGGAAAAGAATTGTCCAAATTGGAAATCAGTTGGTATCTGTTTACCAGAATATCTCTGCTCTGTGCTTCAAGGAAATCAGGGAGGATAAGAAAGACTTGTCTGTGCAAGACCTTTATGCCCTTTATGGAAAATGTCTATCACTGGAATCACATTAGAAATACACCAGGACAAGGTCCTACTTAAAAAAGGATCAATGGAGTGATCCATACAACTTAGTTTGCAGTTCATTCCCTAGTTCTGGTTTGTACGCTTTCCCAAGTGGATTGTTCCAAGATAACAATACAATAATGACACTAATCCCAAACTGTGTGGGACTACCATGGGGATAGGCACAGGCTCCTGGCACTTTTTTGTCTAGTATTACAGATAATGTCACGGAGAATATCTCCCCTTCTGATTCTCCCCAGTAACTGAATGAGCATGTACATGTATATGATTTTGAACATGCTTGAGCATATAGACTCTGCTGAAGGGAAAGTATTCCTGTGTTGTCTGAGATTCAACATGAAATAATGGTGTAGCTTCACTAAACTACTTGGAATTAACATACACAATAGAAATTATCAGCATCAGTAATATTCTGGCATATTTCAACTTGTAATCAAAGTTAAGGAAAACATTTAATGTTTTATAGACATTTATGCCTTGAATATGACTTCTGCAGGCTACAGCTGCTGAACAGGGGAGAGAGCCCATAATTTATGGTTTTACTGTAAGGCTGGAAAATAGAACAATTAAAGACTCATATTTCAGTATTAACCAAACAAGCTCTTACTTTTATATCTGCCTGACAAATTCAAAATAATTCAGAAAGCTCAACATCTAGGGAACTAATGTAATAAACTAGGTTTATTTCTGGCCAGGTGAAAAGCATGCCATCTTAATAACCATGCTAGCTAATATTACCCCAACACATTAAGTGGTACGTAGGTCTTAAAACTGTTGACTTGGCTGGAGTTCAAACAACAATGCGAATGATCTGGAGTCAGTGAGGTTATGGACACATGAGCTTTGCTATCCCAGGAAAATTCTAGCATTTGAATCCAATCTTATTTCTCACTTTAACAACTTTAATTATTCCTCACTGTTACTAGTATAATCCCTTCTTATTGACCTTGGCTACTGTAGGCATGTCTCATTTAAACAGATACATTCAACTATTTTTCAAAAGTAAAATGAAAAAAAAAGGAAGAAGCAAAATTTTGAAAATGTAACTGAAAAGAAAATAAATATTTTTGCTTTGTTCCTGCTTTCCAAAAACTTTAATCTGAATTTACATATATTTTATCTAGCATTGGTTACGTGTTTGAACTTTGCTCTTTAGGGTATGTCAGAAATGAACTGCAGCCATCTGTTGGCATCCTGGACTCATGACTGGATGGAAATCTGGTAGAGTATGCTGTAGCATTTCTTCAGCCTGGAGTATCAGTTTTGTTTTTAAAGGAAAACAGTAGCTCAGGTCTTTACCTAATCTCAGATGTGGTACCTAAGTCTTAAATGTAAGTTTACAGAATTGTAGCAAGTTAGAGAAGGTCAGCAAAAATATTAAAGATCTCTTCACATAGACATCTTTCAAAGAACATGAAGGTACTGAATATATTCAAGATTCATTAATCTCTCAGACCTAGCAGAAATTAAAAATTTAAAAGACTTAAATAACAAGAAAAAAGGCCAAACACATTGTCTTTCAAAAAAACATATTCCTTGCATAAATATTTCTGGAACAAATTTTTTACAACATACACAAATTTACAATAGACATTGGTGAAAATTTAAAGAAACAAAAATCTTACCTTTTGTTTCTTCCTGCTGATACTTTTTTATTTATAGAAAAAATCCCCATGCTGCTTGTAGTGACAGTCCCATCAGTTTCTTTCTTTTTCTTTTTTTCCCCCTTCATTTGCTAATGTTTCTTTTGTATTTGCTGTAAACCTAAGTGATTTGGTTTATATTGCAATGTTTTTCAGAATCTCCTAGATGAGCATCCCATAGTTGATAGTAATTGATGTTGGCTTCCATGGAAATGCTAATTTTGTAGCAGTCAGCGTCAATCAGTCCTCATCAGTTACATTCATATAAAATATGTGGTGGTCACTGTGAAATCTCTAACAAGTAATCAAGCCTACTGACAGAAGGGGAAGCTCTTAAATTAAAATTGTGCAGGTAGGTTCTTGGTCTTTTTTTTTTCCCAACATGCTCATTTAAGCATTATAAATTGGAGCAATATGTAGCAGAATATCTTAAACTCAGTGTGAAAATTCCCTTGTTTCTCTTATGCAAAAATCTAGCAAACCTCTACTTTTGAACCTCAAGAAATCCATCAATGTATAAAAATATAGTCTTCCATAATGGGATTTTATAGTCAAATACTTTTTAAAAAAATCTCTTTCTTCTAACATTGGCATTGCTCGTGCTACAAGCATTGTTAATATATGTACCTATAGGATTTCTCTAGCAGAGTACAGTCTTTTAAAAGACAATAATAAATGACAAATTAGAAAGATTAAAAGACTGCAAAAAATATGCAATAAACCACCAAACAATTTTTTTTTGTGGTTTTATTCACTTCAAATTGGAGTAACTGGAATTACTATTTTTTTTGATAGACTGGTGCTAGCCATCTCCACAAATCTTTAAAGATAAAAATTGTCACTAAGATGTAGTTCTTTGTAGTTCTGCATAGTCTTCCAGCAAAGTAATATTCGTCTCATTCTAGAATGCCTACTAGCGTCTTCAGTTGCTTAAGGTAAGTTATTTAAGATGAAAATATGAAACATAATTTACAATGGGACTTATTTGCATCATACTGACAGTGTAAAACATTCAAATTACATTTAAATTGCATAGAGGCCCTTTTGCACTGTCAGTAGAGCAAAAGATATCTTGGGGCAAATGTGAAAGGTTTTCACGGTTTTCCTATGTATTTCAGCTAAGTGTTCTTGAACATTTATTTAAAAGCATCTGCCTATTTTACTTAAATCGGAGGCAGTCCCCACACTGAACAAACCCCATAGCCATTACTGAGCTTCGTCTTGCTTTGTCCAGACTAGGGAAGAGAAAGATAAGGGGGTTCTAATTGCTGTCTTCAGTTACCTGGTGTGTGATTATACAGACGATAGAGTCAAAGTCTTCTTGGAGGAACACAGCAAAAACCAAAACTGGAACAGATTGCCCAGACAGGCTGTTCAATCTCCACCCTTGGAGGTTTTGCTAACTTGACTGAATCAAGACTGATCAAACTTTGTCGGTCTTGCCTTGAGCAATAGACAGAATGATCTCTCCCTGCAATAATAAAGCCTTACATTTAAACAAAGATTTTACAGAAAGAGAAAAAAAGTTCTGTTTAAACTATATTGATTTAGTAGATTTTAAAGTTTGTTTGGGTTTTGGTGGGGGGTTTTTTTGTGGGGTAGGAGGTATCCTTTTTTTTTTTTTTCCTTCCTTCCCGTAACTTTTAAAGTGAAAACTTTGTCTGACTTTCAGCAGTATGTTCATTTTAAATGTGGATACACCTAAAATAAGAAGACAGGAGACACTGAGTCTGTGTCTACACTGTTAAACAAGAGAGGTAGGGATACAACTCTTTAAAAACTTTTTGAGGTTAAGAGGAAATTGTGTTTCTGTTTTTTATTTTGTTTTCTCTTGCAGCCCAACTACATTAGCATTTGTAAATCATTCGCTTCAGATTACATTTTGTACAGCTGGAAGGAGAAGGGAGCATGTGGATAAATGGGGTACTTCAGGGTGTGAGAGTCCAACTTGTCTGGTCAGATTCAATTGGAGCACTACGTAAGATATAAGCAGTTGAACCTGGTGCAGTCTTGGTCATTTTACTTTTTGGAAGCAGTACCTAGAGTGACCAATCATCATAACTGTTCCTACATACCACCTTGGATAAACCTAGTTGGGTTTGTCCAAAACAGAGGAAGGTAGCATGATAATACCTAACTAGCAGTAGTATGATGGTCAACCTCAGTTTTTTGTTCTGTTTTCCATGTCAGTATAGATGTACCATGAATCTTCTGAGTTTCAATTTACACAATCCAGAAGTTGAGTGAAATAAAAAAATGAGACATTGGTATATGAGCTATTGTAAAATTTGAAATAATTTTGATAGCATTTTGTGCTCATAGTCTTTCAGTACTCAAACATTATTAGCTGGGCAAGAAAAGGTAGTTTTATTTGTACACAAACACAAAATCATCTATTTAAATATTTGTGGATGATTATTTTCATAGGAAGCCCTTTCTTTGCCACACACTTCAGTGACACTGAAGAACATCAATGATAATCAAAGTTAATGATTATTTATTCATCACTGATTGCTATTTTTGATTGAAAGCTTCTTCCTCCATCTTCGAGATAACCAAAAAGAGGACTGTTATTTTTAGACAGTAAGATATACTATACTTAAGGTCTGCATCAAGTTAAGAATTACAGAGTTCTTTTTGCAGTTGAATATAATGGAAGAATAATTAGAGAAAACATATGGAGATGGTTAGAAGGGACAGATAATAAAATTTTAAAAATAGAGGTAATTGATATTTCTTAAAACCCTCCAGAGTACAAATAAAATTGATAGGGATGAAAGAATACTGGTTAAAATGTGTCTGGAAAAAACCCAATTGTATGTGAAATATATATAATAATTTCAGAATAATAATATCAGTGAAGATAAATTATTGATAAAAGCATGAGGTTCATTAACAGTAAAGCATGAAAATACTATAATATTTACTTTTGATATAGTCAGGTTTTAAAGAGGCTTTTAGAACATCATAAACAACTAAGCAAATGACATAGTGATATCTAAACTTTACGTGGGTTTTAATTTTCATGTCCATATCTATGTGTTCCATGATAGCTCTTCAAATTGCCTGGAGGAAGAGAACCTGCTCAGGAATTTTCTATATTTCTATAACTTTTTATGATTATATTATTGGGTTGATAGACACAGGGAGAAAAGTGGATGTTTGAGTGTAGCAAGTCTTTCAGCATTGTTTCTCATGACATCCTCAGAGACTAAACTATCTTCAGAGATTAAACTATGTGCACATTAGCATTCTTTAACTCATAGGTATTCATATTGTTCTCAGAATAGGTCAACCTGAGAAGGTTGTCATCTACTGGAGCAATTACATTGGTGCAAAAGTAGCCTAGCTCTATGGGAGAAGAGCAGTTGGTTCCAGAAATACAGAAATGTGAAATTATTAAGACACCACTGAAGCATTTGGAAGCTGATAAATTCATACATTGAAAAAATCATTGTCAGACATTAATGAGATGTCCAGACTCCCCAGCACAAACACAGTGTAAGTATTGAGAAGAATAGAAGAGGGGTTCCAATACACAATCATGAGCATGAAAACATTAGAAAAATTTCTTTTCAGCAACGGTTCTGTTGTTATGTCACATAGGAATCGTGCTATGGGAGGGGGACAAGAACAGATGAAAGTACATCAACAACTGAAGAAAACTCATGCCCTGGATTCTGAATATCCCAAACTAATTCTTACAGTTATATATTCTTTCCTGCAGTGCATGTGTTTTTCCCCTTACATAGCAATAGTAGGCTGATAAATGAAAACACCTTTGGCAGTAGTAATGCTAACTGATAGTGAAGCACCTGATGAATAGCAGATAAAAAAATGGCATTTCTTCTGCCAAGAAATGGCTGAAGTAAATAGAGTTATCCACCTAGGTTGCAACCTTAAAAATAAATGTGAGAAGCTTTGGAAAAACCCTTAACTATGGAGAAAGGAATGTAGGAATATACCAACATTTTACTGAAACCACATATACTAGGAAATGGCAATGGTCAGATATAAGTGTGGAAAATGCCAGTCCTATAATGTATCAGGCAGATATATCTAAACAAATAAAAAAATCAAGCTTGGAAAAAGTAATCATACCTACTGTGAGTTGCAGTTATAGGTTTGGAAAAGTGCTCCACAAACTTAATAACCTAAAGGCCTCAGTAAGTCCTGGTTTACTTTACAGGATGATCCACTAAAGGGCAACAAATTGAAGATAAGCCTCTACTAACAGTATTTTTTATTTCAGCAAGGTCCTTTCAAGAAAGAGGGTAAGGACAGAATCGAGGAGCATATACACTGGCTACAAAGTCAGTGACAGAATGGGAAGAAGTTTTAAATGAGAAATTTAATGTTTTCTATGCATAATAGTTGAGAGCTTACAAAACTGGGAGATGCATGTGCAGGATAATGAATAGTAAAACATTCCAGCTGAGGTAGAACAGAGGTAATATTGAAGGAAAATTAAATACATCACTATTAGAAGATTCCTGTACCTGCCTATTAACCAAAAATTAATCACTATATAATCTTTTCAAAAGTTAACCTTTTAATGTATGATTTCCACTCCTTTAGGAGTTAAAAGAGTTTTAAAATGAAAAGCAATACTTAACAAGAAGGAATCTTGTCTTCTGCACACCCGGTCACAGTAGATAATTATGCGTATCAAAACTGGCATTTAGTTATTTTTTTAATTAGTATTTTTCTCAGTAGCGTAGCATTAATAACCACATGTTATATCATATTGGTATATACAGAACCATAAGTCTCTCATAGTGAAACCATTTGCTCTGCTGGTTATTGAGAAACAAATAACTAAATTCAAGTTGAGTAAAAGCTAATCAAATGGCACATATTTAATTAGAGAACACATGGGAAAGTAACCATGTTATTCTGTAGGTTGCCATTATTCTGTGGTGTGATTTTGTTGCTGCCCTTCTATATGCTTTTTACTCCAAAATACTACTTTTCTTTGCACAAATGACTATAGTCTAGTCATATAGTAGTGTAATTTACCTGATAATTTCTATGTAATGTAACATAGTTGTTGTCAAAGGATGTGTCTTCAAATTTCCCATGCTCTCAGAAGTAACAATGTGATTTTATTAGTTAATGTAGCTGATTTTATTGTATAGTATCTATTATCTGTGAAAATTGAATTGGTTCTACAATCAGACACTGTGCTGTGCAAACTGAACAATGGCTATATTTACATACAATAACTGGCTATAAGAGCAAAATTACAGGAGAACAGAATTACTGGACACCCTCAGACCGATATTGGTTATCATGGCACAAAGACCAGATAAAAGAGAGAAAAATGTTCAAGAAAATCTTTCCATTGTTTAGCCTTGACTAGGAGCCTTGAGCCATAAGAGGGCATGCAAAATCTTTGCTGGACTTGTGAGTGATAACCTGCAAATGCCAATCTGCAGACTAGCAAAGGGACGATTGTCAATCAGTGGTCCAGTAAAAAGCATGTTGCCGTTGCCAGCCACAGGCCACAGCGATTTAGGGTAAATTTGCCCTAGACTAACACTGTATCAGGCCCTGAGGACACCACTCTGGACTTACTGTCTGTAACAGGCCTCACACCTTGAAAACAGCAGGATACAAGTTGAAAACAGAGACATCAGGAGTATAAACAACTCAGTGATGTTACTGGTCAAGGGAGAGGTACAAACCTGACAACTGGGAAATGATTGATTTAAGCATATTAAAAAAATAAAATAAAATAAAATCTAGGCATGAAAGAAACACTCAAACAATAATATAATGAACCTGTGTGGCCTAAGGAAGTAATATCCTTCAGTATCATGCCGCACATAGTTTGGTGGGTGAAGGCCAAAGGTTATGAACAGTCTAGAAAAAAAAAATGTGTAATAGAATGAGAAGATCACAAAATTTGGACTGTCACTATGGGAATAGCTGTTGCAGAATCACCATGGGAATGTCAGAGCTGTGTGTGCTGCCTGCTCTCCCAGCCGCTCCAAGGACCTGCTTTTCTTCGCTTTGTCTACCTGTTTCAGGAAGATCCTTGACTACTCAAGTATCTTTTGATTTGCTAGGCAATTTTCAAGGACTGTGTGCAGCACTAGAAGTATGTGTTTGATGTGTTACTAGTTTGGACAACACAACTGGTTTACTTCATTCATCTGACTTGCTGTAGGAGGATCCATCTAGAGAAGATTTGATTGCAGGCTTTTTAGGAGTCAGCCTGAACAGCCATGTATCTGCCAGCAAATACAAGATTTCCTCTATCCATGACCCTGCCACCTTTCCATGCATGACAGGATAAACACTAAACAATCAACAAGTCAATCCCATAGGCAAGGACATGTCTGAGGGTGTGCTTCTTCTGAAATCATATGAGGTAATAAAACCCCTTAGAATCCTGTGCTTTGCTAGTGTTAAAGAGAATCAGTCCAGACCAATACCCTTCAAAATTAAATAAGATTATTGCTTTCCCTTCTTCAAACTATGACAAAACTGTTTTGTACTCTTTTATCCATAAGGTTTAACTGTACATATTAGTAAGGAAAAACACATCATATAGCTAAATGATCCAAAGTCCTTGATACAGAAAAGTTATGACTATGTTCTAGCAATTTTTTTGTTTTGAAAGGGGTTGCTTTTGTGTGTCAGCACCAGCATCACCAAGCATAAGTCTATAAGAGAAGCCTTCTCTCTTTTCATCAGTATATAGCTTGACAAAATCAGTATTGGTTCTCCCTGTTGAGGAAGTCCAGAGACAATGCTCTAGGAGTCAGAAGGAACGTATTGACTGGCCACCTCTGACATTTAATTAGTATGCTCCTTTCTGAAAATTCATTAAAATACAAATGAAAAATCATTAATAAAATAGTCAGAAGAGTGACATCATAAAAGGTAGCTTATCCTTGAAACAGAGACTTAGAAAGGAGAAAAAAAATCATAGTTGATTAAAACATACTTAAAAGACTATTCAAATGTTGATAACTGTACCTTTATATACCACCCACATTTGCTTATACAACAAAAAAAATGAGTACATCTTAGATGATATATAAATACATCTCAGTAACTTTCATAAGTGTCAGTGCGTGGGGATGTGGGTGTATGCATATAGAAGTGGAGGTGTGCAATGTAGCACCTATACTGTTCACAATTTGTCCTAGAGTCAACTTTTTTCTGGAATGACATTACCATTTTATGTTATCCTTTTCCTATTTATTTCCAACATTTACTGGAACCTTCTGGAAAAGTAGAGTACAAAATTATTTCTTTTTGTACATTGTTTGGCAGCTCTACTATCTGCTATGATTGCCATTTGTCATATTTTCTGTCAAGATATTCCACAAACTACAACAGCTGTTTGTAGAAGTGGATGGCATGAGAATGTTCTTAGATGGTATTACTGAGATGGGAAGATGAAACAAAGACGAGGGCTATGGATACTAGAGGATGACTAACTACATTTTAGGAATTAATTTCCTTAACTATTCTGATACTTTGGTGTTCAATTTTGGATGATACAAGTCTAAGGATCAATTTATGCTTAAAAGAGAAGGTTGTGGGGAGGGAAGAGGAACTGTCTTTTGTGTGTAAGATGCATAAGAGGAGTGTAGTTGAAAATAGAGAGTACATAGTATGAGTCACTTGAAAAGGTTGTGTTTGCAGATCTGCTTACTGTCATAGGTTGGGGATGTTGTGGAATTGGATTTTTTCACATTTTATTTGCAGAATCCATAGAATATAGTACCATATGTATCATGTGTACATTCTGCTATGATACCACTGATTACATACCTCTGTTCGCTTAATTTACCTATATAACACAGGTTATAATGACCCAGATAGGTAAAACCTGTCCCAGACCATGTAACAGATGTGCATTTGCTACACTGAAAATTTCAAATGGGCAAAAATTAAACAAAAAGTCAAGTCAATAATTTACAAGTGATGAAAATCATATTAGTCAAATAAAGGAATTATTGTTAATTCAGATGTAATTATTACAGAAGAAAAAAAAGAGAAAGAAAATAAAGTAATAGTATTGTGGAAAATATAAATAATACCATTAGAGCTGCTCTACACACACTTCCTAGTGAATGTCCTTTCCTTTGTTGTTACGCTCATCTTTCCATTGCCCTTCTGAGTTCTAAGGTCAAGGACTTCAGTTTTGGGAAAAGTTACTCTCAGATGCCAGTATTGTCAGTTCTCAGCTAGAAGTGTGATTTTAACAATGAGTTTTCTTTGCAAAGAAGAATATGATGTTGGTGGTTTCCTCATCCTCACTGTAGGGTTCAGTTGGGGAGATTTTTGTTTCCTAACATGCTTTTACACCATCACTTTTTCTTCACTGATCTGCAACTACACAATACATCCAAATTTACAGTAAAGGTACAGTAAAGGTGTGGAGATAGTGTTGGTTTTGGCTGCAATAGAATTAATTTTCTTCACAGTACCTTGCATGGTGTGCTATATCTATGGAGGAAGAGGGAACTGCACAGGCAGTGGAAGCAGGAACAGGCATCCTGGGAAGAGCATAGGGACGCGGTCCAGTTGTGTAGGAATGGGGTCAGGAAGGCCAAGGCGCAGCTGGAGCTAAACTTGGCTAGGGATGCAAAGAATAATAAGAAGGGTTTCTACAGGTACATCAGCCGGAAGAGGATGGTTAAAGAAAGCGTACCCCCACTGATGAGCGAGACCGGCAGGCTGGTAACAGCAGATGAGGAGAAGGCTGAGGTACTCAACAACTTTTTTGCCTCAGTCTTCACTGGCAACCTCTCTCCTCACCCCTCCCGATTTCATGGATGGCATGAAGGGGACTGGGAGGGCAAAACCCCTCCCGCTGTAGGAGAAGATCATGTTTGTGACCACCTAAGGAACCTGAACGCACATAAGTCCATGGGACCTGATGAGATGCCTCCCAGAGTCCTGAGGGAATTGGCCGATGTAGTTGCCAAGCCACTCTCCATGATATTTGAAAAGTCATGGCAGTCAGGTGAAGTCCCCGGTGACTGGAAGAAGGGCAACATTGTGCCCCTTTTCAAAAAGGGTAGAAAGGAAGACCCCGGGAACTATCGACCTGTCAGCCTCACCTCTGTGCCTGGGAAGATCATGGAACAGCTCCTCCTAGAAGCTATGCTAAGGCACATGGAGGCCAGGGAGGTAATTCGAGATAGCCAGCATGGCTTCACCAAGGTTAAGTCCTGCCTGTCCAACCTAGTGGATCTCTATGATGAAGTGACAATAACAGTGGACAAAGGAAAACCACTGGATGTCATCTATCTGGACTTCTGCAAAGCCTTTGACACCGTCCCCCACAATATCATTCTCTCTAAATTGGAGAGCTATGGATTTGATGGGTGGACTGTTCAGTGGATAAGGAACTGGCTTGATGGTCATATCCAGAGGGTAGCGGTCAATGGCTCGAAGTCCAGATGGAGACCAGTGATGAGTGGTGTCCCTCAGGGGTCCGTACTGGGACTGGTGCTGTTTAACGTTTTCATCAATCACTTAGACAATGAGATCAAGTGCACCCTCAGCAAGTTTGCGGATGACACCAAACTGAGTGGTGCGGCTGACACACCAGAAGGACGGGATGTCATCCAGAGAGACCTGGACAGGCTGGAGAGGTGGGCCTGTGTGAACCTCATGAGGTTCAACAAGGCCAAGTGCAAGGTCATGCACCTGGGTCGGGGCAACCCCCAGTATCAATCCAGGCTGGGGGAAGAAAGGATTGAGAGCAGCCCTGCTGAGAGGGACTTGGGGGTGCTGGTGGATGAAAAGCTGGATATGAGCCAGCAATGTGCGCTGGGAGCCCAGAAGGCCAACTGTACTCTGGACTGCATCAGGAGAAGCGTGGCCAGCAGGTCGAGGGAGGTGATTCTGTCCCTCTACTTTGCTCTGGAGAGACCTCACCTGGATTACTGCATCCAACTCTGGAGCCCTCAGAACAAGAAGGACATGGAACTGTTGGAGAGGGTCCAGAAGAGGGCTACAAAAATGATCCGAGGGCTGGAGCACCTCTCCTATGAGGACAGGCTGAGAGAGTTGGGCTTGTTCAGTCTGGAGAAGAGAAGGCTGTGGGGAGACCTGATTGCAGCCTTTCAGTACATAAAGGGGGCCTATAGGAAAGATGGGGAAAATCTTTTTAGTAGGGCCAGCTGTGACAGGACAAGGGGTAATGGTTTTAACCTAAAACAGGGTAGGTTTAGATTGGATCTAAGGAAGAAATTCTTTACAATAATAGTGAAACACTGGAACAGGTTGCCCAGAGAGGTAGTGGAGGCCCCATCCCTGGAAACATTCAAGACCAGGTTGGATGGGGTTCTGAGCAACCTGGTCTAGTTAGCAGTGTCCCTGCTTCCTGCAGGGGGGTTGGACTCGATGACCTCTAGGGGTCCCTTCCAACCCAAAACATTCTATGATTCTATGTGTTGTGCATCTTATAAGAGTAGGCTGAGGGTGCATGTTAGGAAGGGGCACATCTGGGACAGCTGACCCCAGCTGACCAAAGGGATATCCCATACCATACAATGTTGTGTTCAGCATATACACCTGGGGGAAAGGAGGAGGAAGCGGGGCTGTTTGGATTTATGGCATTTGTCTTCCCAAGTAATGGTTATGCATGATGAAGCCTTTGCTAACATCTGGGAAGTAGTGAATTAATTCCTTATTTGCTTTGCTTGCCCATGCAGATTTTTCTCTCCATAGTAAACTGTCTTTATCTCAGTCCATGAGTTTTCTCACTTTTACTCTTTCCATTCTCTTCCCCATCCCACTTGAAGGAGAGCGAGCGAGTGGCTATGTGTTGTTTACCTGCCTACTGGGGTTAAACCACAACACACTTGCTTTTTGTTCCATTTGTTACCTGCGGCTCTCAAGTCTGCATTTCTCTAACTGACCATTGATGAATTCTTTGCAGCCCTGGGGATTCCTTTTCCATCTTATACATGCCTCTTAACATCCCATGCCTGTATATCCTGTATATCCCCTCAACAATAACCTGTGTTTCCCACCTACAAGGCCTTTGCTATCATACTATACCCATATTCTGGTACAATAAATTGTTCTACTAGTCATAAATATTCCTTTTGATGTGGCATAACTACTTGTTACTACTAACTATATAAAAATAGTAATGTTATTTAAAGACTCGCAAAAGTGTAAAAATGAAGGAAAAAAAAAAGAACAGTCATTACAAGAATGGCAGTTGTGTTTAGACATGCTAAAACAGTGCTCCAGACAGGTCAAGACAGCCCCAAGAAAACCTGGTGAACCTCAGTTATGAAGTATTGCAAAGTCGGTGCAAAGATGGTGACTGTTATGCCCAATGGCAATAATATGTTTAGGGGGCTACAAGGCTACATATCCTGTGTGTCTTTGATCAGTCATTCACTCCATCTTATCAATTTTGCACTTTGTCAGAACAGTGCTACCCTGCCATCTGTCTTTTCATACCAACAAATAGAAAAATGAGGTTTGTGTTACTTTTTGTAAGTTTTCAAGTGCATGGCAACATTGACTATACCAGAACATTTTATGCTCATCTTCATCTATTTGTAAGGGGGAGATGCAACAGCCTCATATGAGTCTAAACTGAAGACACCAGGATTTGAATGAAACTGGCATGATAGTATTGCATTGTTATAGCCCGTTCATACAGCTGTTCAGCCAAATTTTACCATGTCACTGTCTTCTGTTTCATCTCATGCCAAACACAATTCTGTACCTGGGGCACCTAGAAATATGCCAGGTTGAATACAAGGAATTTCCTGGTAGGTTATCTGAAACATTTTATTTGAAGCGTCCACTGCATGTTCGAAAAAAACCAAAACAGTCACATCACCTTCCTGGTTTGAAGAGTAGGTGAATGAAGGAAAGAAAAAGATCTCTAAATTTAATATAATATAAACCAAATGCAATATAACATAATAAAAAGTTGTGCTTTGTCAAAAGTCAAAGCACAGGTTGCTGAGGGATTTTGTTTGTTAGTTTTCTAATATAAAATTCTTTATCTTTTATTTATAAGTATATATATTATTTACTGAAATTTAAGCATGTTCATGGAAGTTTTTACAGTTCTTAAAATAAGAAAAGCCTTTTGTTTTACAATAACCAGTTTTATTTATGCCTCATGTACATGCATATTCTCCTGTGATAGACCATGCAATTTATAGCCTTGAGCTCAGAATCATCCATTTGGAGCTGGACTTCAACAGCAACAGAACCAGGACTTTTTTGTTGCATCTGTGCTTTGGCACAGAGTCATCTCAGTGAACTGTTACCAAGTTAAGGGACTGGTCCCTTTTGTTCAGCTTCAGAATATAATCTAGAATGAAAAGCATCAATGTGCTGCACATTATCTAAGAATCAGGAAAAAGTCTCATCGGATTTGTTAGGTAAGCACGTCAGTCATCTTAAGATTTTTCTGCTTATATCCAAAGCATAGAACTTTTAACAAAATCACTTTACACTTAATATCTAGTACTGCAATTTTGAGATGGAACAACTCTTCTACTGGTGAGGATCTCCTCTGTTCTTTCTATTAAAAGATAAAGGGGCAAAACCAGCTATGCCCTGGATGTATAGATTATATAGAAACTTTAAGGTTCAAAACTGTATCTGACACACAAGACTCTTATCAAGCAGTATTCTATTCCATGATGATATTGTATGCTGGTTCAGTGGGAATGAAACGAAACTTGTGTGGTGCCAATGAAACTGCAAATTTACTATATCTGAATCACTTTCTTACCTAAAAAGCTTTATTTCAATTAATACTGCATGGAGCTCTTTAAAAAAGCCCTGCATTTTGACTCTGTATTCCTCCTGTGTTTGTTAAGTGATCATTCCTTTCAATTTTGATAACATGCATACAGCATGAACACCTTTTATCCCACTACAATATTTCATCACACAAACAACTGTTACACTTTTAAAGGAGTCAGCAGCTAGACTTCTGATCTGCATAAAGCTCAAACATGAAATGTCAACTTGATTAGTTATGAAAGTAGGAATGAGTGTACAGATTTAACAGCAATGAACACTTAGAGTTTAAAATGACTCAGTCACACATCTGTACTGTCAAGATAGCTATCCTAAACTTAGATCTCTAATTAGAATATTTATACATTCTGTTACTTTCAGTTGCAAAAAGATTTTTTCTGCTATAAGCCTAATATAGAAATATCATATAGAGTCCCTGATTTCCAACATGGAAATTCAGGATAGGTACTTTCTTAGTTTATAAATCTACATGCATGAGAAAACTATGTAGATAAACTGCTGACAGTTATTGGATAACACCTTAGTTTCTGATTTTATTTTCCAGGATGAAAGACAACTCCCTGAGATGGTTATTAATATGAACCACAGCTAGAATTTCGCCTGTCAGCATCTGCACTGAGCATTCAAAAGTACTCTGATAAAGTATTTATTGGGCTTGTCGATCAACTAAGACCCAGTATATTAAGATATGCATATCTTAAGAGATATTTCTCTCCTGAGTAACAAGTTGTCTGCTAATAGTCATTGCCCACTATGTACAAATATCAATATGGACACATTGGCATGGATGAGGTCAGAGTATTACAAACCATGATCATGTGTGGGAAACCAAGAAGATGGAATCAATACCCCAGGGCTGTATCTGAGAATGCTTGCAAACCCACTTACGCACTGAAAGGATCAATGACAGAGGCACCTTGCAGCTACAGCAGAGGTGATGTCTTGAGTGTCAAAAGAAAAGGGCCAGAGGGCGAGATCTCCAGTGCTAGAAATGAGACGAAGGTACACAGTAACAGTTATTTAACTCTTGCAATATTCATAGATATAATGGGATGATCTGCAGGAACTGTGATCCTAGATAACTCTTCTGAAAGATCTAACACCTGAGAATTCGGGGAGGGGTTGTTTTTCTTTTTCTTTTTTTTTGTTGTTTTCCTTTTTGTTCTGCAGCTGCATCTGGAATGGTGAAGTAAATGCTGTCAGTATCATAATGCCACAGGAAGAACTAACAACAAAGGATGCTGTTTGGTCATCAGGGCAGTAATGTTGTCAAAAAAAAAAAAAAATATTATCAGGAGGAAAGAGACCACCTCTGAAATAAGGCTTCTTCATCTGAAACCCTATACATTAATTTTGCATCGTTGTGAGAATTCCTCCTCATATCCCTGCAAGGTTTGCTTCAAATGTAGTAAAACCAAGAAGGTATGAAGAGACCCAGCCTAAATTCTATCATGCACCTGAGAAAGTACCTGAAATGCCAAGCAGTACAGACTGTGAAGCTTCAACTCATCTTACTTATTATCTACGTTTCCACACTACTCAATCCTACTTCTGTAATATGTACCTATCCACTCGGTTACTTCAATGACAGAACTTGTCTGTAGGTTCAACATTAAACCTTAACAATAAAAAGGTTAGTAATAACTTTAAGCAACCAATTTTCTTAAAAGAAAGAAAAAAGTCTGAAAAATAAGCAAAAAGAAACTTTCATGCCAATATTCTTAGCAACACAAAAATAAATTTAGAAAAAAATGTGTTAAAATACAATGGAATCAGAATTGTCTCAATAATTGCTTTTGTAAAGTGTTCTAGCATGAAGCTACAGCCACTATTGAAAACCATTATCCTTGAAGTATTTTTGTTATTTTACATATGAAAGAAAATCATTGAAATAAAAAGAACAAAACAGAAGCAAAGAAAAACGAACAAAGAAACAAACCTCCCCCCAGCAACAACCACTCAAGTTAACAGAATGCTAAGTAAACAACATAAGTTTTTGAAGACATGTTTAAACGGAATGGATAACCTTGATCTGGAATACAGTGAATGCCAATAATGTTAAAAAATGGATTATCATTTGGACAATGAGAAGTTTTTTTATATAAACACTTTGAAAACAAAAACACTATATTTAGTTAATTGTTTTGCTTGTTCTAGTGGTAAGCACTGATTCATAAATGTCAGGAGAATATTATAAAGAAGCTGCCAGTATTTCAATAAACAGAATGAAACACAGCATACTAATATTGGCCCAGTACAAATTTTCGTTCCTAATTTTCTGATTAATTCTATTTAGTGCACCATTACAGGGAGGTAAAGGCTGGGAGACAAAGATGGAGGATATGTAGATAAGATTTCCAAAGCTAGGTATCAGGTAAGGATCACAGACATTGCAGATTCCTGATCTAACTTAAACACATTAAGGCCTCATTGATGCTGTCCTGCTCATACACTCAAAGTGGTCATTCTGGTATCTGAAAAATATGAATTTTCCAAATAAGGTTTCTTTGATATTTCATTTCTCTCTCTCTGAGGTTTAAGAGTGTGTGGAGAGAAATACAAGAATTATGGTAACTGTATGGCAATTTAGGATTTTGTTCAGAGAATACACTGTACTGCTATACACAGTGATGGTCTGTACAAAGCATCCAGAGAAGAACTAATGACCTGACTCTTTTTGTGCAAACACAATTCTTTCCTACCTTAGCTATTGAGCTCTATAGCACCAAGTACTACTGGAAATGAAGATATACATATGAATAAATCTATGTGTATGTGTGAAATCTGTAAAAATCAGTCTGCCCAAAGCAAGATTTTTAAATTACTTCTTTTTTTTTTTTTTTTTTTTCTCAGTAGGATAATTAGATGACATGAAATTTGGAGTAGATAGTAAGCAGGTAAAAATTCCTCAGGTAAAAATCAACCTATTCTGCGTATTATATTAAAAAAAGAGCAATTTACTAGCTAACTCTTTGATTTAAGATTACAATTGTTTTTCATGTTTTAAGAATCTAAACTTAAAATGTGATGTCAGTCTAAGGATGTGATTTATTTACCTGATTTGAAATGTCATATGGTTAGTTAGCTAAAGCCCTAAATCCAAGTTATTCATCCATGCCTTCATTTATGGTCAGTGGAGGCATCTTTAGGAGGGAGTCATCTGATCAAATTTAGAGGTCAGTTTTAGGATGATGTAATTGCCTCCTGGAGGTGCCTATCTATCTTCCTCAATTGTATTCTACTTATCTTAGTTGATTGTCTCTGACAATAGCCTGTTACAGAACTGGGCCTAAAAAAAAAATCCTGTCATATTCCAGAAATTAATATAGACTGTATTTCCCCATCAATTAGTAGAGATTGTAGTTTTTATCAAACTTATTTTCTTCCTTTTTGAAATACTTACAAATCTGTTAAATGAGGAAAATGGTGACTTATTTTTTCTTCTCCCAATACATAAAATTAAATTTTAAAATTAAAAAATATCTTGAGTTTTGTAGCTTCCTCTAGTTTTTACTGTATTAATGTGACAAAAGACAAATTATTTTTGACCTGCCCTTTCATCAGAAAAACCTTATTCTGATGCATTAGTGTGAAAACTGCCATTTGCTTAAGGAATTTTTGCTAAAGGGAAAAAAAAATCTATTATGAAATAAATGAGGCTGGAAAAATAAATCACAGTGCAACAGTGAATTTTGGTGTATATTAAAGGGCTATGGTTCACAATTTTAGCATGTCCTGGTCAGTGTGGGAACCCCCAGTCATAGGACCTGACAGCAACCAGGTTGCTTATTGCTACACGTCAGTAGTACATGACTCCAGTTATACACTTAAGTAGATCTATTTGAGCTATCATAAATACCTACAGCAATCCATCCACAGCAGCCAGAATTTTAGTGCAGGCTAGTTTATTCCTACTTCTTGAGTCTGACAGGTGTACCCTCAGGGTAGAATCATCTCACGTAATTTGAGATATCTTAAAGTTAGAATTTAAGTCTGAGGTACTAATTCCTGACTCTATAATCAAAAGAGAGAAATAGTGATTTGTTTCAGTTAACTGAGATGCCTATGTTGGTATATGATGAACCATCACCTGGAGACAAATAGCTTAAAATTTTGAAGTCATCATCCTCCATAATTTAGAATCTAACAAAAGGGTTGAATGTATATGGGTCTTTATTATATACTGCCAAAACATGAATGTAGCCAGTATTCAAAAATATCATAGTTAGGCTTAAGATTAGAGGGTAAGGTAATGTTATTGATCAAATAAGAAATACAGAAGAGCTACAAAACATCTGTAGTATGGCATTAAATGTATTTATGTCAGATAACACTTTTAAGTTTAATGATCATATTTAAACTACACAGTTATTGAAACTGAACAGAAGGGAAATGTAACTTTCATCTGAATCAGCAAGAAAAAGGCTTTGTGACCATGTGACACTTTTGTATTCGCCTATGTACCAGTATTTTTCTGTCTTAGCTATATTTATTACTTTTCTATGAGCCAAAGCTCATAGAGCTTAACTTGGCTAGGGATGCAAAGAATAATAAGAAGGGTTTCTACAGGTATATCAGCCGTAAAAGGATGGTTAAAGAGAGTGTACCCCCGCTGATGAGCGAGACCGGCAGGCTGGTAACAGCAGATGAGGAGAAGGCTGAGGTACTCAACAACTTTTTTGCCTCAGTCTTCACTGGCAAACTCTCTCCTCACCCCTCCCAAGTTGATGGATGGCATGAGGAGGCCTGGGAGGGCAAAACCCCTCCTGCTATAGGAGAAGACCAGGTTCGTGACCACCTGAGGAACCTGAACACACATAAGTCCATGGGACCTGATGAGATGCATCCCAGAGTCCTGAGGGAATTGGCCGATGTAATTGCCAAGCCACTCTCCATGATACTTGAAAAGTCATGGCAGTCAGGTGAAGTCCCTGGTGACTGGAAGAAGGGCAACGTTGTGCCTATTTTCAAAAAGGGGAGAAAGGAAGACCCTGGGAACTACCGACCTGTCAGCCTCACCTCTGTGCCTGGGAAGATCATGGAGCAGATCCTCCTAGAAGCTATGCTAAAGCACATGGAGGCCAGGGAGATAATTCGAGATAGCCAGCATGGCTTCACCAAGGGCAAGTCCTGCCTGACGAACCTGGTGACTTTCTATGACGGTGTGACGTCAATGGTGGACAAAGGAAAACCAACGGACGTCATCTATCTGGACTTCTGCAAGGCCTTTGACACGGTCCCCCACAACATCCTTCTCTCTAAATTGGAGAGCTATGGATTTGATGGGTGGACTGTTCGGTGGATAAGGAACTGGCTGGATGGTCGCATCCAGAGGGTAGTGGTCAACGGCGCAATGTCCGGATGGAGACCGGTGACGAGTGGTGTCCCTCAGGGGTCCGTACTAGGACCGGTGCTGTTCAACATCTTCATCAATGACTTGGATAGTGAGATCGAGTGTACCCTCAGCAAGTTTGCAGATGACACCAAGCTGAGTGGTGCGGTTGACACACCAGAAGGAAGGGATGTCATCCAGAGGGACCTGGACAGGCTGGAGAGGTGGGCCTGTGTAAACCTCATGAGGTTCAACAAGGCCAAGTGCAAGGTCCTGCACCTGGGTCGGGGTAACCCCCAGTATCAATACAGGCTGGGGGAAGAATGGATCGAGAGCAGCCCTGCCAAGAAGGACTTGGGGGTGCTGGTGGATACAAAGCTGGACATGAGCCGGCAATGTGCCCTGGCAGCCCAGAAGGCCAACCGTACTCTGGGCTGCATCAGGAGGAGCGTGGCCAGCAGGTCGAGGGAGGTAATTCTGCCCCTCTACTCAGCTCTGGTGAGACCTCACCTGGAGTACTGCGTCCAGCTCTGGAGCCCTCAGCACAAGAAGGACATGGAACTGTTGGAGCGGGTCCAGAAGAGGGCTACAAAAATGATCCGAGGGCTGGAGCACCTCTCCTATGAGGACAGGCTGAGAGAGTTGGGCTTGTTCAGTCTAGAGAAAAGAAGGCTGCGGGGAGACCTGATTACGGCCTTTCAATACCTAAAGGGGGCCTATAGGAAAGAGGGGGAAAATCTTTTTAGTAGGGCCAGCTGTGACAGGACAAGGGGTAATGGTTTTAAATTAAACCAGGGTAGGTTTAGGCTAGATATAAGGAAGAAATTCTTTACAATGAGGGTGGTAAACCACTGGAACAGGTTGCCCAGAGAGGTAGTGGTGGCCCCATCCCTGGAAACATTCAAGGCCAGGTTGGATGGGGCTCTGAGCAGCCTGATCTAGTTAGCAGTGTCCCTGCTGACTGCAGGGGGGTTGGACTCGATGACCTCTAGTGGTCCCTTCCAACCCAAAACATTCTATGATTCTATGATTCTATGATTCTATAAAAATCCAAGTATTGGGGTATTTTACTAAGAAATGGGTTGCATAGTCAGTCAAACTTTGAGGAATTTAAAAGAGGTTTGCCATTTAGAAAACAAAACCAACCAACCAAACAAACAAAAATTGTAGGCAAGTATTTATTTTAAAAGATTCTATCTTAAATAATATTACAGTGCATTGTTTGAAAAGGGCTCAAACACGAAGGGTGGTAAGCTGGAAGCAGACAGCTGTAAAAGAAAATAGTTTTAAAGAGATTATGGAGGAGAGTTCTGATTTACTGAGTTCATTAGCTAGAGAAAAGCAAACTTTCATTCCTATATTTTATAGTTCTATTTTCTAGTTTCAAACTATTACATGAAATAACTTCCTAAAGTGCAATGGAAATTCCTCCTACATATAAACAACAAAAAAAGTATTTCTTTTGTTACAATGTTGCTTTTTAAACATAACTACAGAATTTACACCCACAAACCTGGCCAAAATGAAAAACAAAACTAAAGAAAAAATAACAGTAACACAAGAAAATAAGGAGTTGAAATTTTCTTTGCATTCCAGTTTCACCCTGAAGCAAAATACACTTTTGTCATTGGAATCTTTTGCCTCTGAGAAAGTGCAGCATTTGGTATTGTTATAGCAATTAAAGCAAAGATCTATTCACATAATGAATGGATTTTAGATTAGAATTCTGTATTCAAAAGCACATAGCTCTGTAGTTTAGAGACAGGGCATAACTGATATTCCACTTTTGTCAGAAAGGAAGTCTTATTTTCCACCCCACATGTACTAAAATTAATTCTCCAATGAAGATGATTCACAAAGTGCACCCAGAAAAGACTCCCCACACAGATATACACACAAATTAAACAGCCAACAAGCTAAATAAACAGAAAAGGCATCCATGAAGGAAGGTTACACACATTGATTATTTTGTATTTCCATTCTGTTTAATTGGTACATTCTAACCATCCATTAAATTCTGAATTTGCACTAAATAAACCCCTACCACTAAAATGAAATTGTTCCTGTACAAATGAAAAGTACAGCCAGCAGGAGCTGGAAAGGCAGAACCTGCTTAAAATAATTCATAGCAAAATAGCAATTGATCTTGCTTTTTACATCCCATGATTCCACTTTAAAAAAGAAGATTATTATCTGTGAAGATGGTAGACCATCTATAAATGTATCTTTTCTACATTAAGTTTGAGAATTTTTTAATAATCATTAAGAGTATTTGAAAGGTAGCTCCTAGGAACACTTCCAAAATCAAAGACCTATTGTGACTGTTATTGTACTATTACATAGAACAAAATACAATACAGAAGCTGGGCAGAGCAAATTCTGCAAGAGATACCTCAAGTCCCCTATGAAGAATCTGCTTTTTTTAGCAATCATGTCTGAAGTGTAGGTGATGGCATAAAAGTATTTTTTGCTATTTTCTCTTGGGAGGAGAATGCTTTTGCTACCCCTCATTTATAGTAGAAATGTTTGCCAGTTTTACATTTAAATACAATACCTTAACTAATTTTCATAAATGGCTTTTGGATACATTCAATATTAAAATTGTAATGAATTCTATATCCACCTCTTTAATATATTATCATCATGTATGAAATAATAATATTAAAGTAAAAAGCACTGTACTAAAACAATGTATGATGATATAAAAAGGATATATTTTGGTTGAGTTGCCAAATATTTAACAAAACCTTTCTCTTAAAGTTGCCTCTGAATCATCTTCAGCAACAATAAGAGCATAGCAACAAGATGCATTTTGATAACTTTGTTATTTTTATGTTTGTTAAAGGAATAATGTTTTAAGGCATAGTATGACATGCAGATTTCCAAAAAAAAGCAAGGATGGTGAGGGTATAACTTACTAAGTATACTCGGTTTAAGGAAGTAAAAAAAAAGAAAAATAAAGTTAAAAAAAGAAAAGAATCAATATGAGAACTTTAATTTTTAACATTTTTTCTTTTATTAGAGGGTATCATGTATGTGTACAATTGGGGTCATTGCTACACTTGCTTCACTAAGGAATTAATCCATGACATTCATAATAATATAAAAGACAGTAATAATAAAGACTGTTTAAATTGAGAAAACCTCTATCTACAGCTAAAGGATTAAAGCGCAGGATACTGTATCCACACTGCACCTATATTTTGCCTATATTGAACATGTATCTATTGAGAGGACTATCCCTGATAGTTTTATTTTGTTATTGATTTTTGTGACTCAATGTAAGTAAAAATTGTATTTCCAATGATAAGTGCTAAAGAGACAGTAGCATTGTGGAACTGTTAGGCTTGTAAACACAGCAGAACAAGCAGAGTATGATGTACTACTAATTGAGCATGTACGCAAAAGTATTCTGGTACAGATTTGACAAATACTTGTCTCTTATGCCCTTTAAAAAGTAATCTTATGGTGAAATTTATTTATTTTTCTGAAATTCCAGACTTTGCTGCGTCTTCTAGACTTATATAACCTGTCTACCTGCTTCCAAAACCATCATTACCCCTATGCTAAGCAAAATACCTTATTTTCAAATGCATAAAAATTAGTAGGTTTTGGTACAGTCTGTGCAATTACTTCAGATTTTGTTCTAAAAACGAGGTTGTGTTTGCACACAAGTAATTCTGTCTGTGTCCCTAAAATATTGCACATGCCCTCTCCTCCTATTGGACAGATTTCTATAGATTAATGGTTAGAATTTACTTAAGTGTGTTTTCTATGTTTTGTTTCGTTATTAGGAAAGTAAATACTCAGACCTGTTAAAAATTAAAAGAAAGGGAGAAAAAAGGGAAGGGGGAGACAGTCAGGGAGGGAGAGGAAAGAGGAGGGAGAGGAAAAGTAGAAGGGGGAAGGCAAAACAAGGTGTACAGGCAGGGGAAAACCAAAGAAAAAAAGAAAACAGATAAAAAACCCAAAGAAATTTGAGATTGGATGATGGATAAATTGGGTAGGAAGCTGCGAGATACTTTTCCAGGAAAGTAAAATGTTCAATGCAATAAGTGGAGTTCTTCAATCAGTAACAATGCCAGCTGCACTACTAAATATTCACTTAGAACAGACATTCAGAAGTGGGCAAGTCAGTTTGGAATGCTAAACAATCTTACAGCTGCTTTCTGCCTTTCTTTTATATTAAAAATCATGCTTTTGGGGGGATAAAATTCATATTGCATTTGTCAGTGTTTTTCCATCATGAATGAAGCCATTTTTATTTTCTGTGGTCAACTGAAGGGCTAAAAGTCTTTAGGAATATTCCCTTTCTCCACTAACAGAATTAGTTGTGACTGGGAATTATACACTGCAGGCTTTTTTTGTCAGATGCTCAGTTTCATTTTTGTATATATGATGCATTACTTTTCTCCTACTTCAAATACTTCATCTAACACTATCTCCAGAAGGGAGATTTGCCAGTTTGGCAGCTGGTAGAAAGCAAAGACTGGTCTTCATTATGCTTGTCTTATTTGTTCAGACCTCCTGTAAGGCCCATGCAGTATCTTCCAACCTTGTGAAGATCTTTGGAAGCTTGAATACTACTTGACCCTTGGATGTATTTTTATTACATTAAAACTGTTAATGACTTATTGGTGTTTAGGAAATGAACTGTGCCCTGAAAATGCAAATAATATGAGTCCTAGACTCATGTCACTTACCAGCCACCTAGGGACCTGATCCAGTCATCTAAACACAGTTTCCCAGCTCGTCCTAGATGCCCTAAAGCTCACTTTTCAGAATGACACAAGTCTCCTATAGAAACTGTGTCCTATCTGCCAGCCACGTGCAAGTATCTTGGATTCTGCAGAGATTGCGTATTTCATAATACTGGGCATGTTTCTCTAATGGGAATAATTACAAAAATGTACTTTACATATTTCAGTGGTTGTGTAAAACTGGCATTTCTTTGGTTGTGTAAAACTGGCATTTTTCTTTCAATAAATCATCTTCATGAAAAGAAAGGAACACATCCTAATGCTATATCTATATTGAAATACATACAGAGGAATCTCTGTGCAGGGTTAACAGGTCTTGTAGAAGAGATTCTCTCATTTGAGTAATATTCAAAATACTAAAAATAAAGACCCTGTGTGTTGTTATGGAAAATCAAATACTGATGTCAACAAGCCCCAGAAGTGTGACTATACTAGCACTAGCAGAAACAAAAGCATAGTTTGTTGCAATTTATAAAGGTTTCATGTGTTTCAGTAAAAACAAATAAATGAATGAAAGTTAAATCTAGACCTAAATTTTACTTTTTAAGAAGGGGCAGTCATGAAGATGTAGTGTAATATATTGGAACTGAAATTCTGTCAGTATTGTTTTGGATTTTTTTTTTTTTTCAGTAATATTAAGTAGAAAATAGCTGTTGCTATTAATTTCTTTCAGAATGCTTTGCTTTTTGAGTATCTTGAGTGTGCAGGAAGCTTCCTAGGGCCACTTCACTCAAACAGTACCATCTAGGGTCAGGGAAATGTCACCATTATGCTTAATCAGATGCATATATCAAAGTGTGTTACACATCACAATACTAATTTTGATAGTAGTGAAAGTTTTATGGATTTGATAAATACTTATCTTTTTAGGAGAACCTTTTATCTACCACATTGTCACTGCTGGTGACAGTGTTTGTGTTGCTCACTTATAAGATATATAGCATATAAAATTGGATGTGCCTATAAATCTCTATTTCTGGAACATACTTTTATTGCTAAAAGCACTAAATATACCCCCTTGGTGCATACAGTAATTTTAACACAGTTTCAGTTCTTGGAATTCCTCTGGGACAGATTTTACCTGTGAGGGAAATCTTACTTTCACACTTGACAGAATTTTTTTTCCTTATATTTTGATTGCTGCTGCTTCAGTTTTAATAATAACAATAAAAAAGAAAAATAGTGATAAAACATCTGTTTGACAGAAGTGTCAGAGAAAAGATGTCTTCAGTGATACACCTTTAGAGCTGAGATACTAACAAGGTGACAGAAGAAAGCAAGGACTGCCACAGGCTGTGATGTACCTGGTTTTCAACTGAGCAGAAAACTACAGCATACTGGAATACCTCTGATTCAATTACCTTTGAATGTATTTTATTAGTCTGGGGAGGCTGTACTTCAGCTGTTGCTACCTGACAAGGGCTATCTTTTGCAGGAAAAGGTAATGCAAATCAATAGAAATTATTTTGTTAAACAAAACATGTGAAACTGAGGACCAAGCATCCCCACCACAGGTATTCCAGCATTTTGTTTCTTTGGGCCAGTTGTAGGCTGGCTTTAAGCAGTGCAACATTCAATGCATTACCAAAAGGCAACCATGATGCCCCAAATCTTTTTCTTGGTCCAAGGTACACACCACATAGGTGGAGCTATGAATCTACTGTTAGTCCAGTTAATGTTTTAGCAGCCTAAGAGCCTGAATTATCTAATTGATACAGAGAATCCTCATTAATGGCACAGCCTAAAGGGCTCTGTTAAGAACCTCAGCCCTTCCCTCTGGCATTGTCCTCACCATGAGGAGCGGGGTGCCTGCAGTGGGTGCAGCCCCCTCAGCCTGGGGTCCTGCTCATGGCTCCAACAGTGTGTCTGTACCCCATCCCCCCAACTGGCTGCACTCTGGGACCCCACAGAGGAAGTGGAAGGTGCACCCCCACACACACCGTGACACTAAGGGCTGTTTTTCCCCCCGACCCAGAATCTGTCAGGCCATTGCCACTGTCGGGGCAGTGGCACTCACCAAGCCAGTAGCATGTCCCATCAGAACTACATATATACCTATGCCACAGATCTTACCATCCTTGGTTTTGGTGTAATGCAAAGAACAGATTCCATTCAAGCAGTGAGTACTGTTTCCCACAACTTCTGTGCCCCATGGTTGAGTCGTATGTACTATATAACCCTGGAAAAGCAAAGAAAAATGAAGAAAAAGAAAAAAATTCTACCAACACCCCCCATTCATTTTCAACCAGTCCAAAGACAGGTATTACACCAGAGCAATAAAGTCTCCAATGTGTTAAAAATCAAGTCTGCTTTCAAGTAAGGGATGTACATACAAGGAAATGCTGCAGATCAGTAAACCCATTATGAGAAAACACAGGCCTTGTGTATCAAGCAGCAATGCAAGGAAGAGCACGGCTCTGACAGCAACGAGGCAGATCGTTTTGCTCTGCTCCTGGTGGACCCATCTAGTTTGATACCTTTGGCGCTTAGCAGCCTTCACATCCCACTGTGTTAACAAGATAGAAACCTGGTGTTTCTTCCTGTTACTTATTAGGGTAATAAAAGTCTCAGCTGATGTACGCTGTGGTTGCACAATCATCTGTTCAGGAGTAAACAAGTCACTGGGACACTGGAGTAAGCATCGAGAAGCTTCTGTGTGTTACTGCTTCTGCAGTAATCCCTGCCACACAAAATGCAGTCACCATTTCAGACATCGTAAGATAACAGGCTGGCAACAGCTTCAGATATCCTGAATTTACCTGCATAGAATCACATCCCAAAGCAATTGTGTGTTGTGTAAGAGAAACGTTGCTGATTTTGCTGGACAAACTCCTCCACAGATGGCACATGTTTAGCTACATTTATGTAATTGATTGCCCCAGGATAGATTTTGTGCCAGCACTCTTGTTCCCTGAGGATGTGTTTTTATTTTAGTGCTTTTATTATGCTGGGTAGCTCTTGGAAACTGATGTTACTTATTCTCTGACCAAAGACTTGGACAACTGACTAATCTCAACGGTGTTCCTTGAACACCGGAAAGTGTAAGAGCTGTAAATAATTGATCTGGGTTATTATGACAGTGTTTTTTATAAATTTAAAACAAACAGAAAACAGCTTCCCTGTTTTTATAAAATTCTGTGATTTCAAATTTTTTTTCTCTGTAAATTATAAAAACTCCCACAGTTTATTGGAATTTCCCAAATGTATGTAAAATAATTATTGCTAATAAAAAAGAATGCATTTAGGTAAAAGGTTATCAATTATGTTTAGTTCTGATATTTTCTGTAATGCAATCTACATTTCACAGAATAAAATAATTTCAAATTGAGCAATCAAAATATTCTGTTCCATTTCAAAAAGGAACACACTGACATTGAAATGTTTCACTTAAAGAAGTTATCAAAATAGTAATCTATCCTAAGACAGATTTGACACAAGTCACTGCTTTCAAACTCCTTTGTAAGTTTCCTAGACTTGCATTATAGTCACAAATGACTTATTTTAAGTGTAAAACTTATCTTTAATCTGAGTATGCTAAACACACAATTTTTCCACCTAGATAAAGGGTATCTGTTTTCATAGATTATGGTTTGGCTCAGTACCATTTTTTTCCTGACAGGCAAAAAACTCTGCATCTAGTCTGGATTCAGATGGGATATGCATTATTCATGACAGTATAGCATTGCTGGGACTCATGATAGGACAGAATTATGGTTTAACTGTCCATATTGTATATTCCCAAATCTTTCTCTCCGCCTCCCTCACAAACACATTGTTAACTCTGAAACTCGTGAGCCTGCAACTGTAAATAAAGACTTTTATAACCATGGAGGACACAATGGGACAACTAGTAACTTGAGTAATAATATTTTCCATGATTTCTGCAACAACATTTTTTCATGTATATATGTTTGAAACATATATTTATTCTTAGTTTCCTATTAAAATATCTTTTATTTGGAAGAGGAAAGAAGTTACTTTTTTTTCCCCAAACTATAAAAATAGGGTCCTAAAAAGGAAATTATGACATAAATTATTATTAAATTATTGCTGTAAAGGCAGGAACGTAGTCATAGTCTTTCTATAAAATGTTTGCTGTTATGTTTTGTCCTTATTGTTTTCCTTGCTTCTTTCCCACAGAATAGAACCATTTAGGTTGAAAAAGACCTTTAAGATCAACTCCAACGGCTAACCTAACACTGCCATTCCACCACTAAGCACCATGTCTACATGTCTTTTAAATACCTCCAGGGATGGGGACTCAACTACTGCCCTGGGCAGCCCATTCCAGTGCTTGACCACCCTTTCTGTGAAGAATTTTTTTCCTAATATCTAATCTAAACCTCCCCTGGCACAACTTGAGGCTGTTTCCTTTCATTCTATTGCTTGCTACTTAGGAGAAGACACTGACACTGACCTCAGTACAAAAATCATAAATATTTGCAAACAAAGAGGGCTGACATTCTTCTAATCAGTTCAGGGACTTAGTCACCTCTTACTTTGAAAATATCAGTCCTAAGTGCCTCATTCAAAGTAATGACACAGCATGGTTTTTTTGATGCCTAGAACATACTTCCTCTGTATCATTCCTGTCCTTTCCAACTTCCTGCCCCTGCTTCACCATCCCCTCACCTCACACACACAGTCTTCACAAATTCTTCTACTTCCCTAAAGCTGCTGCTGCAGCTGGAAAGTCAGAAGCAAGTCACAGCTTGAAACAGCCGGTGTTGACAGTGGGTTCCTTTAGCCAGGATGCTACTACCCACAAGCAATTCTGTTTCACTACATGGTGTCATGGCTTGCTTTGTCTCCTGCAACAATTCAATTTTTCCCTTTCACCAAGACTTCTTACAGCTTTTCATTTAGTACCTTGATGTTAATGGCAGCCTGTAGCTCCCAGAAGTGCAGGACAGGAGAAAGAAGAGGCTGTGGTAAGCCTGAGATCTTTATCTTCACAGAAGCAGAGATAGCAAGAGATAATGCAGTATATTCTTATCCATGTTGTATTTCCATCTAAGCTCTGTTTCAGAGATCCTTTTCCTCTCTTTGCTACTTCTCTTGCCTTATGTACATTGTTTTCAGATAATAGAGTAGTAATTACTGAATCATCCATCTTCACAGGTAAAAACTGAAATATGACTGCTCCCTGCCTCCTTTCTCTCACTTCTGAAGTGGTCTGCAGAGAAAGAAGGGGGAAAAGGCAAAGGTCTTTTACATCAGTTATGTTTTACCTGCCTTATTTTCCTCTGTGCTTTCAAAAGCCTACAGACCCCTGTTCTGAAGTTATGAGGATCAGAGAATAGGAAGATCTGACTTCTGATTTTCATTCTAAAAGTAAATTCTAATGATGAAAAAAATGTGTTTGGTTTTTAACTCAGTTTGCCCATATTTTAAGAAAATATAATAATAAATTATTTTTCAAATATTAACTCCCTTTGTGACTCCCATCTTCTTTCCTAGCTTGTCCCTCGTATGCTCCCTGTAGCTGTTCTCAGCTGCCACAGGTGTAATAAGTAGATAAAAGAAGAAAGGACAGGAATAGGAAAAGACAACTCTCATGTTCATATTTGGAAACAGAAATAATAAATTTGATTTCTACCAATGATGAAATGCGCTGTGTCAAAGCATCTTTGTTCCCAAATAATCTTTCTAGTGACAATGCATACTGAAGCAGGACAGCTAGGCACTCTAGGTTCAATGCATTGTAAAACCATAGAGTGACAAAATGTTGAATAATAACACTCTGTGATAAAGTGAGTTCAAGCATTTCTGAAGGATACATGAGCTTCCATTAACTTAATGGCTGTTCCAAGCTTGCAGTGGCAGAAATATGATCAAAAGTGAGCTAAATCCTTACCATTGTAAATCTATGTCACCCTACTGATATGGTTGTGACACTTTGCTACAGCAGTTGTGCTTGTCCAGTCTGAAACATCAAGAGTCCATTGTAAATCAAGTCAAACAGGGCATAAGCCAATGTGAAGCAAGTACCTTATCTTGTTTGAGTTTTGATTATTTGTTTAGTAGCTTGGTTTTTTGCATCTGTTTAAAGACTAACATATTCTTTTAGAGATAAATCCTTACCCCTAGTATTGAACAAAAAGCAAAAGGCAACATTGTCCACTGCAACTGGAAATTATGGGCTACAGTGAAGAAATGCTGTATTGAAGGTAACATAAATTATAGGTGCTGCTAATTGTCTGTGACATTCACTCAGTGCTAAGATAAATAGTGAACATCTGCCAGAATTGGTATGTTTTCAACCACTTAAGAACATCTGATTTCATATCCAGTTCCAAATGTTTTAGATCAGTTATGGCATTCAAAATGGTACTACCTGAAATGTATGCCATCAGGTTAATATACCGAGTCTTTCAATAAGGCTGTTAGAATATCTGTTCAAACTGAATAGTCAGGCATGGTTCCTGCACAATAGTTATGACTTAGAAACTATTTATATGTGAATAATGGCCCCCAGGCTCTCCTAATGTGAACACCATGGGCTTGCCGCAAGGCACTCCCATTGCAATGAACCCAAACACCAACCATGGCCTCCATCAGTGACATGCCGTGCCCCCACCACAGCCACATTAATTTCTGTTGCAGCCTGAGCCCCTCTGTTAGCTCTCACTGAAAGTTAAGCTGTGATGACTATTTTTAACACAGAGATATTTGTTTTTAATTCCTTCAAAGATTTTCACTCTTATAGTACAGTAATGTTACAGCCTACTTCTTAAAAAACCTGCTAAATGATGGAATGCTTGTATGTATTCTTGGCTGAAGACAGGACATGATTGAAATTTGTATGTATTCTTGTTACTTTTTCTGTAGAAAGCTGAGGACATATTTTGAATTCTCATTCATTTACTAAAATTATAAGACTATATTTGCCAACACATTAAAATAGATGCGAAAAATAGATGACTTGTCATGCAGTTTGGCCATTCAGTTGCTCATGAGCCATTGGTGTGATAAAGACAGGTCTGTATGAGTTGTAAGTCAGAGAAGTCCAGAGATTTCCACTTAGCCTTTTATGAAGTGACTTACAGCAGGCAAAGATCTGTTTCAGCACATGAAATTAGAAACTGTGAGGAATATTTCTCATATATTCTTATACCTTCACTCTTTCTTGGAACACGCACTGTCAGTATTCGTATATGCACAGTCATCATTTGTCTAATGATAGTTCATCCAAGAATATATTAAAAAAAGTGACTATGAGGTAGATTAGCTAAGAGACCATTGGTGTGATTTTATTTTAGAAAGTGAAAAATAAGAACAAAACTAAACCCGCATTCCACCCCACCCCCTTCTTCCCAGGATCAACTCTACTCCTGACTCACCTACCTCCTCCCACTCCCCTGAACAGTGCAGGGGCGGGTGGGGAATGGAGGTTGTTGTCAATTCATCACATGTCTCTGCCACTCCTCCTCTGCTCTAGTATGCGGTCCTTCCAACAAGATACAGTCCTTCATGAAATTCTCCCACATGGGTCCTTCTCACAGACTACAGTTCTTCAAGAGCTGCTCCAACATAAGTTCTTTCCATGGGGTACAGTCCTTCAGGAACAGACATCTCCAGTGTAGGTCCCCTATGGGTTCACAGGTCCTGCCAGAACATCTGCTCCACTGTGGACTCTCCACGGGGTCACAGCCTCCTTTGGGCACATGCACCTACTCCAGTATGGAGGTCTCCAAGGCTGCTCTACCATGGACCTCCATGGGCTGCAGGGTAACAATCTCCATCACCACAGTCTTTACCATGGGCTGCAGAAGAATCTCTGTTCTGGCTCCTGGAGCACCTCCTCCCCTTTCTTCTTCACTGACCGTGGTGTCTGCAGGGTTGTTTCTCTCAATTTTTTTCACTCATCTCTTGCAGCTGCTGTTGCATAGTGTTTTTTACATTTTCTAAACGTGTTATCACAGAGGCACTACCAATACCATTTATTGGCTCAGCTTTGGCCAGGGGTGGGTCTGTCTTGGAGCCAGCTGGATCTGGCTCTGTCTGACGTGTCTTGTCACAGAAGCCACCCCTGCAGCCTCTGTGCTACCAGAAACCTCACCATGGAAACCTAACACAATCAGCAAAACCAATTTCCTACATCAAAGTCAAAATAACTACATAACAACACTGACAGAGGTAAACTAGTTATACCCCTCATCCTTTCATCACAATTATAAAAAAAAATATTTCTCCACAATTATTCTGCTCTCTGGCAATGTTCCATCCATGTTTTGACTGTTACCTCTCCCAGTTACTGTCCTTATCTCAAATTCTTCAAGCGCCTCACCTCGGGCACCAAAAAGGACTGTGGTGGGCTGATCTTGGCTAGACATCAGGTGCCCACCAAGCCGTTCTATCACTCCCTTCCTTAGCAGGACAGGGAATGAAAAGAAGATGAAAATCTCGAGTGTCAAGATAAAAGCAGTTCAATGAAGAAAAGCAAAGGCCACACACAGAAGCAAAGGGAAACAAAAAGATTTATTCTCTACTCAACAGCAGGTGATGTCCTTCCGCTTCGTGGGAAGCAGAACCTCAGTACATGTAACAGTTGCTTCTGAAGACAAACACTGTGATAGCAAATATCTTCCTCCTCCTCCTTTATCTTAGCTTTTATTGTTGAGCATGATGTCATATGATATGGAATATCCCTTTGCTCAGTTTGGGTCAGCAATCCTGGCTATGTCCCTGCCCAAACTCTTGCCCACCCCCATCCTACTGGCCTTTAAAGCAGGGGTAGGAGTGGTTGGAGAAACAACCTTGATGCTGTGTGAACACTGCTCATGAGCAGACAAAACACTGGTGTGATATGAACACTGTTCTGGCTACAAATACAAAGCACAGCACTATGAGGCCTGCCATGGGGAAAGTTAATTCCACCCCAGTCACACCCTATACACCAGCACTCTGGTTATAGTGAAGAGAATGATTTAACCTGTTGTCTAGTCTTCCTTTTCAGATGAGATATTATACTGAAAAGGAACTGAAGTTGAGCTGAAAGAAGAAAAAAATTAGCTGTTTTACTTACTGTTGTGGCATTTGACAAGGAGAGAGGAATACTGATCTGCATTTCTAGGAATTCTTGTGTATTATGTTATATAGGACATTGAGCAACATAGGGAGAAAATATTAAATTAAAATAACCAGAGTTTTCTGTAGGTCTTGTGCCAAGAATGTGTGGATATCAGGCTAGATATACCTTTACCAAGTTGCCAAAAGAATAAGTGGACCTTGTATTAATGAAATAGCACAAAGATATTGAAGTCTTTCTGGTTCGCATCCTTCAAAACACTTAATATCTTTAAGTACTTATTAAAAATATTTAAAATGTTGAAGGCATGTGTGAGAGGGAGTATAGTTTCATGAAATCTACTTTTGACATTAAAATGTTCCCCTCCATGTTTATATTCCTAGTATAAAAATGACTTGCAATTAAGACAGAAAGTTAATAACAAGTATTAATGAAATCACAAGCTTTGATTTCTTCCTCTAGCAGACAAGACACTTCAGATTTTAGCCTGGTGCATCTCAGTGGTAGTTCTAATATTACAATCAAGCTCTGTAATGAGCCTTCTTGAGTAAGGGGAATCAGTGACAGGTCCTTCCTCTGATTAATGTTTGAAATACTGATTAGGTATGCGGTACTGGATTTTTAAAAGGACCTACAAGTATTATACAGATACCTAGCCATTTTTATGGTAATAATCTGATCATTCATCCATTCCATCTTCCTAATAATCTTCTATGTTTGTTCCCTACCTCCTGCTCTTGGAATTTTGAGCAGTCTGTACACAGACATTCCAAATACATGCACAGTTTTCTGAGTTTTTACAACCTCCAAAGGCATCAATCAGTCATAAAAGATTTCTGCATGGTCTTTCTTATTTTTAATTCAATATCTTTATTTCTAGAAATTTATCTTATAATAATAAATACGTGTCTTTCATTTCTGAGAGTGTCTATTCTTCAACTATCTATTCAGTGTCCATGTCATAACTGAGCCTCTTCTCTGGCAAGCTGTTTGATATGATAATCATGTCTTCATGGAGCAAAAATTAGCATTAGACTTCCATGGAATCATGGCAGAAGTATTAATCAGTAACCTTATTTATCACTTTAGTTAATTATAAATATTTGGCTACTCATGTTTCCTTCCTGTCTACTCTCAACTATTTCTGCACAAATTCCTGACCATTTTGAGATTTATTTCTTGGTTTCTTTTAATTTATCACTATTATTCCGTTTATAATATTCATAGGATTTGGGGCAGTCTTTTTAGGTATATGCAGAAGAATTTTTCATTGCTAGTTTTACGATGAGCACTGCTGGTTATGTGGTGCAGGCCTGGCTGCAAATTCATAGTCAAATTTCCAGCAAACTGTCACTTTTTATTCTCTTTTAATCTTTATGTTCTCCAATTTTTCCCTTTAAATTGAATGCCAGTGTTTCAAATAAAGATTCAATACCAGTCAGGACTTTTTCTCTCCAGCGTAATAAGTAATTCTTTCTAACTTGTGGTTTTGTATTATTTTTCTGTCTTAGCTAATGTTTTCACTATCAGTTTAGGAAAAAAAAAAAAATTCTGTTTTCTTAATTTATTTTCCTAAAAGATAAATATGCTAAAGAATCCTAAATAAAATATATATTCCTTGACTGTCCCACCAGATGAATCTTTTAGTTAAATACATTTACATTTATGTTTTCTTTACAACTATTTAGTTTTGAGTTCCTGTGAGAGCACAATATGCAAATCAATCATATTGTCTTCTAAGATTAATATTACAAGGTAACATTGTATAATTTACTAGGAACTATTGGCTTTTTTCAAACCGACATTGAACAATTTTGTAATTATATTCAAAATGGTACGCAGTATTTGAGATTATTCTTTATTTAAACAAGTTACATAAAACTGGAGAGTTTCAACATGTACTTATACCATCCACCAAAGCAAGACATTTACATTCAGGTTGACTAGAAATGTAAAGGAAATTTTTCCTTTCTCAACTTTGAAGTCTTTTACCTTCTCTTTTTAAAGGAACAGTTTACAGTCTATGTCATGTGATCTGAATCATCTACAACACTGATTTTGCTTTTCTCACTTCAAGAAATGAACTTTCAAGTCTAATTCAAAACGTGCAAGTCATATAAATTTAAGTTTAACTTGTTTTGTTGTGGCCTTATGTATATAAAAATATGTTTTCTAATAAACATTTTCTTAGAATGAAAAGACCTCAGTAAGTTTTCCTGTATGTTTGGACACAGCTAGGGAAAGGTTTACCATTCATTTTATCTTCCTACTATTTTTAAAGCAGACAAACTTTTAATGCTTTCAACAGTAAGATTGGTTGGGTGTTAAGTTCCAGAAACAATTTAGATGAAAAACTAGGCTTTACATTTTGGTTTTGTTAATATCTGCTTAATCATTGCTTTTCATTTCATAATCTATAATAAATTCAGTAATGCCTTTCAAGTGCAAAAGAAAGGATATAAAAATTGTAAGTAGTTACAATATTTATCATTTTTTCATGACATACAGGCATTGTACTGCTCACTGTCAAACAGCAGACAATAACATGAGAAATGCCTGAGGCAAACACTCTTTGAAGGCTCTGCTCTATGTGGAAAACCAATGTATGCCTGAGTGGCAGAAAATACTCCACTGTTATTTCAGCATCAAGTTATTTCACATTTTCCTATTGCGTAACACTCTTTGACAGAAGAAAACATGTTTTTACTGTAAAATCCCTGCTAACCAAATAATTTCAAAATATTGCACATTAGTTTATAGCTCCAAATCCTCTACAGCATTGTATGTTAGGGTTGTCAGGCTCTGGAATGGGCTGCCCAGGGAGGTGGTAGAGTCCCCATCCCTGGAGGTATTTAAAAGACAGGTAGATGAGGTGCTTAGGGACATGGTTTAGTGGTGGGATGGCAGTGCTAGGTTAACGGTTGGAGTTAATGATCTTAAAGGTCTTTTCCAACCTAGACAATTCTATGATCCTATGATAATGCTGAAATAATAATTATAGAAAATTAAACTAGGATGAAACATAGCATGATAAATGTTAGCTGATTTCACATTTGCAAGACAACACAGGTCTCCAAGTGTTAAAATTACCAGTGAGGCACATTCATCCAACTTCTGATTGTTCCTTTAGTCAAAGGCCCACTGTCTTCAAAATACCTGCTGCTTTTCCTTGAACTACAAGAGGTGGGTATCTAGAAGATATTTATGAGTTTAAAAAGCAGCCTGACTTAATTCCCTCTTTTACTTAAAACAAAAAAGGTTTAAATGTCATGATAAAGCAAGTTCAACTCAAACTTTTGCTTCTCTGAAAAACATAGTAATTCTGGAAGTCTATAGTAATTCTGGAAGTCTATAAATGCTCATTGGAAAACAGGGCTCGGTACTCGGCCCAGTCCTGTTCAACTTGTTTATCAATGACCTGGACGAGGGGACAGAGTGTACCATCAGCAAGTTCACTGATGACACAAACCTGGGAGGAGTGGCTGATATGCCAGAAGGCTGCGCCGCCATCCAGCGGGACCTGGACAGGCTGGAGAGTTGGGCGGAGAGGAACATGATGAAGTTCAACAAGGGCAAGTGTCAAGTGCTCCACCTGGGCAGGTTGAACTCCATGCACCAGTACAGGCTGGGGGCTGACCTGCTGGAAAGCAGCTCTGCTGAGAGAGACCTGGGAGTCCTGGTGGATGACAAGCTGACCATGAGCCAGCAATGTGCCCTTGTTGCCAAGAAGGTCAATGGTATCCTGGGGTGTATTAAGAGGAGTGTGGCCAAGCAGGTCGAGGGAGGTTATCCTCCCCCTCTACTCTGTCCTGGTGAGACCCCACCTGGAGTACTGTGTCCAGTTCTGGGCTCCCCAGTTCAAGAAAGTTGAGGAACTCCTAGAAAGAATCCAGAGGAGAGCAACTAGGATGATAAAGGGACTGGAGCATCTCCCCTACAAGGAAAGGCTGAGAGAGTTGGGCTTGTTCAGCATGAAGAAGAGAAGACTGAGAGGAGATCTAATCAACATGTACAAATATCTTAAGGGCGGAAGTCAAGAGGACGGAAGCAGTCTGTCTGCAGTGGTGTCCAGCGACAGGACTAGGGGCAATGGATGCAAACTGAAACATAAGAAGTTTCATTTGAATAGGAGGAAAAACTTCTTTACTCTAAGGGTGACAGAGCACTGGAACAGGCTGCCCAGGGAGGTTGTGGGGTCTCCTTCTCTGGAGATATTCAAAGCCCGCCTGGACGAAGTCCTGTGTAGCATGCTCTAGGAGAGCCTGCTTTAGCAGGGGGCTTGGGCTAGATGATCTCCCGAGGTCCCTTCCAACCCTTGTGATTCTGTGATTCTGTGAAAACATGATAACAAATCCACTACCATTTGAATGAAGACCCCTAGAAGGACTAGTAGGAATCATTTTACCTCAAAGAGCAGGGGACCTGGAGATTGGCATAAGGTTTATGTATGATGTGAAAATTAGAAGGATCCAGCTCACATACTTAATAACGATGAGGATAGTCCACAGAGCACCTCTAAAGGACGGGAACAGGTTGACTCTACCAGCAGATTCATTGCCTTATATTGGAGATCCTCCCTGCTAAACTTCCCACCAAAGAAAGAATGTAGATTGCAAGTAACGTGGGTCAAAAATTGCTGTTATTTTAGATGACATCGAGAAAAAAAAACCCTTATTTGAATAATCATGAAATAACATTACCAAAGGCAGAAGGGATGTCTGAGTCACATCTATTTCAGACTAAAACCACTTCTAACTAACAGTTAATAACAGCATATCACTACTGTGGGAGTTTACTGAGAGTAAAAAGGGAGAGGCATTGACTTAATCACTGTCAGGTAGAGACTGGTTTATTTGTGACAAAAAGGAGGGGCTTGTCCCTTTTGCAATATACACATCTTACCAAATTCAAGATTAGTTATTTTTGATTTATTTCTTTCTGAGGTCATGAAAATATAGAATCATAGAATCAAAGAATCATAGAATAGTTTAGGTTGGAAAAGAACTTTAAGATCAAGTCCAACTGTTAACCTAACACTGCCATCCCATCACTAAACCATGTCTCTAAGCACCTAGTCTACCTGTCTTTTAAATACCTCCAGGGATGGGGACTCAACCACTTCCCTGGGCAGCTCATTCCAGTGCCTGACAACCCTTTCTGTGAAGAAATTTTTCCTAATGTCTAACCTAAACCTGCCCTGGCACAACTTCAGACCATTTCCCCTCATCCTATCGTACGTTACCTTGGAGAAGAGACCAACACCCACCTCGCTATAACCTCCTTTGTTGTAATGGGTGATAAGGTCTCTGGTCTAAGGTCTGCTCAGTCTCCTTTTTTTCCAGGTTAAACAGCCCCAGTTCCCGGTTCCTGGTTCAGCTGCTCCTCGTAAGACTTGCACTCCAGACCCTTCACCAGCTTTGTTCCTCTTCTCTGAACATGTACCAGCAAAACAACGTCCTTCCTGTAGTGAGGAGCCCAAAACTGAACACAGCATTTGAGGTGTGGTCTCACCAGTGCCAAGTACAGGAGCATGATCACTTCCCTAGTCCTGCTGGCCACACTGTTCCTGATACAAGCCAGGATGCCAGTGGCCTTCTTGGCCACTTGGGCACACTGTTGGCTCATATTCAGCCAGCTGTCAACCAGTACCCCCAGGTCCTTTTCTGCCATGCAGCTTTTCAGCCACTCCTCCCCAAGGCTGTAGCATTGCATGGGGTTGTTGTTACCGAAGTGCAGGACCCAGCACTTGGCCTTGTTGAACCTCATACAGTTGACTTTGGCCCATTGACCCATCCTGTCTAGATCCCTCTGCAGAGCCCTCCTCCCCTCGAGCAGATCGACACTCTGTATGTATCTCCAGTTCAGATTTTACAGGAGAAATGGAAAAATAGCATATGTAGTAGTTACCAACAGACCACCTCAGAAACAGGTCACTAATGTAACTTAATGGAGCACATGATAATAACAAGATACATCACAAACTACCAACAGTACTGTGAAAATCATGCCACAGCAGCTTCAAGCTTGTTCCATATTTCTAAACAGTAAAAGTGAAAAGGACAGATAGACTAGGTTGGTGACAATAACATTTTAGCCAGGATGTTCCTGCATCATATGTCTTTTCAGAGGAAAACATATGCCATTATTTAGTCCCATAGGAAAATTTTTCCCTTTTCTTCTGTCTCATTCCATAACTCCAGAAAATTATCTATTCACAGCCCTTCAACAGGAAATCAAGAGGCTGAGCCCACAGCCCTTTTGCTGCTCCGGAGCAGGGAATTTGTGTATCAAGCATGCAACCTCCATCTCTCATTAAACAAGTAAAATAAAAAGCCTGTCTGTGTTAATGTGGACAAATTACAGCAATAAACTGTTCAGGATTAAAGAATAAATTGATTTTGTAAATTTACATGGATGATCACTTGATTTTAGTCCACTTCAGTTTTCCTACCACCTGTTACTCTTGGGCTATTGGTTCAGTGGTTTTATCTAGTAGCATAATCTCTATATGCCTACAGGAGTTTACCGCTGGAACTTTCAATAGTATTGCAACGTTTTCAGCAGATTTTATCAGTATTCTAAGAACAAAACTTCTGACTTGGCAATATATCTCTTCCATGCACATGGTTGTTGATATTGACTATACCACCATCTGAATTTACTTTGAATAGTCTAGTTTTCCCTCTTCTAAACCATTTCCCTTTTAAAAAAGAAAAGAACAAGAATGAGAAATATGAAAGATGATAACACTTTTTCTGTGTTTCATGGTTTTCAAACTGTCACATCAGAAGGGTTTTTAAAAACCACAGTAATTAGAACTTTTCATTCAAACCACAGGCCAGCGAGAGCTGATTCAAACCCCAGTTTAACATCTGGAAAACAGAAAAAAAAAAAAAAAAAAAAAACCACCACTCATAAAAAGAAGCATCAATCACCAATTGCGAATAACTCTTCAAAGCAATGAATTCTTCAGTTACTTACAAGAAATTTTTACTTTGCCATCTGAGAGCAAGAAGTTTGCATGAATTGCTCTATTAAGGAAAGAAGATATAAACAGAGAAAGCGTTCCAGTTCAGAAGGGAAAACCCTTGTCAAATATAAATAGATTATTTGTAAATTGGGGAAATTAATCACAAGATTAATTTTGAAAGAGAGACTAGTTCTCTCTAAAAAACTGACTTTTTTGTAACGTGTAATAAGTTTTATTTTTTGACAATTTAACTTTTAAGTTAAACACTAATTTTGTAGAAGTGTTTATCTTCCTCCAGTTTTACAGATGTACTGTAGAGTTTTAGCTTAGATATACCACAGAAATGAAGATAGCCAGAGTAAGTCTGGAGTCTCATATGTATGATAATTAGAATCTACTTAAAATCTATATAAATAAGTGTATACTTATTTATACGTTTCTATACATGTGTATGTGTGTGTATATATAAATTTTAGGAGCTATAGTTGAATGATTCATAAATTAGAAAACATTGCTAAAATATTGTCAAAGATTATTTTCCGTAGATGGGGAAACTGAGGCACGGAGGAAGCATTACGAGCTGGCGGCTGGCTCAGCAGCGCTGCTCTCACACCGTGGTGAGGCTGCCAGCCCGGGTCCTGCCACTGCACAGGCCGGTCCTCATCCCTTTGTGTGGTGAAAAATTTTTATTTAATAATTAATAAAAAAATTAAAAAAAAAAAAAAATCCTGCCTGACGAACCTAGTGACTTTCTATGATGGTGTGACGACAATGGTGGATAAAGGAAAACCAACGGATCTCATCTATCTGGACTTCTGCAAAACCTTTGACACCGTCCCCCACAACATCCTTCTCACTAAATTGGAGAGCTATGGATTTGATGGGTGGACTGTTCGGTGGATAAGGAACTGGCTGGATGGTCGCATCCAGAGGGTAGTGGTCAACGGCGCAATGTCCGGATGGAGACCGGTGACGAGTGGTGTCCCTCAGGGGTCTGTACTGGGACCGGTGCTGTTTAACATCTTCATCAATGACTTAGACAGTGAGATCGAGTGCACCCTCAGCAAGTTTGCGGATGATACCAAACTGAGTTGTGCGGTTGACACACCAGAAGGACGGGATGTCATCCAGAGGGACCTGGACAGGCTGGAGAGGTGGGCCTGTGTGAACCTCATGAGGTTCAACAAGGCCAAGTGCAAGGTCATGCACCTGGGTCGGGGTAACCCCCAGTATCAATCCAGGCTGGGGGGAGAAAGGATTGAGAGCAGCCCTGCCGAGAGGGACTTGGGGGTACTGATGGATGAAAAGCTGGACATGAGCCGGCAATGTACGCTGGCAGCCCAGAAGGCCAACCGTACTCTGGGCTGCATCAGGAGGAGCGTGGCCAGCAGGTCAAGGGAGGTGATTCTGCCCCTCTACTCTGCTCTGGTGAGACCTCCCCTGGAGTACTGCGTCCAGCTCTGGAGCCCTCAGCACAAGAAGGACATGGAACTGTTGGAGCGGGTCCAGAAGAGGGCTACAAAAATGATCCGAGGGCTGGAGCACCTCTCCTATGAGGACAGGCTGAGAGAGTTGGGCTTGTTCAGTCTAGAGAAAAGAAGGCTGCGGGGAGACCTGATTACGGCCTTTCAATACCTAAAGGGGGCCTATAGGAAAGAGGGGGAAAATCTTTTTAGTAGGGCCGGCTGTGACAGGACAAGGGGTAATGGTTTTAAACTAAATCAGGGTAGGTTTAGGCTAGATATAAGGAAAAAATTCTTTACAGTGAGGGTGGTAAACCACTGGAACAGGTTGCCCAGAGAGGTAGTGGAGGCCTCATCCCTGAAAACATTCAAGGCCAGGTTGGATGGGGCTCTGAGCAGCCCGATCTAGTTAGCAGTGTCCCTGCTGACTGCAGGGGGGTTGGACTCGATGACCTCTAGGGGTCCCTTCCAACCCAAAACATTCTATGATTCTATGATTCTATTAATAAACTTTGGACATTATGAACTGGGACAAGAAAAAAAGAACAAGAAGTAATATTGCAAAAATTAAAGCACTGGAATAAGAGAAAAGAAAATCCACCAGCTTAATATTCTTAGATCTGCTAATGGAAATGTTGGAGGATATAGAAGGAAATAAGAGCAGGTAAAAATCTCTGAAATCTACAAAGTGAAAATGTAAATCAATGAAGCCAGAAGAAGTGATAATTTTTTTTTTTTTACTTTTCTGTACGTTTCAAAGAAAATAATAAGGCTGTTCTTTAAGAAAATCAATTTACTGATCTTTTATTTTTGAGGATAAAATACTAACAGTAGCTTTTGCATTATTAAGAGTTATAAGGATTTTGGACATCTTACTAAGTATATATTATAAAGTAGAACTTAGATTTATTGTCGTAAGTATATTTTGCCATTTGAATTCTGTTAAGTTCCCACATAATTTAAAATAATACATAAAATGATCACATCTAATTATGTGACAAGATCTGCTAGCCTTGTTTTCTGGGCCTCAGTCGTAACTGGATGCCTGTTCAGTCCAGTCATAAATCTAATGTCACCTACTTTAAGGTTATTTGTGCTTGTGCTCACAGACCATAGGTTTATTCTGGCAGCAAGAGATCTTTGACTAACCCCATTTTCTGAGGGAACCTTCACTGGGCATAAACCCAAAATATACACCATTACAGCAGCTCTATAGGGAATCCTCAGTAGCTTAATGATTCAGCTTTATGACTTCTTTGCACTGAGCCATTACAAATGTGCTGTGGAGTATCAGTGAATCTGATCCAAGAATTAATGTTATCGACTGGTTTTGTATGATTATTGCAGAGGTGAACATTAATCTAGAATTAAAAGAAAGGTTTTTTTTTAAAGTAGAATTGGATCCAGATAGGCAATTTTAAATTAAGATTTATAAACATTCATTCGAACTCTAAAACAAAAGTATATGGAACTTGCATAAAAATCCTGTGACTATTAGTATAAAAATTCTTAATCTATTTCCTTGGTTCATGCTGCGACATTTGTTTTAGAAATGGAATCTGTAACTATTTTGAATGTCATTACCTTCCCCTGACTTCAGTGAGAAATTAGGTTACTCAGTGTATCAAAAGTATGAGAATTTTGTTATTCTGTAATGTTATTGAAGTTGTTGACTCAGTTTAAAAGGTCTGTTGAAGTTATATAATTGTTAACAAGAGTATTTGTTGAACTTAATTTCGAATGCAAGGAGCCCTGCTGTAGTTTACTCCAGCATATTTTTTTTTCTACTCTCATCTACATTAAATAGATGATTATTTACTTCAATATCCTATTTTAGTGATAATTCTTTTATTTAGTAAACTGAAGTGTCCTTAACATTTGTACTCAAAGTCAAAATTTCTGAAATTGTACTGTATTAGGTGGTTTATTAGTTTTTCTGACAGCTTGGAGACAGGGCCTCCTAATGTGGCATCAATACATAATGTGAGCTTTTTCTGCAGAGGTTCATTCTTATTTGGAAGACACATCACATTATGATAAATGGCACCTACAGTATTATACATAAACATTTTTAAAAGGGTACATAATGTTCAAGTGTTGTTGAAAGAGATGGGGAGAGCTAGCACTATTTTTTCCAACATAACTGCTTTTGTTTGAATACATTTTGTGAGATTTGTACTCTACTGTGAAATTCTAGCACTTCAATTTAAAAAGAAAACTTTTACTTGTTTTCATCTTCTTGCTTTCAAAATTATTTCATAAAAGATTACATTCACTAAAAAGAAAATGCTTGAATACACAGAGATTATATTGACCTTTGTCTTTAAAACACTAAAGAAAGTAACTTTTTTTCAAAGAGGGGTTGTTAACCTTCTGGTTCTTCTTTTTAACATACTATAATATACTGCTTAATACACTAAAAAATTAGCTCTCGGACTTTGTAGGGGTCAAATAGCTTTTTGTATCTGAGTTAAAGCCAGATTGCTAAACTAGTTTACGGTATTTTGGGAAAAAGGGAGAGATAGCTTTATGCAAAGGATTTATGCTAACCACTCTGTTGAAATAATGAATATGTCACTGAAAACTAAGGAAAAATCATCCACTCAGTAACACTTGTTGCTAGCTTGTTTTATAATCATAGCACACAGACATATAAACTTGGTTTATAATCATGTACACACAGAAAGACAGATCAAGTGGTCATGTTGGTACACTGCCCTTCATGAACATAAACATGCATACAGCCAGTGAATGGAGGAAAGTCAATACCTCCCTTCACTAAGCACTTTTGAGTCCACATCTGAATTATTGTGACCAGTTTTGTTTTCCCCCATACAATAGAGAGACAAAGGGACCAGGGCAGAGGGCCATTGAGATGGCTAAAGCAAGTATAAAGGAAGCTAAGATAAGTGGGTTCATTTAGCTGGGGGGGGGGGGGGGGGGGGGGGGGGGGAGGGGGAGGAAGAAAAGAAAAAAGAAAGAAAAAAAACAGGTCCACCAGAGCATTTGCAGTCTTCCAGTATCTAAAGGGAGGTTATATAGAAGACAGCTATACTCTTCTCATAGGCACACAGCAGAGGTCACACAGTCACAAGCTGCAGCATGGAAAATCACAAGAGGCAGTAAAGAAGCAATTCTTCAAAATGAGAGTGGCTAAGCACAGAAAGAAGCTGTCCAAAGAGGATGTGGAACCTCCGTCACAAGAAATTCTATGGATAAAATCCTGAACAATCTGATGTCATCTTGAGGGTAGACCTACAGCTGAGTAGAGGTTGGACTAAGTGATGTTCCAAGATCTCTTTCAGCCTACATTTTTCCATGATTATGTGTTACAGTCTTTTAAAGACATAAAAATTGTCAGATTTACAAAACTGCAGCCTTCTGGGGCACAAAAAGTATTAAACTAATTGGTATCATTCATTAAACCTGAGTGTGGAATTCTGACATTAAAATACCCTTCTGGTTGACATTCTGTAAACAATATGGAAAATTTAGTGGAAAAAGCTGAAAAGAAGCCCCTTATATGTAACATACCATTTTCATCATCTTTTCCTTGTATCCTTCATGTCAAATAAAATAGATTTGAAAATTCTGCTTGCCTGTCAATGAGCCCAGTAAGTGGACATTCAGAAGAAATGGAATTGTTCTTTCAAGTCAAGCTGATAGGATGTTTTGTGAAATCTTAATTAGTTAATTTTTTTTTTCATTAATAGAGTAAAGCATCTCTTCTAATTCAATGGCTTTTAGTCAATCTTATGTATATTGTCAAGTGATTAAGTTATTTGAGGGAAAGGTATTTGTGGAATGGGGAAATAACAGATAAATTGAATAAAGAAAACTTAGTACTAAGAGATAGATTTCTCAATAATTTTACCAAGTGGTAGTCTTAGCACTTGTTTTTCCACTTTGTATCATTACAGTATTTATCAAAATATCTATTATTATTTAGTTTATTATAAATTGGATTTACCTGGAAGAGGGAAAGGATTTAAATATGAAATGTGTTTTTTTTGAACTTGTCTGAGATTTTTTCCTACCTTAGAGGCGTCTCAATCAGCTTGAAGAATTACTAGAGTTGGAGATTTTTAATTGGTTTATTATACTTTTATAGGATATTTGCATTTTGAATTCTGTATATTGTATATCTCACAGTGAAAAAAGTTCCTATACATGCAGGCACACTTTTAACTGAAGTACTTGCAGTAAGACTAGCAATTTCTTTTTAGAATTGGAGGGTGTCTAAGCAACTATCTCAGGTATAGCCAAAAGACTCCTCTCTGCTGAACATGCAAAATTACAACTTTGCCAAAGTTGCAATTTACACTTAGTGGTTGAATAAACCACTACATTCATAGCATGTTCTGCTGCATCTCTCTGAAACATATTTTGTGTGGTTAAGAAACGTTGATGAGAACAAAAGATCCAAGACCTTTGTCATGCAGCAGCTGGTAGCAGTCATATACACCTTACCTTCTATTCCTGCTTAATATCCATGCTCCATGCTACTACTGTCTGTAGGAAACCACTGCTGAGACATAGTCTGAAAGTATTGTGTATCATATATGTGGCTTTTCTAGCAGATTGGTAATTACCATTTACCAAGAACAATATTCTCTGAATGAAAAAGGGTCTGAAGTAATAAAAGGTTAGATGTCAAGGACATGAAGCAAAATACAGGGATCATATCAAATTGATCTGTACAGTAATGGAACCTCCTAGTTATATTGTTGGGAAAAAGGGAGGAAACAAGCAGGGAACAGTCAAAATAGGATAGATGGCAGGAGCTGTTCTTTGCCTGTCATTAGGACTGGTCGTCTGCTTACCTATTGCCAGTCTGAATTGCACTACTGATTTAAAAGGTGGCTAGAAAGTGAAGTGGGGATTTTAGACCAGCAGTTAGGGTGCCAGCTGTATTTGTGGTAGGGTTGTTTTATGGAACGTTGCTTTCCAGACAGATACAAAAGAAACCTCTGTGTTCAAATTGCAATGATATAGTGTTTACAGGCTGCTGATATTGCTTTGGGATAACTTGAAGATCTTTCATAAAGATCTTTCATAAAAGATTTGCCAGTGTGACCTCTTCTTAACAGTATCTGCCAAATTATGACACTGTTCTGGCTGGGCCAAGAGTTTTGGTGATCCATAGAGAGCTTGCTTGAGTGTGTCACAGGGACAAACTGTTAATTGCGTATGGTTTAAAACAAATCGGGCATTAAAGTAGTTTATTGATTTATTAATGACACTCAGCTGCCAATCAGTGAACCATATGTTCAGGATCGATATCAGCAATAAAGTCCAGACACTTACAAAATGTCAGAAAACTTCTGTACATCTATATCCATCCAGCTCCTTACAACTTTCTAATGCACATCTGCGAGAAAGCTCCCTGTGACTACAGGCCTGACAGTCTGACCTTGGTGCCAGGGAAGGTAATGAAGCAGGTCATCCTGAATGCCATCACACATCACGTACAGGACAACCAGGTGATCAGGCCTAGTGAGCATGGGTTTATGAAGGCAGATCCTCCTTGACTAACCTGATCTCTTTCTATGACAAGATGACCCGCTTAGAGGATGAGGGGAAAGCTATGGATGTAGTGCACCTGGACTTTAGTAAAGCGTTTCACACCATTTCCTACAGAATTCTGTTTGAGAAACTGGCTGCTCATAGCGGGTGTACTCTATGCTAGGTAAAAAAATAGCTGGATGGCTGGGCCCTACTCATAGGGTAGTTTGCTTTTTTTTGTTGTAATGATCACAGACTCGCTGTGCACCCTCTCCTGGTGCTGGCACTGTGGATGCACAGGCCTCTGACCCCTTGTCCCAGCCTAGTGGCTGGCACTGTTTTCACTCTGGTCTCTCCAGTCTCTGGCACTCAGGCACATAGGCCCTTCAGCCCACAGTCCCAGCCCAGCTGCTGGCTCCCAGACCTACATTTGTTTCAGTTGCTTGCACCACAGACATGCGGGCCCTCCAAGTCATGGTCTGACTCTGGTTGCTTGCATTCAGACCCCCATACACACGCACATACACACACAGTGAATAAAGAGTCTGTCACACACAAAAAAAGAGTTAGGAATTTAATAAGAAGATAGGACAGACTGTGCTGATCAGTCACAGAACATGGCCAAACAAGTGCACCCATCAGCAAATTATTTACACGTGGCCAGCCCTTGTTATCCCCTTACCACTCCATTTTACCACAGTTGTCCCTCCCTAAATCAGCTAAATCCATCCCTTTCCCTGCCTTTGTTTCTTCTTTTGATGTTGTCCCTTCTTCTGAGTTCTTAATTTGTGTTCCTGCCTTTCCCTTGTGCCCTTGTGCTCCTCTGGTCTTGTGGAGATGGACCTTTTAAGGGCTGATTGCTCTCCTGTGATGGGCATAGGAGCAACCAGGAAGACTACTATTTGGATTCCTCCTTCTGCCATTGTCTCTCTGTGCCTCTTTGTGGCTGTGGAGATGAGCTTTTGTCACATAGCCTAACAAGGTTTAGATCAAGACACCATCATGTAGGGTTCTCAGAGACTGATGCCTATGCGAGAACAATTTTTCTCATATGACATCATATTCGGTGCGGGCTCAATTCAGCTGTGTGAACACTGGCACCTAGTGCTGTTTGAATTGGCCTCTGATCCTGCCTACCATCCAGCTGCCACTCCAAAAGACTGCAAGTCCTCCCTGTGTCTTGTGTCATTCCTGCCGGCACCATACAGATAGCTTGGACATCCTAAACCACTGCAGTATATTTAAGTAGCTGAGTTATACAGCTAGTGCTTCTCACCATAATCATTCCATAGGCTTCGTTATATTGTGGTTTGACTATAATGTGGCCTAAACTGTAGGGTTTCTGTGACTGATATGTAACCACTTGCATGTAGACAGCTTAATCTGAAACTGAACCCTCACCTAGGTTTCACTAGCAGTCTTTTAACTGCTCTATAGTCAACAAAAGAAGAGAAGTGGGGAAAAAAAAAAATATGCTTTTCATAACAGGAGCAAAATATCTGGATATCAATATACCATGTTCATTATATCAAAGCGGATAGATAGATGAAGGTAAAGGGTCTTGTAAAGTCTCATGGGAGAACAGGGATATATGCACTTTGGACTGGTTTGTATTGTTCTGTACCTTGTACTATATCTCACAGGGGTGCAAAGTAGGAATGAAGTGCTTTCGCTCTGATTTTCAGTGTAGTGAAGACAGTCTCTGTTTCTTCATTTTACTGACACTGGGAATATATAAATAAATTATCAGCATAACAATTGTTTAGTTTAAAATCTTTACATACTGGCTTTCAAACATGCTGTAACATGGTTCATAATGCACTGTGCACTGTTTCTCTCTGTTTACTTGAAGCAATTAATCTTCTAATAGAAAAGGCAGATTCAGCAAATGAGGTTTCAGGAAACCTGGCTTTTGCAGATCTGAGACTTTGAAACACCTGTTCCCACAGCTTGTCCGAGTGTGAAAGGCTGATCAAGCACTGTGTTATTACTTTTAGCCACTGCACTACTCAGATTATAGCACCACCCTGCCCGCCCTTCAGATCACTAGCAAGCTTTATGCCTCAAGGGTTTCTCAATGACTCTATGGGGACTTCAGGACAAAGGTCCTTCAGAACCAAAGGACCATTCAGTCCTTAGGGACTGAACATTCCTCAGAGGACACTAGTGGGGAATTCTGATGAAGAAGGCTTCAGTTGAAGCTAGTCCCTGAATGAGGATTACCAGGAAAAAAAGGGATCTGTGCATTTTTAACCTAGTCTGCACCCACATAAAAAATGCCAACCTGAGGTACAGTAATTAATGAATCAAAATATTTTTTTAAGCTCTATTACTATTTCCTCAGCTTGCTAAACCAGTGTTCTCAACAGATTTTTAAAGGATAAACAATACTGTGCTGGAGCAGCAGATTTATGAATGCACAGGAGAAACAGGTGCAAGGGACATAGGAGGAATGAAAGATGCTGAGACAATATTATGTGAAACTATAGCATTGTATTTCATGACGCATTTTAGCTTAAGTCCTTGCTGAAGGATAAACCAGATTTCTGTTTTATCTTTCTGGATCTTCAAGATAACTTTCAAGTAAAGTCCATCACACTCTTTCCTATTAAATTAAACACAATACAGAAAACACAAATAACACCTTGGATATTGTGGAGAACTTCAAAAGTTGTAGAGCATAAAAGCTTTGGGTTTTTTCACACAGGCTTCTTCTCTTTGTAGTAAATGTGAGGGTTTTTCCCTTCAAAAATTGTTTAATCATGATGCTTAGTGCACAGATTCCCCTCTAGCCTTCATTCAGAACTGGTGTCTCAGTATTTATAGTATAAACATAACATGTAATCTGTATGACCTGGACTCATCACTGATGAACAGTACATTCTCAGAGCAGATGAGCATTCTCAGTTTGCTTCTAATCACTACAGAATATAGTTGTAAATGGATATTTAATGTATTTTCAGCTAGAAAAAATAATCCAAGAATTGGAATAGTATCTAAGTAATCTCTTCAGTATCTGACAGAAAGGAAAGCTGCAGCCTACAGCACAGGCATTGTGCTCAATGAATACAGTATGATCTTTACAAGAGCAATGCAGATTCTATCCTCTCTTCACAAGCCTATCTCACTCTGCTGGAAGTAGGTAAGACTAGCTCTGCTTCACACTAGCCATAACAAAAAAAAACCAAACAAAAAAACAAATTCAAATTTATCTTCTAATCAATAGTTATCATTAATTTCATATAGTATAAGAACTGTAGAGCTTAGAACTGATTTAAATCTATGTTTGAGTTTGTAAATCCATGGAGGTGGATTAAATACTCTGTGGAAGGTTTTCCATTGTAGGTAAAGCTAAAAGGGTATTTAAGTTGTTAAACAACTACTCAGCACTCTGTCCTTCATTCTAGACTGACCCTTAAAGGGACAGCTAGAATGAATCTACCTCATCGTGTTCCCTTCAGATGACTGCCACAGCTCATTCTATGTGATCCCTGCCACTTACATACTTTTCCAGTTCTCTGATTCTTCATTTATGTACTTACGCAGGGTCTACTTCTGTACTAATCAATTTAAAGTGATAGGGAATATTCTTATTGAGACTGTCACTGGAACTGGTATTTTATGCGGTTAAAATGTTAAAATAGATTTTCATATAAAAATGTCATGTGCCAATTAACATTTTCCCAAATTCCAAGCTTGGTCCAAGACTTGGCATAACCCATGGCCTATTTCCAATAGACAATTTACAGATATCCACCCTAAATGGGATGAGCTTGAGAATTTCAAAATTTGGACATTGGTAATTTCATATTAGTTGGACCAAGTACACAACTCATTAATTTTACTGAAAATGTAGACATAGCCAACGTTCTGACTAAAATGCCTATGATCTCTGCACTGATATTTCTTTTGGAGGGACTGAGAAACATAATCTTCAAGCATGTAAGTGGCACAGAGGATTCGGTGTATGGAGGTGCTCCCTTTGCATTACTATTCAACATTGTGTTATGTCACAGGAGCATCACAGCCTTGCCTTACTCAAGAGTCAAGTAACCGATTGCAATGAGCTGGGGCTGACATGGTTATGCAAACAAGAATTGAGTGTGACAAGACTTGGTATGGACTCTGGATCAACAGGTGATAGTGTGTCAACACCCAAGGTGTTGGCAGCAAACCCTGACCAGAGACTTACACAGAAATTATCCATAGTGAGTACCTTTTGCTGCAGGCTGGGCTGTACCAGCTCGCTAGTTTGGTAGCTGGGGAATGTCTCTGTTAACTATACCTGTTGGTGTGTGCATCCATGTGTGTGAGTGCAAGTTTTTCCTGCCCCAGCCTGTAGTTCTGTTGGTCCTCTTCACATATTAACCTTAGCAGTGTCACATGGTCTGGTGATTCTTTTCCTTCCTTCACACAGCAGGAGAAGATAACTCAGAATGAAGTATCATATTGCTTCCCTGTAAGTTCTGTGGTTATAATAGCAATTCTAAAAGTACTTAAAACTTTTATTACAAACTTTGCTACTTTGGGACCTATACAAGCAGCAGATTTATGATGAGACATAGGACAGCTTTTCAAAACAAGTCTGGTTTTATTACTCAACTGGAATGTAAAGTTTTATGGGTTGGAAATGAAAAACAAAAGATTTGATGTCCATAGTGGCAGTATTGTGTTCTGATGAGCATGAGGCTTCATCTCTGTCTCATTCCTGAGCAGCAGAGTTTTTATCACTAATATCCTATTGAGACAATTCTTTGTTCTAAATTCTGCTCATGCTGTTTTTGTATGCTTCCTCAGTCAGGTATTCATTAAAACTTGATATACAGTCATTCATCTTTCATTGTACTGTTAAAGCAACTCCAATCTAATGTTCAGATTTTTGTAGTTCTTTTGTACCAATACAGACATGCTCATCTGAATAATGCTGACCTCTTATTTCCTTTTTTTAGTCACGAAATTACCCCAAAAAAAAAAATAAAAAAAAAAAAAAAAAAAAGCCATGAAAAACAATAATAAAATAGAAAAAGAAAGATAAATATAGAAAGATGAGACCTACTTACTTCTTAATGAAAATAATTCAAAAGCTTTTAATACTCTGCACACTACCTATATCTCACTGATTTGTCATGGTGTTATGTGCACAGCATATTCAAGTAACAACTGAAAGCCATGTTAATTAATATCTACCACTTTAGGTGGAAAGTAGAACATTATGAGATCTTTGAGGCTTTCAAATCTAGGCTTGTGCTTCAATACCTCCAAACTCCAGGTGGATTTAGAACTCCCCCAAAACTCCTTCTGTTTCTGTCCATCTTCATTGTCTTCCTTAAACTACCTTTTACACCTGCGTTTGATCCTACTGATAGAAATCCTAAGTGCATCTGTGGTGGGTTGACCCTGGCTGGATGCCAGGTGCCCACCAAAGCTGCTCTATCACTCCCCTCCTCAACTGGACAAGGGAGAGAAAAAAGTTCATGGGTTGAGATAAGCACAGGGAGAGATTGTTTAACAATTACCATCACAGGTGAAATAGACTTGACTTGGGGAAATTAGCTTAATTTATTACCAATCAAATCAGAGTAGGGCAATGAGAAATAAAACCAAATCTTAAAAACACCTTTCTTCCACCCCTCCCTTCTTCCCAGACTTAACTTCACTCTCAAATTCTCTACCTCCTCCCCTCCATGGTGCAGAGGGATGAGGAATGGGGATTGGGGTCAGTTCATTACACTTTGTCTCTGCTGCTCCTTCCTCCTCAGAAGGAGGACTCCTCACACTCTTCCCCTGCTCCAGCGTGGGGTCCCTCCCGTGGTAAACAGTCCTCCATGAACTTCTCCAATGTGAATCCTTCCTGCAGGCTGCAGTTCTTCGTTCTTCACAAACTGCTCCAGCATGGGTCCTTTCCATGAGGTGCAGTCCTTCAGGAACAGACTGATCCAGCATGGGTCCCCCATGGGATCACAAGTCCCTCCAGCAAATCTGCTCCAGCGTGGGCTTATTTCTCCACAGGTCTGCAGATCCTGCCAGGAGCCTGCTCCAATGCGGGCTTCCCACAGGGACACAGCCTCCTTTGGCATTACCTGCTCCGGCTTGGGGTCCTCCATGGGCTGCAGGTGGACAGCCTGCCTCACAATGGTTTTCACCATGCACTGCAGGGGAATCTCTGCTCTGGCACCTGGAGAACCTCCTCCCCCTCCTTCTTCACTTACCTTGATGCCTGAAGAGTTGTTCCTCACATATTCTCAGTCCTTTCTCTGTCTGCAATTGTGTTCCACCACCCCACCACTTCTTAAATACATTATCACAGAGGCACTACCACTGTCACTGATTGTCTCATCCTTGGCCAGCAGTGGATCTGTCTTGGAGCCGGCTGGCATTGGCTTTGTAGGACATAGGGGAAGCTTCTAGCATCTTACAGAAGCCACCCCTGTAGATCCCCCACTACCAAAACCTTTCTATGCAAACACAATACAGAATCTCTCAGTTAGGACCTTTAACATCAAAAGATAAGGTGACTAGAATCCTCGGATGTAATGCTGTATGAATCGTAAGTTAGACTATCATCAAACACTGTAGGAATGACTTCAGTACAAGTGATTTCCTTTATTGCCTTTTGGGGGCCATCCTGTCATATGATATTTTTAGAGCTTTAAAACCCCTACAAATATTGTAGTTATAATGGATTCACAAGGATACTGAAGTTAGATTCCTCTTCCTCCCTTACTGTTTAATACCTCCCCTTTATCATAAAGATTATTTTTATTTCTTGAGAAATTAGATTTCAGTAATAATGTAATTTTGCAGGTACATTTAATGTAATTATAGTGAAGTTAGGCAATTTCCAAGTAATGAGTTATCATGTGTACCTAAACAAAGTGCATATGGTTTCTTGGTATGGTTGGACTTGATGATCTTAAAGGTCTTTTCCAACCTAAATGATTCTATGATTCTATGATTCTTTCTGTCAATCTAGCTTGCTGTCTGTTTAGCCATTTATGATGTCAATTGTAGATATTAGAACATTATTTTATCTATATTTTATTAGTGAATGGTTTTCACAGGATCACAGAATGGCTGAGGTTGGAAAGGAACCTCTGCAAGTCATCTGGTCCACCCACCCTGCTCAAGCAGGGCCACTAAAATCCAGTTATCCTGGATAGTGTCTAGATATTTTTTTAATATCTTCAAGGAGGGAGACTCCACAACTTCCCTGGGAAACCTGTTCCACTGCTCATTTGCCCTCACAGTAAAAAACCTGTTTCCCGGTGTTCAGAGGGAACTTCCTGTGTTTCAGTTTGTTCCCATTGCCTCTGGTCCTGTCGTTGGGCACCACTGAAAGAACCTGGCTCCATCTTCTTTGCACCCTTCTTTCAGGTATTTATGCACATTGATAGGATCCCCCCTGAACCTTCTCTTCTCCAGGCTGGACAGTCACAGCTCTCTCATCCTTTCCTCATGTGGTGGTCCAGCCCCCTCCTACTCTTTTCTCCTGGACTGCTTTATGGTCTCAGAAACTCTTATCAGGTCTTGGCCTTGGTGTAACAAGGCAGATGATTAGGCAGCATTGTCTGTACCAGGAACTCCTACATGTCTGAGGTGGGGAGCAAGAATGGGAACAATCCGTTAACCCCCAATAGCCTTGGAACATATCTTATCTGAATCATAACCTGAGTGGTGCAGTACCACCATCCTGGAATTCCAGTGATCACCAACCCAGACTGTGGCCCAGGCAGAAATTTACTGATGACTAAAACAAATCATCTTATGACCCTGTAAAACAGTGATCCTAAGTGAGGCCCTTTAAACTCTCCTGGACCGAAACAGACTGCAACCAGCATCTCCCTTAGAGTGGGATGCCTCTCAGAGCTTGCAAATTCTTAGGTTTGTTAAAGTTGGGGCTCCATCCCTGAAGGCAAACAGTGGAGCCTGGGCTGAAACCTTTCATTCCTTGAGGCTCAACCCTTGCCCATTGAAAAATGTCAAGATATTCAATGTAAGTATTTCACTGAACTCAAGGGGAATTTTTAACTGGTATACCTTTATATATATATAAAAATATAATAATGTCTGTGTGTATGAATGTGTGAATTGATTTAAGTAAGCTGTAAATGTATGATTTAATTACAAAGTGAGTCTTACAATGCTGCTAGATATGTGTGTGTATATATATATATATATTATCTTTAGACATAAACTGTTAACCAAGTCTGAGACTAAGATGGGACCTAGCCTCACCTAGATGTCTCTCTGAGAAGGAGTTTAGAAATCAAGGGGGTCTACTCTGAACCTTGTGACTCAATGGAAGGGTTCTCCTTATCTCCTGCATCCAGGATCTCTCTGTGAATCATTCTAACTCTAGTGTAACTTAATTTTCATTTGTGTACTTTTTCCACGCAGTAATAGAGTGAACCTTGCCATCTTCGAATCTGTAACTAAATCTCTGTTTTGATTAGCTTTGTCAAATCACTTTGTTAATCGATTGATGATTGACTGCTATTAAAATAACACAATCAAATCCTGTGATTTGCCACAAAGAAATTCTAAACTGCTACTAAATAAAATTGTGTAAAGTCACTTATTTGTAACAAATTGCCATAGTCAGCAGGATCCTACATCAGCATTCATGACACCTCATAGGAGAGATGCTCCCATCCCTTCATCATCTTGTTAGCCCTTTGCTGAACCTTCTCCAGTATGCCCATGTGTCTTTTGTATTGAGGAGCCCAGAATAGGACACAGCACTCCAGGTGTATCCTTACCAGCACTAATATAGAGGAAGGATCACCTCCCTCAACCTGCTGGCAATACTTTCCTAATGCAGCTGAGGATACTGCTAGCCTGCTTTGCAACAAGGGTACATTGCTGGTTTATGCTCTACTTGATGTCCACTGGGACTTTCAGGTCCTTTTGTGCCAAGCTGCTTTCCAGCTAGATGGCCTTCAGCATGTATTAGTATGTGGAGCTGTTCCTCCCCCAGGTACAGGACTTTGCACTTCTGCTTGTTGAACTTCATGAGGTTCCTGTCGGCTCATTTCTCCAGCCTGTCCAAGTCCCTGTGGATGGCAGCACAATCCTTTGGCATATCAGCCACTCCTCTCAGTTTGATCTGCAAAGTAGACTCTACCCTATCATCCAGCTCATTAATGAACAAGTTAAACAGGACTTGACTCATATTAACCCCTGGGGTTCACCACTAGTCTGGCCTCCATGGCCTCCAATCAGATTTTGTTCCTCTGATGATGACCCTCTGGTCCCAACAATTCAGCTAGTTTTCAATCAACCTCACACTTGTCACTGTTTGTTTACTGATTTCATCTTTACAATGAATTTGTAGCATAGACAGGTATTTTTAATCAAAAAATATTTTTTGCCAATCAGCTGCATAGAGTAATATTTTATGTTTTTCATAATGTGCTGATTAAACTGCGCACTTTGATATTCCAGCAAAGCTGAGGCTTTAAATGCATCAGTGCTAATATTAGCTTGCTTGTAGACCTTCCTGGTTCGTAACTTCCTGAATCAGACTAATACTTTGGTCCTCATGCATATACTGTTTGCATGATTTTTAATATATTTATTCTAATGCATTGTGTTCTAACTGTTCACATTCATACAAAAGATAAAGGCCTGAAAGCTCAATTCTTGCTACCTTCTAAGAAAATAATTAATGAACGTAATCTCAACACAGGAATAATAACATTTTGGCCTACACCTGATACCTGGAACCAGTATAGAAGAAGTTGTAAAGCAGGTCTGTGGTCATACATACATCTGTATATTCCAAGGGTTTTCATAGCTACAGAACAATGACATTCAAGTGAATTCTCTGTTCTGGGAAGGAAAAATCTTAGAGGAAAATTTGTCCCCGAAGACTGAGAGTGAATCAGAAAGATTACTCCCATGTCTTCTGTCTGGTTTCTTTTTTTTAAACTAAGATACGTATAGCATAAGGAATAGTTTTATTATAGAATAAATGCACTCTTACCAAATTACTGAAGTAATCTTAAAGAAATGTTCAGTAATGCTACCAGCTTGGCTAAATGTGATATGTAAGCATTTACACTTATGACCGTTTTTGTTTCAGGGTTGACAACTTTGTGTATGAGTCCACTGAGGCTATGTCTCTTCTGTGAAATAAAAAGCAGGGCCAGGGGCTTCTTGTGCGTGTGATAACATGTCATAGCCCAGCGAACAGGTTTTAGTTCTGGAGAATCCTCAACTATAAGTGATTCAGGCAATTAACTCCCCAAAAGTTACGGTCCCTTGTGCCCTAGGACTACTCAGCACACGGTATATCCAGACAAGAATGCAGGACTATCTTTTCTGATTCATTTGCATTATCTTGTAGGTATAAACACAGCTGAGCAAGAAATTAATCCTAATTTGAGTATTTATGCTCAATAATTTACTTTCCTATAAAGGCATGAATACGGTTAAAAACATGTACATATTCACAGACACACTGGAGAACATAAAGGATGGACGTGGAAACATAAATTAATTCAAAGTTATCAGGAAAAAGAAATAACTTTGCATTCCAAACAGTGACCTATTTTCATAGTCTTTACTGTGAAATCAGTAATGAACATCAAAGCATAGATTTTTAACAGAGGGATGTGATGCTTGCTTTACATAACAGCCAAAGCCACATTCCTGTCACATCCACAATATTGTCTTTAGTCTTCCAGAATTGTAGAGAACATGATTCCTGGCAGTGAAGATCTTGTGCCTGCTTATCAGTAGATGTTAGACAGGTTTTCACAAACATCACTCTTCTTTCATCATGGTAGGGAACTTACCTCGTTAGTTTTGAGAACTACTAATTTCTGCATTTTCCTGAAGGTTGTAAATTTCTGAATTAAATACACTGTCTATGTGTCCTGGCAAATTAAAAAGGTCTGTAAACAGTTTGAACAAACTTTAATCACATGTACATCAGGGAGGCAAACACAGCATACATCATAGAAAGCCATGAAAGTAACACTCCTTACGTTTTCCTCCTCCTCAAAAAAAAAAAAAAAAAAAAAAAAAAAAAGCAAGTGCACAAGGCAATCAATGTAAATGTAAATTCTGTCACTAAAATATTCAGTTTAATCAGTAAAGTAAGCATCGACTCAACAGTTAGAGTGTGCAGCTGAATCCGTGATAAATATCAAGGCATGAAGCGTGAGTCATAAAGAAAGAAAATGCAGTGTATCAAAATATTTCTGACTAGTATATATTAGCTTCAGCCAATTATGTAAATAGCAATATGACCTGAAAAGTGAATAGTCATTTGAATGAATTTGGGTTGATAAGGAAAATACAGTTTGATCATGTTTTGAAACTTATTTTTTAGGGTGGCTATGAGTGGCTGTCCTTCAGAATGACATTGACTAAAGCCTGTACTTTGAGATTCTTCCCCAGTGGAGAAAACTAGGCTCAGGGCTCAGGCTTCTTGTTATATATTCAGAAGTCTCTGCTAACTCATTATTGAGGTTCTCCTGTCTCATCTTCCATTCCCTTCACTTGTTCCTCTGCACACACCCTCCCTTTCCCCATCACCTTGGTTGCTTTCTTAATCAGTGATGTAACTTTCTTGCAGTGGTTCTGTGGAATTAAAGAGTAAAAATTCTTCAGAATAAATCACAGAATCATTCTTTTTTTTTTTTTTTTTTTTTTTTTTTTTTTTCATTCATAGCTATATATTCTGCTTGGTTTTAAACTTAGGGAAATTTCTTAGATCTAGCAAAGTAAATGCCTGCCAGTTCTTAGTTTTAACTGAAACTTCTTATGAAATGTTTATGTAGATTTTTCAGTGACAGTTTAAATGGCGAGGATGATTAACAGCCTCATAGATGAGAGTCTTAACCATGCCACCACACTTTATGGTCACCTTGATAACCCATATATTGCACTACTACATACTTCTGTTAGGTGAATTCTGTCTTAGAGATAAAACAGTTCAAACTGTCTAGCATTTCAATCTGGCAAACAGGTATGTGCCTCCTTCCAGAAACTATATAAGCCTTTGAATGACATGAGATCATTGTCTTGAGATTTTCCAAAAAGTTGAGATAATAAAAGACAGTAAATCAGTTTTAACTGATATGGTTTCTCGGGCATATACCTGTCAAAATTGTTATTAGACATGAACTCTTATCAGTAAAATACATGGAAATCTGGCTACTAAAATTAATAGGAAGTAGAAAGTACCTTTAGGAAATAATTTGCAAATATATTTCTCTTCCTAAGGAAGCAGGTAAGTCATATCTAGTGCTTTTAAAATAAAAATTAAAAAAAATAAAATAACGAAACCAACAACAACAAAATGATTCACCATAACCTGTTTAATTTTTGCCTAAGTCACTATCAAATAGAAACATGGTATTATAGACTGTTAGGAAAATGTATTTTTATATGTTATTAGAAGTATATACAGTCAGATAAAGCAACTGCAGATACTTTGCCAAGTTTTGCTAAGTACAATACATTATTTTTGGGTTTAAAGGTCAGAATAATTTTTGTTAGTTTGTTTATCAAAAAGTGTAAATGAAAATTTTGAGCACACCTAGTTAACAGAGTGATAATAAATAATAACAGGGATGTATTTAAAACTAATTTCCAGGAATGCAAAAGTGTCCTGGGTTTTTACTTGCTTTTACTCTTAATGTTTCACCATCTACTTTCCTTAACATGTACTTTTTTGATTCATGGGATGACATAAAAATACGTAATTCGTGTAAGTAAAGGGAAGAATCCATGCTTTCCAGTCACCAGGTTTTCCTGGAGTCTTAAAATAGATTCAAAGAACATTATGTCATTTAAAACTGCAATTCAAACTTGCTCCCATGGCCATTTAAGTTATCTCCAGGTTCATAAAAATCAATATAAGATAGTGCCCATAGTGAGAGCGTTAATTTTATAACCTATTTAATTTTTATATCATTGTTTAATTCCTTGTTAATTTTATAATTTGTTGCTAATACACAAATATATCTTTACATTTTAAAAAATGTTGTAATTTTATCCTTAAAAATCCTAAAATCCTTAAAAATATATAGAATAAAGTTACCAGTGTCCAGGCTTAATTTTTTTTTTTAATTAAAAAAAAAAGAAAAAAAAGAGTTTGAGAGATCATTCTGACACCTGCATAGAAGTTTCATCCCAAAAGAAAATTAAATAGTTAACACAAGCACAACACAAGAGAAAGCAAAATGATAGAAAAATCTACAAGATCCACACCCCCTAATAATTCAGTTTTGCACTAAAAAGTGTAAATATAATGGAAGATCAGAAACATATGCTTTATTTTAACGGCATTTCTGAAAGCAAACCTTGATGTTAATAATAACAGTGCTGATTAAACTGACTTATATTACCTTTAGTGATTTGATTTAGAAGTGGTCACCTTTTTGTGTGTTGTTTCTTTTAAGAATTCACACTATCTAGACAAGGGGGGGGGGGGGGGGGGGGGGGGGAAGAGGCATCAAAACAGATAAAAGGTCTTGTATGAGGGTAGCTTTTTCTTGGTGTGGGTTCAAGCTGTGATCAGGACAGTTGTCTTGATTCAGCAATTTTGAAGCACTTCTGGAGCAGATGGTTCTGAGATACCCAGAAAAAATTAAAATGTTTCTAGGATTAACCACATGTTAACAAAATTACAGCATTAATTACTTTGTTGAATAGAAAAAAAAAAAAAAAGAGGGTACTTTGAGCTCAGTAGGGAGTATCATAGATATAGCTTCACTTATATCACATGAATCAATCACAATGGTATAAAAATGAAGGACGTCATCAAATAATTTAATTTCATCAAAACTTCACTGAAGTAAACTTTTTTAATTAATTCTGTTTATCATAACGTATATTAGCTCTGAAATGTAATATTTCCTACTTTTTAGAAACATAAGTAATATCTCTGACATTCAAGACCAAAAACAACAAAAAACCCCCCTAATTTAAAGCAACTCTAAGTCTTGAAGTAATTTGTCTATCAAAGTTGCTTATAAAATGTATATAGGGAATTATTCAATTTGTAAACTTTTAATATCTACTTTGTGATTCTTCATGAAAAAATAAAATTATGCAAACAATTGTTAAGAGTGCTACCTAAATATATCTACCTTCAGTGATTTCTAAAGTGTTTATTGCAGAGTTGTAAGAGCAAATTGCAATGAAATGGGGAGGGACTTAAAACCTTTAAAAAAATATTAAAAAATATTACATATGAGCATAAGCATGAAGATTAAGAATTAGTCAATACGTTGAGGTCCCATTACCACAATTCAAAGCATCCAAAAATCCTGATAAATTAGAGTGAAAGTGTTATAACAGCTTCCGAAAAAGACTGGAGGCATAGTCTGATTCATACCAAGATATTAAATTACAGGATGTTACCATTGTAGTAGCCTGCTTGTAATAACAAACAAAAAGGTTGAAAGAATGTGTGATAGCATAAAGCATAAGAAGAGACATATAAACTCTCTGGTGAAACAAATCAATAAGTGCTGCAGGAAAGTCATGAGAACTTTATTCTATATACCAATGATCACAACAAGTGGTTGTACACAGAACAACATTGATGTTAAATGACATTTCCTAGTTGTCGCATAGTTGTCCTTTTCCCAGTCTTCTCTCTTCTCTGATTGTCCTGGTTTCTGCTGGGACAGACTTAATTTTCTTCCTAGTAGCTGGTATAGTGCTGTGTTTTGGATTTACTACTAGAAGAATGTTGATAACACACTGATGTTTTGGTTGTTGCTGGGTAGTGCTTAGTCTAGCCAAGGACTTCTCGGCTCTCAGCTCTGCCAGGTGCTCAAGAAGCTGGGAGGGGACAGAGCCAGGACAGCTGACCCAAACTGACCAAAGGGCTATTCCATACCATATGACCACCTGCTCATTATATAAGCTGGAGGAAGAAGAAGGAAGGGGGGGGACATTCGGAGTGATGGCGTTTGTCTTCCCAAGTAACTGTTATGTGTGATGGACCCCTGTTTTCCTGGGGATGGCTGAACACCTGCCTGCTGGTGGGAAGCAGTGAATGAATTCCTTGCTTTGCTTGCGTGAGCGGCTTTTGCTTTACCTATTAAACTGTCTTTGTCTCAACCCATGAGTTTTCTCACTTTTACTCTTCTGATTCTCTGCCCTGTCCCATTGTGGTGGGGAGTGAGCGAGCTGCTGCTTAGTTAAACCATGACACCAATGAACATAAATTTCAGATTAGAAGATAATTTTTTTGCTTGCAAAACAGAGAGAGGTTGGAGGAAATACTTTGCATGAGAATGTGCCAGGTATCAATTATAAGTTTATGCTGAAATGAATGAACTTACAACAATGGTGCTGTATTTCTGTGAACATCTGTAAGTCAAAGAAAGAAGGGGTTTGAACTTTGTTCAACAGTGCACATTCAGTAAAGTTTGTAGGTTGGTTTTAAGCTTTGGAATTTTGTCACACATAGACACACACAGGCACATGCATACATACGTATATACTAATATGTGTATAGGCTGTCTGTTAAAAAAATATGTTTGGGCTGAGAAAATATGCAGTACTGTGACTCATACATTTGAGGGGATGTTTTCGGAGGGCAGACATAAGCTAGCCATATGCACCAATCTCTCCAGCAACCACTTAAGAGTAACTGCTGCAGTACTTAGCTAATGCTACCAAGTCCTTCTCTGCGGTAGAGTTTAAACACTGTGCCATATAAAAATAGCAACACATCTTCCAATTATCTCAGAGTGAAGACACAGTAGGCTTTTATCGCCTGCAGGATATTACATGCCTTGCAGTGTTCATTCCCACACAGAAAGGCTGGGAAAGGGGCTGAGCTGAGCAACGTTCTTTTATGTCAAAGACTTCAAGAAACTGTGTCAGTGAAAAGATTAGATAATTGTCACACATCTTATTCCCAAAGAGGTTATCAAAGGCTAAAATCTGCATTATTAGGCATTTACTCACTCCTAAACACCTAGACAATTTGCACCAGGTAACAGAAATAACCCATAGCACAGCAAAGAATTAAACTAAGATTATCTGATCAACTCGCTATAGACTAAGCCACCAGAACACTCTGTCCATTTGCTGGCTTAAAATGAATGAAGAACACTTCTGTTGTTACTACTGCTTGCTTTTAAGGAATAGAAGCAAAAGAAACGCATGGAATTATAACAGTGGCTTAGTTTTGGAGTAGAACTTTCTTGTGCTAGAAACAAGTGTCTTTCATTTTTACTTACTTGATAAGTCTGACGAAATGCATGCAATTACTTTCTTTTCCCACAGGCAAAACAGTCATAATAAGATGCATAATATACTTTCATCTCATATATCATATTAGAAAACTAACAGAAAGAAAAAATGAAAGGCTGGTCATTCCAGGCATGCATAGCCCATTAATTAGATAAAAGAGTAAGTCTGCAATAGTTGCTTATGTTATTTATGAAAGCTTTATGAGCTTGTAGAGCACTGTGCTTTTTGGCTGTCATTTCTATTCATTATACCCTAGTGACCCAGAGTTGTTTAAATTAACCAAGAGCTACTTAAAGGCAAGAATCAGAATATCATTATGATTAACCCTCTCTCCTTTCAAGTATGTAAGTTCAGGCACCTAGAAGCTGCTGTAGAACAAAGTACAAAGAATTCAATATCTGTTTTAAAATTCAAGGAATGCTTTTGATAAACTGGGACCTGAATTAATCAATTTTAGAAATAAATAAGCATTAACCTGAAGCTTCATATAATGTTAAAGCATAAGGAAAGAAATGTTAAGCCTGAAACAAAAATGAAATATAATTAAGTTCAGATAAATAAATGTGTTTCACTGTGACCCAGTGAGTGGCTGATTTTACTGTTATCATTTAAAGGTTTTTTGATAGACAATTAAAATTATGAAAGACAGTACCTCCTGATTTCAAATCATTACTTGTTGTATGATTTTATCCAGAAATACTACATGTGATGGAGCTCTAGGGATCACATAATAGCACTAGAAAAATGATGTGGCTTTCTTGACTTACGGTCTTAATTATTATGGGGAGCAGTCATGTTAGTTTTAGTACCGCTTTTACCCCCTATAGTCCTTATGAAATGCTGTTTTAGACACTAATTTCTAATCTGTTAGAAATCTTTTTCAAGCTTCTAGCCTGGCTTTTGAGCCAAGGGTAACTTTTAGTATTAGTAGCCTTTTTCTTCCTAATATTTACTTCAAATCAGTGGAATACTAAGAGGTCAAGTCGGTGCCAACACAGGCACAGAGGACATTACATTTGATAAAACTCTTTTAACCATTGGAATCAGAAGTTAGAAAAACAAAAAAAAAATCAGTTATGAGTTTATTAGGGTTTTTTTCAGATTTTTAATCTCTTTTTCCATCAGAGTCATCACCAATTTAGTCCCTGTGAGTGTAATGTTGTCTAAGCCACACCCACCCTTGCATTGATATTATTTGAGAAAATACTCCTACTGTTTTGGAACTCATTCTAATTGACTGCTATAGTGATACAGGTTTGTAAATTATAGAGCCAGGACAGATTTTTTACCTCTTTGAGGGACAACGTTAGTGACCTCATGCTAATTTGCTTTTATCACACATTTTGTGTTTGATTGCTTCCTTAGGCATGATATAAAATAAATGTATAACAGGAAAAATAATTAGTAAAATTCCCAAGTTAACATGACTGCCACATGACTATATACCACTGATGTCACCAATTAGCTAAGCATCATTTTCGAGTCAGTCGACAAATTTGGAAAGACAAAACACATTACATATCAATGAAAAGCATACCGAAAGCTCATCAAAATGTCTATGTGGAGAATAGGAAGGTAACTGATGAAGTTATTCAAAAGAAAATTAGGATAAGTTTCATCTCTCCTTTGAGTTTTCTGAAACTGAGAATATTACAAAATCTATATAAAACTGTGAAACTTGGTAGACATAGAAGAGAATTGAACTGAGCACTAAAATAAACCCATAATTCTCATAGTGATTAGAAATACCACATAAAATTATGCCTATCCAATATTTAAAGAGACTTTTTCTCAGTGATCACAAACAAATACTGTTTAACATCATATAAAATTATCTGTTTATAGTAAGGTCAGGGAGAAAAGAATTTTCTGTAGCTCATTTTTTTCTTATGATGCACATACATGTTTTATTGTCATGAATGTCATATTTCTTGCTTGGACTTTTGTTCTCACTGAGCCTAATGACAAACCAAAAAGGAGAACTGATTTCTCTTGGTGACAGTGTAATTTTTCGAGGTGCCAGAATGTATCTCTTCTTAGTAAGGTATCTCAGATGCAATATAATTTCATTTCTCATTTGCCCAGACCATGTCCACAAAACAAAGACACAGGAAAAGGATTATTATTGGGATATAATCCTTCAAAAAATGAGTCAGACTTTTTTGATTTAAATTATCTGCTTTTGTAAGATAAAACCTTTCTGGTTTGTCTCCTCCAACAATAAAAATAACAATGAAAACACAGTTTTCTCATAAGAAAATTGTCTGGAAAATGTCTCAATATTTTCTGTGAAAGCAAATAATTTCCTTATCAGCATTAATAAGAAGAGGTGGTAATTATTTTTTTGTCTTAAGACAATTTTAAAGACAGAAAAAAGTAAAAGCAAAATACAAATTCTTCATGATAAATCCATTTTTTACTGTTCTCTCTCTTAATGATTGGACTTAGTTTTTATTCTTGTGTTGGTAACTACCTTTACCACTTGCATTGTTGAGTGCAAGTGAATCTTAGAATCAAGGTCTAAAAACCTGGATAGTGACTATGACTAAAGAGCTATAGCTTGGTGAGACAGTAAGTTTTAATACTGGTAGGCAAAAGCAACACAACATAGCCTCAGCACTTCTATGTGGCAGAATTCACTACTTACACAGCGTAGTTTCACCTAAGGTCTCTCTGGAAGAAGTAAGGTTAATGCATTTTCCTCAGATGTGCAGGTAAGTCTGTGCTCAGAAATACATTTTTCCTGTAAAGAAATAGCTTCAAATAATCTTCTGTTGATAAAATAATGTAGGATGCTCTGGGCTGGTCACCTTCTTCCTCTTCGGAAAAGTGAGTGAAAGTAAGCTGCAGATCAAATGAATCATTTTACTATTAGCAGTCAGCCTCTAGGCATTTACTATTTTTTCCTTCTCTCCCCTAATATGTCACTGGGTATATATTTACTGCATGGCAGTAGAACCTCCTCCTGGTGGTTGTCACTAAACCAGAAATGAACCTCCCCAACAGTCATCTGTCCAAAGGGAACACTTTGGAAACAGGGTGGGCAAGAGTAGTTCTTGGTGAACTGCTTTAGATAGCCCCTGAGCAGTAAGGTGAGACCTCCTCCACAGCTGTGACATTCACTGTAATGACTTACCTGCCTCATGAGAAAAATCCTGCTAGTGTAGTCATTTGCCTCTGAAAGTAGTGTCAGTTCCCCTTTGGCTTTAATAGAAGCATCATAGAATCAGCTAGTGACAAGCAGGATGCACGTTCAAAGGGACCTCAGGGAATTAAGTTCCCAATTCCTTCCTGCTAAACAGTTTCCAGTGCTCAAACTAGCTCTTTTATAGGCTACTCGTACTTTTCTACACTGCAGCACAGCATGCAATGTAGACAAATGCTTGAAGCTGACTTCTTTTAAGCCTGTGCTGGTTTTGGCTGGGGTAGAGTTCATTTTCTTCATAGCAGCTAGTATGGGGCTGTGGTTTAGATTTGTGCTGAAAACAGTGTTGATAACACAGGGATGTTTTCATTACTAATGAGTAATCAGTGTGACTTACACACAGTCAAGGCCTCTTCTGCTTCTCACACCATCACACCAGCGAGTAGGCCGTGGGGGCACAAGAGGCTATGAGGGGACACAGTCAGGACAGCTGATCCCAACTCACCAAAGGGATATCCCATACTATATGATTTCATGCTCAGCAATAAAAAGCTGGAAGAGTAAGAAGGAAGGGGGGATGTTCAGAATGATGGCATTTGTCTTCCCAAGTAATTGTTACATGTGATGGATCGCTGCTTTCCTGGAGATGGCTGAACACCTGCCTGCCAATAAAAAATAGTGAATGAATTCCTTGTTTTGCTTTGCTTGTACACACAAGTTTTGCTTTTGTTACTAAACTGTCTTAAACTGAACCCTAAAGTTTTCTCACCCTTCTGATTCTTTCCCCGTCCCAGTGGGGCAGGGAGTGAGCATGCGGTGCCCAGTTGGCGGCTGGGGTTAAACCACGACAAAGTCCTAGACAAATAGGATACGTAAGAGTACCAGGTACTCAGGGATAGGACGCTAAAGAGGTTGTGAGCACTTAGAGCTCCTATTGACCTCAGGGGCAGCTGAGGGTGCTTAGGTAAGGAGGAACTCAACAATTTACAGGACATCAGAAATATGTTTTAAAAAATTCCTCTTTCCCTTTTATTTCTTAGAATGGCATGTTATTCATAAGATATTTACTACCTTAATTTGATGTCTACTAACAGCTTTAAATAATTATGAGCAAAACTATTTTGCAAAGTAAACAAATAGAAGTTAGACATTTTAGTAAATAACATAAGGACAACTGTATGTTAGGATTTAATTGCAAGAAAAAAGTTACAGTTGGCAAAAGGCATCAGTAATTTGTGACTCCATCATTTTATAAAGCTTCTTTAATGGATTAAAATAACTTCTGGCAGCTTTTTCCCTTATGCTGCCATAAATCCCAACTAAATCCAAATCTCTACTTTAGGGAAGATAGCTGTTAGAAATGTAAACAGAAAGCTCTAAATAGGAATAAGTAAAACTAATACCATGATTGCTTCACTTTTTAATAGCCAAAGTATTTCGTAAGAAGTTTTTCATTGCTGTAAAACAAGCTTTTCACATCTTTGTAGTTATTTCATTTGTACCTCAAGGAATATGAATATATTCTATCCAGCTAGTCTTACAAAGTAATAATAATTATCATACCTCTGTTATGAATGGATTTTTTAAAATTAAATATAATAAAGGTTTTGATCAAGCCTGGGAATCTGTAAATCAGATAGCTATATATAGTTTCCTGAGACATATAAAATGCAGCATTGTAGCAACCAGCCTCAGGAAAAAAAAGTTCTTTGGTATAATTATTTTGCTCTTTGTAATTTTTTTTTTGTTAGTTTGTTGAAGTGAAAGTCAATAACAATAATCCAAGAAAAACATGCACTATAGAGAGTTTCTACCATACATGCCGGTGTCTTGAAATGCCAAACCAGCACTGTAAATTACATTCTTGTTAATCACTAGCAGAAATATACACCATTCCACTGGGGGGAGGGGAGTATGAATCTAATCTTTCCCAAAATATAATTGGTATAATGCCAGAGCATGCCTCTTTTCTATAGTTTAAGACTGTATCCCCAGAAAATTGGACATTTATAGCTAGATGTTGTAAACTCAAAGAGCTATTTTTAGAAATATAATTTGTATAAAAATGCAATGAAAAAGTATCAGAAAGTTTTGGAAAAAATTTAGAGGTACAGTATATACATACAATGTCTATAAATATCTATAAATGGACAATACATAATTCCATACATTTTTGTTTTGTTTCCTAGGGCTATAATAGATCATGAAATATATCAAATATATAATAGTTCAGCTACTTCAGTAATGGAAACACCTCAGGGAAATATTGTGCCAGATTCTCAAATATAGTTATGGTCCCACTGTGCCACTCAGCTGCTACAAACGTACCATAACCTAGTTGCAAATCACTGGCAGAGGATTTTCTGTCGTTGGCTAATTCTCTTCTGACATATATATATCATTCCCAGGAACTATAGTTTTATGTCTTCTCTGGGAAAAGACATTGTAAGAGTAAAAAAGCTCATGGTACAGTCTTGCTATACTCTTTCTACATTGGTATAAAACCCCTACCAAAGTTCAGAAGCACCAGTAGAAGTGGACCAAGGGACTCAAAATAATTGAGTCAGGCTTGGATCTTTGACATCTTTTATCCCCTGTGTTGAATCAGTCACAGGTAAAGAAGTTGTTCTCTAAGGAATTTTCCTTCATATACTTCCCTTTCTTATTCTTCTAAAATTAAGAATACTTTTCAAAGTAGTTTAAAAAATTACTTATATAAAACAACTCTGTTTACTATGCTAGTTACAGAGCAAATATAATATATTCTGCTTTGCTTTTGAGCACTTGAATCCTTGGGACTTTTTTTTTTTAATCTGGAGATTTTCTCTAAGAACATATCTATTTTATCTATTATAAAAAAGAGTTGGGTTTTCATTACAAAAATAGGTGTTCTTTGTTTAATTTTGTATTTTTTCCCATCAGAGAATTTACCTTAATGGACTTTGTCATACATCTTGTTTTACTTTTTATGCCTCTTCTGAAACCTCTCTCTTATTTCCTTAATGTACATCATGAAAACAAACAACAGCCTCAAGGTCATGCTTTTTTGAGTGTCACGAGTTCTAAAGGGTGCAACAAAACTGTCGGTCTCATTGTCAGTGCCAGTAGAGCTGGGTTTTAATTAAATAGAAAATGGGAATTTTCTCCCTCCCCTCCCCAGAAAAAAAATATTTAATGAAACATATTTCTGAATAACGCAATTCTCCATGACATACAATTTGAACATGAATGGATGGAGCTGTTATCCACCCATCAAGAAATAATAATGTACAAACATGGCATTTATAGGAAAAATAAAATCTGTAATCATATGGAATCTAGAATTGTCTGTGATTACATCTCTATATTAGTAGTAAAAGCTTGTAAAAATAAAAAAGTAATATGTTTAAAAGCTCAAACACAAGACAGCACAATAGAACAGATTTTCATTTATTAAATTCAAGACAGATGTAAATGGCCATGACATTTAGCATTACTGAGCAATAACAGTTATTAAGGTAGGCCAGGATGAAGGTAATTACACTACACTCTGATATTGTTTGGTAAGGAAACAAAGAAATAACTGTGTAGGCTTGAAGTCTATTTATAATGCTCACATGTGACTGTGTGACCACTGAAGGGCAATGAGCAATTTCTAGATAAAATTTGTGTCATTATTCTCATATTGCAATAAGAGAACGTAGGGCATGAAGAAAGACAGCAAACAGTGTAGTCACTCCAACAGTTATTGTCATAGCTAAAACCAGCCCCTGAAACGCTTCCAGTTTGGGGATGGAGAAAGAGTACTAAAACCTCATTCATAATTTTAATTCCATTAAAAGTGAGGAGCACTAGAACCTTTTCAAGTGTGTTTGAAATGGTAAAATTTGAGAAATCAACTTAGCAGAGAACTGTTCAAGTTACTTTACTATGTAAGAAAATATTTAATAGTACTCTCTGGAGGAGTTAAAAAATGGAAATAGGTCAGGATCCCAAAGAAGAAAAAAGAAAAGGAAAAAGAAAAGGAAAAGGAAGGGTTCAAAATACTAGATACAAACCCAAAGGTTGCAGCACTTAGCTTCATTAACAAACAAGTGAATCCGAAGTACAAGATAGGTTGTGTTAGAGAATTACAAGTGTTACAGTGCACTGATGGTTGCACATGACTCAACTCAGCATTGTACCCACAGAAATACAAACAATTTTGTCACCCTTCAGAAGATTTGCAAGTCTTGGTGCCTTTTCAACTGTGTCATAAGCTGCTGTGTCACATGCAAATCCCCCAAGGAATGAAAAAATCAAATCAAATAAACGCAAAGGCCTGTACAATCAGTTCAGTTCTATTACTATTTCATATAACTACTGAGAAATGTCTTAATCTCCAGAGAGAAATGAGAAGTCTACCTTCAAGAAGTAAATGCTACAGAAAATAGTAAAGTTACATGTGCCTGGAGAGAAAGGGTCAAAAAAAGAAAAAAAAAAAAAAAAAGCTACTGAAACCAAAAGTACTCTAAATATGGTATGAGTTAAAAGTGCATTGCATGTGAAGACAGGTTTTGCAAAATTTAGTTTGGAAGAATCTGTATTTTTGGTTCACTGAAACACGAAGATATTAAATAAAAAATAAATATACTTTACAAGTTAGTATCATCAAAGAACAAATACCTGTAAAATAACTGGTACATATGAAATAATTTCTTGATGCAGCAGTTACAGTAAAACTTTCTATCAGGGTGATAAATTGTACTTTCTTTAAAAAAACCCCATGTGCCGAGGTATATGTACAAAAATATCAAACATTTTACAATGAATGTTAATATATTCTTTATTTTTTCTACACAAAATAAGCTATTTCCCTTTCCCCAGACTACTTTGATTTCCACATTCGAAATAGAGACTTGAGTGAAAGTGTAAGAGATCCAAAGGAAAATGAAAGTCAGTCACAACAGAGTAGACCTTAATTGTGCTGATATCTAAAAATGCTTATGGTACCAGTATTTTTAAACTGGAGATCTTAAGAGGAAAAACAAAATCAAAAAAATGAACAACCCCCTTCCAGTATGTTCTAGCATACAGTTACATGAATAAAAGTGTCTGGTTTTAGCCAGAAAAAGAAATAAAGGAAGCCAGGTTATACCCTCAGTGAAGATCATAGGTAAGATTTCAGTTATAGCACCTTTGTTTTTGATATTCAGGGTTATCTAAAGAAAAAAATGAAACAACATCCAGAGACACCTTAAAAATATTGATCAAAAAATACCTTACTTGAAATTTATCTTAACAAGAGGAACTATCTCTACTACATGTCCAAGTTATTATTCTATTACCTAAATCAAGGTTACTTGTGCTGCTTCCATCTCTTCATGTGTGCTGTATATTTATTGATTCATGAGTGTCAAGCATAGGAGTTTAACAAGTAACTGTTTGGTATCTATTCTCCTGATAATGACTTCCAGTTGCATCTACATCCTACATATGTCCCCAGGTTATTTACAAAATACATGCATGAAGGAGAAGCATAGTTAGCTAGAGATGTTTTCTACACGCATAATGGGGAATAGGAACTGAGATAGTAAATCAGTCAGACCAGAGGAAAGCTTTAATATTAGCAGAGTGCCCAGACAGTCTTACAGACTACCATCTAATCCTCTCAGGATTGTTCAAAATGTTTAAAGCACCAGGAAAAAAAGTTAATTTGCTCAAAGCAAAATGTTTTGCAAAATATGTCAGTTCTGGTGAAACCTTCAAAGCACTGTTCTGCAGCTTATCTGGAAGCTTAACTCAGCTTCATGACAGTTTCTTCAAAGAATCCTTCATCCTCCTGCCTAATGAAAACCATGCAGTGAGGGACCCCACTTCCTTCTCTAGAGCAATGTGCTTTGCAAACTGTTTTGGACATGGAAAGTTATCCTCTCTCTAACTTAGACATCCTGAGTTACCCTGCTGCATCAGAACTACAGGTAATAAGGATATAGAAACTAATTTAGCAAATTTTTGAAATAGAGCTATTAGATTACCCCAAATTATTCTTTTGCAAAAAAATTCCCATGAACAATTAAAGTTGGAATTTTCTAGTTTAAGTTTCTACAGTGACACAGACCTTTGTTTTCTTGAGAAAGGGATGATTTAATTTCTTACTACTGTGTAATCAAAGATTATACTTTTATGTCTAAAACCAGCATGATGTTATGTGCTGATAAACTATGTAGTTGAAAGAAGAAGATATGTCCTAGGATGTATTTCTTTGTTAGTCTATTTGTCTTCTTTAAGCCAATGGCTTGCGGTTGGTGTTTGGAACATTTAAACCGGCAAAGACCAATTTGAAATGATCACACAGACATTCTAGAATCAGAGTCCTCAGCTTCACAGTAGGAATTAAATATATTGTCAGTCACACTTGAACTATATCCCCCCTGATTTGTTGGGACATGGAGTAACATGAGGGAGATTTTTGCTATTTATCCTTCTGAGTTAAAACAAGAAACCAAACAAACAACTGCCCCCCCGCCCCAACGTTTGTGCTACATAATGTGTTTGTTACATTGGTGTGTAATAAAAATATTGAAAAAAGTTTCACCATGTACAGAAAAACAGGCCTGAGGATGTAGAAGATGGAAGCAAAAGATTCTCTGCATAAGTCCTTAATGGGGTATAGAGTACGTCTGGAGAACATAACTACATCAAAGTTCATACATTAAAATTGTGATCTTTAGTATTACATTTACAGTACTTTTGAATTTATTCAAGCTTTGAGGTGACTTCTATGAGGAAAAAAGCAGCATATAAGCCCTGGGAGAAAGAAGTCCAGCTGTTCACAAAGCACAGTCAGACAGAAAGTGACAACTGACTGATCAGACTTTCTGGAGCAGCAAAGTTTACAGCTGCATTCTCCCAAAGGCTACACCTCAGGAGGAGAATTACAGTGCTTTGACACAGTATTTATAATGTTGTGGATTAAAACCCTGCGAGTCTTACATAGGACAGTGAAAAGCTATTCACCCAAGTGGTTCCTTGGAGATTAATCAGAGTTGTGTCATTGGTGTAAATGTGGAGAAGGTTGAGCCAATTTTTCCCTTCTTCCAGTTGACTAGGTTAGTTGGTCACTTCTCCCTGCCTTTCTTTCTGTTTTCTCAAACTCTAACTAGCCAAATATCCTCAGCACATTTATCTCTGAAATACTGCCTCCCATGACATGAAACAAAAATAATTTTCTTCACCTAAAGTAATTATAAAGATGGGCAAAGAAAGGCTGAGTCTTTCCCCTAATATCCCTACTCACAATGGGAAAGTTTCTAATAAATCTTATCTGAGTTGCTTTAATGTACAAAATCCATAAAGACTGTACTAGAAAATTAATTCTCTATCAGGCTTAAAAACTTCAAATAAAACACCTTTAGATTTTTTTTAATATAATATTATTATGTGATACTTCAAAAATTTTAGTAATTGAAAAAAATCAGGAATCCAAAAGATCTTCACCTCATCTACTCAAGATTATTTATATATTTAAAACCTAGAAAGTTTTTTTTCTTTTTCTTAAAATTGTTTTGCTATATAAATTATCTCAGAAGAAACCTACTTTAAAACCAACAATAGTAACCACAAAAAAGGAATAAACAGCTCGCCATTTTGCTTCATAATTACAATTAAGACTGAACAACTAAAATATATTATCTGTATCTCAGACGTATTCATGGTGCACAAGGTTTCAAAGTAAGATCAGCATGTTGACAACAATTCATATCATCAGGCAAATAAGGATTAATGAAGTTTTAAGAACACAAACCTGATGCAAGTATGCTTTCTGTCTTGCAGAATAATTTCTGCTGAAAACAGCAACAAATGCTCAAATGACTAAGAAACATCTTCAAGTTTTTGTTTGAAAATACTACTTAAGGTATCCTTTAAAAGATGAGCACTTTAAATGCAAGCCTGAAATAAAAATATAAAAATAATAAAATAAAAAAATATAAAAAAAAAAAAAAAATGATTTTTTTGTAACCAAAATTTGAAAACTTAACTGTTGGAATATCTATCTGTGTTAAGGAGCACAATTTCTGGATTCACATAATGAAGATGACGAGACAGAGAAGAAAACTATTTTACCTGAAAATTTTCCCCATCCTTTTCATCCTTCTTCATTTGAAACTGCCATTCATTACAGAGGAGGAGTGAAAATGCATCAGTAATGGAGCTTTCTAAGTATCCAGTAAAAAGTATGTGTACTGCATGTCCTATGATTCCCTGATCTCTTTTTTTGTCCAAGTTTGTCCCAGGTTGGATGGGCCTCTGAGCAACCTGATCTAGTTAACAGTGTCCCTGCTCACTGCAGGGGGGTTGGACTAGATGACCTCTAGGAGTGCCTTCCAACCGAAAACATTCTATGATTCTATGATTCTAAACTGAGTGTGTTCTCAGGGTTGTATAAGTCTAACATATCATTAAAAAATCCCAGAATCTTGCCTAGTCCAGAGAGACAAAAAAGAACAGAGGGATGGTTGTCCACGCAAGTGAACGCAAGTGTCTTCAATAAGATCTTTGTCACAGCTAGTTACATGTATTCATTTTACAGTCAAAGGAGAGAAACAGGCATGTCTAAGACATGATTCACGTCATCTTAAGTAGAAATTTAAAACACCTGTAACATTATGCTCTGAAGTATTTATTTCTCACCACTGGTTTTAGAGAGCCCATATACTGAGCTTAGGGGGAAATATCTAGATTGCAAATGTCTAAAGTTAAGTGATATTAATTCAAAGAGTCCTAATGAAACTTCTGCAAGAAATTATAAAAGAGTTCAAGTGCAGTTTAATACTAAATAAGACCATTTAAAATCAATATATTAAAATGAAACTGAGATCTGTGTATGTTTAAATCTCTCAATAGGGAATGTAGAAACAAAAGATACTATTTTTTATGATGTAGGGCAAAACTGAAGTTAAATGTTTGAACTCTTGAGCTGCAGATATTTTTTTTTCACCCAGTTCTAACTGAAAATGGAAATTCATATAACCTCAGTCCAGTTTACAGGACTATATGTAACTATTCTGTGGGAGTTGAATAACATAAAATTTCTTACAGTAAATAGACTTATGCCTTTGAAAAGCAGATACAGATTTATAAGAAAGTTTTGTGGAAGTATTCATGAATTTTTGATTAAAAGTAAAAATTTTTCAGTGAGGTACTTAGAGCAGAAAATAAATAAGTTTAAACACAATAATAAAATAATCAAACCTTCCCTGAGCGTGTAGCAGGAACATTAGTTTTAAATCTGTTATTAATCCATTATTGTGTTCAAGTGTTACAACTAATCATGTTCCAAGTTGCATAAACAAAAATACTCTCAGTGTGATTAATATCCGCTAGCAATGAATGCAGCATTATTCAGGATATAATGAAACTTTTCAGAATCATTAAATTTTGTAATGCTCTGTAATTGAATAGTCTTGATCAGAATTTTATCAAACAAAAATTTCCTTTTAAACACACCTGTTCAAGATTCAAGATTTTGCAAAAAATCAACAATGTCAGGCTTTAGTATGCTGACTGATTTCAGTGTGTATCTGTTTGATTATTTCTGATGTCTTTAAACTTTTAACTGAATTTGTGTATAAATATGAAAAGCCAGACTTTTTTTAAACACACAAGTTATCTTATGAGCCCCTCCCCAGTTAAGTTTGCTTACAATATTCTTCTGATGAGAACGATTATAAATCCAGCCTCAATGTTGAATTCAAAAGGAAGCCACATTGTGAAGGCAAACGCACCATGGTAATAGTGTTTATAATACAAAATTATTTGTTTCATATATTTTTGTACAGTGAATTCATTCAGCAGATGATCTGAAAACAAGGATTTTTTTTTTTATTTATTTATTCAGTTACCCAACATAGTTTTAGAAACATATAGTGTGTAAAACTATTGTGATACCTGATCTTTGCTATTCTTATTCGGGAGATGAGGAATTATGTTTGCTTAGTAACGTATTTTCAACTTTGATAATCCTTATACCAATTGTATATATATTATAAAAAATTAGAAGAATGCCAGTGGGACTCCTATTATTGAAGTAAAGATTTCCATAAATGAAATATAAAAGAGCAAACTGATTTGTCACAAGTAAACAATATATTTGGGTTATGTTAACCCACTTTTTGCTAACTTCGTAAAAAGTCAAAAATCCATTTGGCATCATCTAAATGTTCTCATCTGTTGTTGGAAAGTGAGGTCATCAGATGTGTTGTGCTTGCAGCATTGTTTTTAAAACTATTTTCTCAATAAGAGTTCTAAGCTTTCAGTTTGGGTGCATGCTTAGATTTCGTCATTATTTCTAAAAATATTATTTTAGACTACTGAAAGCTCAATTGGAAAGAAAGACTGTTTCTTCTTTTTCTTGTGTGAATCTGAAATTTGAAAGTTGTTACAGGAAAGCCATACATTTCTTAGAAACAACTCAGCGCTATTGTTTTAGAAAAAAATGGTCATTAATTGAAGTATTATTGGTATATTAAAAGCTCAAACAGGAAAACCAGAATAATAATAAAAAGTAAAATTATAATTTATTATATTATCTTATAATTTCAGAATATAATCCAAAGTGGAAAAATATGTGTTTTTTCTAGAATATATGTAAGAAATAGCTGTTTTATTGAGACATTTTCATAGAAACTGAAGTATTGTATTGTTCTGTTGAGAGGACAGAAACAAAACTATTTGAAACTTTAAGATTTATAATTAACATTAGAGATCAGTTACATATCCTTAGGCAGCAGTGCTGTAGACAAACTAGTCTTCCTAATTTTATTTCAGATTAAGAAGGGAGAAATGGACACATATCAGGCAAAATTCATCTGAACTGGTTTAGATATCTACATTAAGGAAAGATTAATTATTATCTCATTTAGATACGTTCTCTCATCATGATCTTCACCAATTTTTAGTAGAGAAACTGATGATTCAGCTAGCTGACTAAATTCACTGAATCTAGCTAAATGAAAAATGCTTAATAAGCCAGGATGCTAATATGCTGCTAAATTTTCAAGACTCATTTCCCAAGTGTGCACACTGAGTTCACTAAGACTGAAATAGTTTATTTTACTTTCAAAGTAGTGAAAGCTACCTTGAACATAGGTCTTTTGAAACTGTCCACAATTCAGCTCACAAGCTGAAACTGCATAAGCTACTTTCCTGTGTCATAACGTCCTCATAGAAACAACACCTGTCATGCAAAAGAAACACCCAATTTAGTCATGAGTTCACTCTGACAAATAATGGCATTGTCTTGATCTTCATGCTCTTTTGCAAAAATCATTGAGATGCAACACAAACATCCGTTGAACTCTGATGATCATAGCAAGAGTCCTTACTCACGTAGGTAAGCCATAATGATTTAAGAACAGAGATAGTTTCTTGCTGAGGTTGTAATTTCCAGTGATATTATAATGTACTACTACGTCAGACTTGATGGATTTCTCCTTTAACTCAAGCTTAATAGTTTTGCTTAATGTTAATTCACACGTATTCACTCCTTATTGCTGGGAGCCTAATTGCAGGTTACTCTCTGGAATAGGACATCATTGTGATGAACCCTCTAGAGGGTTTTTTTTTTTCTGAGGAGTTGATATCTTAATTATAAACATTGTGAAATAAGTCACTGATACATGGAAGTGACTTTCAGTTGTGCTTTTCTTAATTTAACTAGAAGTAAATCAGGAGGTTTATGACCTATTTCTAAGCTGGTCCTCAGAGAAAGATGCTATGCACAGGCTGCTATGAGAAAGGGCGGGGTGGAGAGGAACATCAGTTGATTGCTCTCAAAGGAGTGACACTGTTTTCTCTTTATTAATTTCAAAATAATTAAAAACCTTCTTGTTTTAAGTTAATTGATAGTCATATAAAAAGACTTGTCAAGGGGACAGTCAGAGCAGCAAGCACATTAATAGAGGGAGGTCTTAGCATACATCATCATCTTCTGTCTTCCTTCTACTTATCAATTTGCCAGGAAGCCAGAATAGCTGGACAAGAACAAGTGCCCTCTAAGCTTGTCTTTGGAGCTGTCAGACCAAAGAAACCTGCATCCCATGGGGCAGAGAGATGTGTAGAGCAGTCTTAGGTTGCATGATTAGTAAGAGAGTCAAAAAGCTCAGACCTTAATATCAGAATCACTGTGGCAAAATAAGTCAAAAATTGAAGTCCTTTGCATTCATGAGAACACTGCTTATTTTTTGGTCTCTGGAATATATATAATCAGACAACTATGTGCTATAAATTTAATTTTCATTTTAGATATTGTTTATGCAAATGTTTATGTATTAGCAAGTGATTAGATTATATGCACAATGGACAGAAATAAGCATTTATTTTTTATACTTCATCTGAAATTTAAGACATTTTACTTCCTATTGAGTCCAATGGTGTTCTAGAGATGTCTTTAATTCACTGTATGGGGAAACTGTTTTCTAACTTAGATGTAGATTTTTACATTTCATCAGTTGAATCTAACCTTTAAACATTGCATCATAATATTTTTATAGTGTAAATTAAAGGGACAGATATTATTGTATTGTTAGTTTATAAAACTTATTGTACTGAACTAATAGCAGATTACAATGATATAGATCCTAGCTAAATTTTGAAAAGAAACTTTTGTTGACTTAATTATTTTTATTAGTTTCCTCAATTTTATCTTAAATGATATTTTATTAAGCTTTAAAAATAAACAACTAAATGGAATATAAGTGCAGGCAGATAAAAATTCTAATCAAAAGGATAAGTAAGGCTTTTCAGAAACACAGACAAGATATGTGATACTAACAATCCAGATATTCCAATCAATATTCAGAAAAAGACACATTAATCTGTAGGTCTAGAAATAAAACTGAAATGTAGCAGCAGAATAGGCTAAACAATGGGAAAATAAAGTGCTTTCATCAAGAATTATTCTATTTTATAATTAGCATAACTTAATAAAAACTTTTAGGTTATGATTATGTATTGCGTTTTCTACAGGCAATATTATATTTCCCAAAAGTAAAATATCCTGTTCTCAATGTGTGACATGAGTGCTGCATACTGAGTGTCAGCTGGGATCACATAGGACCAGGAAGGACTAAAACTGGATCTTCAAATTTACGTAGAGTAAAAACTTTTATGCGTCCAGGCTTTTGGTTCTATATATAGGATAAGTATGGATAAGTATGTTTCTTACTTCTGAATGTTTACTGGTATTGCAATTTATACTTAAAAAGAAATGAAACTATAAGATGAGAATTATGTAATCTATTGCTCTCGCATGAATATAGTAATTACATTTTATTTTAATAGTACCATTTATTATCATTCAGCATTTTATGGCATCCTTGCCTTGGTTTATTTATTTAACATATTTGAAAAACTCACAGAATAATTCTAAGTGCAAATACATTTACTACCAAAAAGCAAAAGTCCTTAGAATCTGTAAACTCTCATGTTGTCGAAAAAATCTGTTCAACTAAAAACTTCATGTATGATTGTACAAAGTGTAGACAACTACAAATGATATTATTAAAATATTCAGAATTCAGGATTGATTGATAAAGGAAGTATGTATTCACCATGCACAGTGTACACCATAGTTGCCTGTAATAGGAAACTGAAAGGGTGACATTTTCCTCTGTCTGTCACTTCCTGGAGCTGGCCGGATATTGGGCTATTTTAGCAAGTGCCAATTGTATTACTGCAGCACCAAAAAAAAAAAAAAAAAAAAAAGCATCACATAATTAAAGTTAAAAAAAAAAAAAATAGATTAATGAAACTGGTCATTATAGAATTTGGCCCAAAATAAGCGCTGTGTATTACTAACATAATATTGTTTGGGTAAACCTTAAAAACCAGCTTATTTATCTTCTTATTCCTAATCACCACCAGTGAAGCCTCCCTGTCTTTCAGATTAAATACTGCATTTTCTAATGAGTAGCCTGTGGAATTTCCATTTAATGAGAGTATACCATAACTTACAGCAATTCCCTGATGCTTTTATACTTGACTCTCCAGAAAGTAAAGACCCAATTAAGCTGCAGGTTCACTCTGACGGTTACTATTTGTAATATTCTTATACATTATAATACCCCAATACAATGTGACATTTTTATTCTCTTGCCTGGTCATATTCTGTAAGAATATGAAATAATTCAGCTGGGAGAAAAAGTTAAATCAAAGTAATAAACATGTTCTATTACAATATTTATTTCCATAAGACATATTGCATCACATTCCTCCCAGACCTGATTGCCTATAGAGTAAGCTGGACAAGCATGGCATGTCTGTGCACCCTCAGCGTACAAAGTGGGGGCAAAAGGCAGCATACAGATCCAAGCTCAACAGGAGGTCAGCTGCTACAGAGCTTAGAATGGTCTGGGAGCTAGGGACAGCTGCTTTCCCGCAGACAATAATCTGCTTTATGTGAGACAAGGATCCTTATGAAAAGTAGTAAAAGAGGAAGGATTTATGACAGCTTTTCATATGCGTAAGAGTCTCTCTGTGTGTGGCAGAAGCTCACACTGAGTTCTGAGTTCAGTAGGAATAGGGAATTAAAACCAACATCATTTGCACAAGGAAGATCTTACACTGAAAAGCAGGGACTTTGGGTTTGCTGTTGTGCTGTGAAATCAGCATGACAGGGAAGTTATCAGTCAGTGGCCCCTCACAGAAATTTTTGGATCAGAGCGCCCAGCACATTCTGATGTCAAAGCGGGGTTGAGGAGTCCTGTGGACCCTGAAAGACTCCCAACATCCCATGCCTCTATTCACTCTAATATTTTTAAAATAAAAACCCAAACACATATCAATACTCCCTGATTTCTGCTTATTCAAAAGTTGTGTTACAGATTACATGAAAAATGTAGTCCTGTGTAACATGCTCTAGGAGAACCTGCTTTAGCAGGAGGGTTGGACTAGATGATCTCCCTTTGTCCCTTCTAACCTTTGCGATTCTTTGATTCTGTGATTCTGTAATGGGCTGTAACCCATTAAACCCATAACTGTGTGGTTTTAGTTATTCTATCCATCATATACATAGTCTACAAAAAGAGAGAAAAAAAGATTAAAAATGCATACTTTAAGTTTGACCTTATCACATGTTCAAATGTGACATTCAAGTTCCTTGTTCAAATATATGTTAACAACTGCTAGTAGAACTGTGCCTTAGTATCTAGAAAAGGAACACATAAAACAATAATCTATATAAACACAGCAATTTATAGAGGTTTTTCTTAAAAAATAATCACTACTGAAATACTAGCTATACTAAAGTCAAGGAATTTATCACTATCCAGTTTACTAAATACTGCATTCCTTGATGCAGAGTAAAATGCAGATAAAGGCATCGCTTATCACATCTTCTTCACTGAAATATGAATCCCAGTCTTTTACATTTTTTGCATTTGTCTTGATTAAATATGAGGGATGCAACATGAAGATAGCTGTAATGAAAAAAAAAATGCCTGTTTATAAATACAGAGCTTGAATCTAACCTAAATCAGAGACATATTATATGCTGTATCTATGGGTGACTGCCTCTTGCATGGTACGTTGGGTACTGAACTCTTTATAAAGCACTGAGCCACAACTGCCTTGACCTTTTGTATCATTTACATCTGTCTATCTGGAGTAGATGTAAAAGGAATGCTTTTCCTATTATAGAAATCCATCAATTTTGCACAAGTGTAAATGACAGGCCTGGAGAATCAGACTCTCTGAAAAGAAAGGGTTCCTGGAAGCTCTCTAGCCAAAGTAAGACTGAGAAGAACGGCATAGTTCATGCATTCTGTTAGATGTCTATAGGTGAAGCATAGGTGTTTATGTGAAAGAAACTCCTACTAAGAACAAATCTTTTCCTAATATCAGATCATCCCAAAGTAAAATTTCTGGCCATTGTCCCTTGTTATATACTCTGGCAGTACTGAATCATAGAAATATAGAATACCAGGTTGGAAGGGACCTCAAAGATCTTCTGGTACAACCTTTTTAGGCAAGAGCACAGCCTAAACAAGATGGCCCAGAACCCTGTCCATCTGCGTCTTCAAAGTGTCCAATGTGGTAGAGTTAACCACTTCCCTGGGGAGATTATTCCAATCACACAGAATCACAAGGGTTGGAAGGGACCTCGGGAGATCATCTAGTCCAACCACCCTGCTAAAGCAGGCTCTCCTAGAGCATGTTACACAGGACTTCGTCCAGGAGGGCTTTGAATCTCTCCAGAGAAGGAGACTCCACAGCTCCCCCGGGAAGCCTGTTCTAGTGCTCTGTCACCCTTAGAGTAAAGAAGTTTTTCCTCATATTCAACTGAAACCTCTTATGTTTCAGTTTGTACCCATTGCCCCTAGTCCTGTCACTGGACACCACTGCAAAGAGACTGCTTCCATCCTCGTGACATCCACCCTTAAGATATTTGTAGGTGTTGATGAGGTCCCCTCTCAGTCTTGTCTTCTTCAGGCTAAACAAGCCCAACTCTCTCAGCCTTTCCTCATAGGGGAGATGCTCCAGTCCCTTTATCATCCTTGTTGCTCTCCTCTGAACACTCTCTAGGAGTTCCTCATCTTTCTTGAACTGGGGAGCCCAGAACTGGACACAGTACTCCAGGTGGGGTCTCACCGAGGCAGAGTAGAGGGGCAGGAGAACCTCCCTCGACCTGCTGGCCACACTCCTCCTAATGCACCCCAGGATGCCATTGGCCTTCTTGGCAACAAAGGCACACTGCTGGCTCATGGTCAGCTTGTCATCCACCAGGACTCCCAGGTCCCTCTTGGCAGAGCTGCTTTCCAGCAGGTCAGCCACCAGCCTGTACTGGTGCATGGAGTTCAACCTCCCCAGGTGCAACACTCGACACTTGCCCTTGTTGAGCTTCATCAGGTTCCTCTCCGCCCAACTCTCCAGCCTGTCCAGGTCCCGCTGAATGGCAGCGCAGCCAACTACTGGCCTCCAACCAGACTCTGCCCTGCCGATCAGAACCCTCTGAGCCCTGTCATTCAGCCAGTTCCCAATCCATCTCGCTGTCCACTCATCCATCCACACTTCTTGAGCTTCCCTATGAGGATGTTATGGGAAACAGTATCAAAAGCCTTGCTGAAGTCAAGGTAGACAACATCCACCACTCTCCCCTCATCTACCCAGATGGTCATGCCATCATAGAAGGCTCTCAGATTGGTCAGGCATGATTTCCCCTTGGTGAATCCGTGCTGGGTACTCCTGATCACCTTCTTTTCCTCTACTTGCTTGGAGAGGACACTCAGAATGAGTTGTTCCATCTGTAAGGGACTAGAAACTTGTCTGTAAGGGACTAGAAACTTGTCTCAACATCGGTGACAGGCAAGCTTAATCACCACGGCAATTGAGTGGGCCATTTTCAGCCCATTAAGTCCCACCCCACAGGAGTGTGTGTCCTGTTATCTTGGAGTACACGTCCTCTGCGCATGCGCCCGGGCCCAGAGTCAACTGACAATGGGGAGGGAGGGGGCTCGGACCCCCTAGAACTTTCCAGAAGACTCTAGTGACGGTACTGGGCATGCGCCCCACTGCCGAGTGGGAGGCGTGGGCATGCAAAATAGTCATTGACTATGCAAAAGACAACCCTATGAAAGGGGAACCAGTGGAGACCAGAGAGAGGATCCAGGAACATCTACCCTCCACCAGATTCGAAGATACATCACGCCGCACCAGCCGCACGGACCGCGTGGATTGCTCAGGCCGCACGGACAGCACATAGACCCGTGGTGGTAGCTATTGCAACACTCCCGTGCCATTTGTTTCTCCCCTCTCTTTCCCTTTCTCCCTTTTTCCTCCTTTTCTCTGCTTTTCTCTCGCCATTTCTTGTTGGCCAAATAAAGTGACTTGGCACTTGACTCCGTTTTGAGTCTCAATTCTGTTCCCGAGAATGTAAAAGGAACCTAGTCACGATAAAACATTGGAGTTAATCAGAAGTTAAGCCCAGCCGCCCCCAACCTCCCAGAATTATCTGAGGTCGGTTGGAAAGCAAGGGGGTTTAACCTCTGCTAAATTGTTCAACCCAATAGTGGATCGTGACACCATCACCTTTCCAGGGACAGAGGTGAGACTAGTTGGCCTGTAGTTCCCTGGGTCCTCCTACTTGCCCTTTTTGAAGACTGGAGTGACATTGGCTATCCTCCAGTCCTCAGGCACCCCTCCTGTTCTCCAGGACCTTTCATAGATGATGGAGAGTGGCTCAGCAATGTCATCTGCCAGTTCCTTCAGCACTCGCGGGCGCATTCCATTGGGACCCATGGATTTGTGGGGGTCCAGCTTATTTATAAGATCCCTTACCTGATCCACATCGACCAAGGGAAGGTCGTCCTTTCTCCAAGCTTGCTTGCTTACCTGCAAGGACTGGGGAGCCTGAGGGCCAGCCTTGGCAGTGAAGACTGAAGAAAAGAAGGCATTCACTAGCTCCGCCTTCCCTGTATGTTCTGTCACCACGGCACCCATTTCGTTCAGCAGCGGTCCCACATTTCCCATAGTCCTACATTTGCTGCTGATATATTTGAAGAAGCCCTTCTTGTTATCCTTCATATCCTTTGCCAGACTTAGTTCCAGGTGAACCTTGGCCTTTCTAGTTGTTTCCCTGCATTCTCTGGCAGCATTCCTGTATGCCTCCCAAGTGGCCTGACTCTCTTTCCACATTCCATGGAGCTTTATCTTTTCTTTGAGTTTTACTAGAAGCTTCTTGGTCATCCATGGAGGCCTCCTGCCTCATTTACTTGATTTCCTACTCACAGGGATGCATCGATCCTGAGCATGGAGGAAGAGCTGCTTAAACAGCAGCCAGCTCTCCTGGACTCCCCTACCTTCAAGAGCCAAAGCCCATGGTATTCTTCCAAGTAGGCCCCTGAAGAGGCCAAAGTTAGCTCTCCTGAAGTCCAATGTGGCAGTCCTACTTGTTCTTCTGCTTCCACCATGCAGAATCTGGAACTCCACCATCTTGTGGTCACTGCAGCCAAGCCTGCCCCCTACCTTCACATCCTCAACCAATTCTTTATTTGTCAGCACAAGGTCCAGTAGTGCTCCACTTCTTGTTGGCTCCTCCACCACCTGGGTCAGAAAGTTATCATCAATATTCTGCAGGAACCTCCTGGACTGTGCGCACCTTGCCGTGTGGTCCTTCCAGTTGATATCAGGATAGTTGAAGTCTCCCATGAGAACCAGGGCCTGTGATTGAGAGGATACTTTTAGCTGTCTGTAGAAGGCCTCGTCTACTTCCTCATCCTGGTTGGGTGGTCTATAGTAAACACCCACCACAGTGTCACCCATGCTGGCCTGTCCCACATTTCAACTTGTTCTTCATCTGCTCCTGGGTAGAGTTCTATACATTCCAGTTGCTCCTTTACATAAAGAGCAACTCCACTGCCTCGCCTCGTAGGCCTGTCTTTCCTGAAAAGTACATAGCCGTCGATGGCAGCATTCCAGTCATGTGTGTTATCCCACCATGTCTCTGTAATTGCGATGAGATCATGGCCCTGCGACCACATACAGAACTCTATCTCTTCCTGCTTATTCCCCATGCTGCGTGCATTGGTGTAGAGGCATTTCAGAAAGACTATTGAACATGTAGGTTTCCCTGGAGGGATGAAAGGGGATTTGCCACAGCCAAGCCTACCTTTAAGGCAGTTGGTCTTCTGGTTCTTAAGTTGGGACCGTTCTCATTGTGAAAAATTTTCCTTTCATGTTCAGTTGGAATCTTCTCAGGATTAACTTGTACCCATTACCCCTCATCTCTTCCATGTGACTCCTTGTGAAACGGGAGTCTCTATCTTCTTAGTAGCCACCCTTTAAATACTGGTACACAGTGATGAGATTGCCTCCTTTTCACAAGGCTGAACAAACCCAGCTCTCAGCCTATCCTCATATGGCAGGCTTCCCAGTCCTTTGACCATCCTGGTGGCCCTTCTCTGGACCTCCTCCAGCCTGTCCACATCTTTTTTGTATAGCGGGGACCAGAACTGTACACAGTATTCCAGGTGTGCCCTGACAAGCACTGAGTGGGATAATGACTTCTTTACCTCTGCTGGTGATTCCCTTTTTGATGCAACCCAGCATCCTATTGGCCTACTTGGCTGCAGCAGCACACTGTTCACTCATACTGAGCTTCCTGTCCACCAGGATCCCCAAGTCCCTTTCCACAAAGCTGCTCACCAGCCAGGTGGATCCCAGTCTGTGCTGCACCCCTGGATTATGTTTTCCCAGGTGCAAGACCTTACACTTGTCCATATTGAACTTCATATGGTTCTTGCTAGCCCACTCTTCCAGCCTATCCAGATCCTCCTGCAGGGTGACTCCCCCTTCTGGAGTGTCTACTTCCCCACTCAATTTGGTGTCATCTGCAAACTTCAGCAGGCTACACTTGATCCCATCATCCAGATCACTTATGATTATTGATTAATGTTGGGGCCCATAGAGAGGGCAATCTTGATTGTGACAGGTTGCCAGTTATAAAAAGAGTTGTTTACCACCACCTTTTGGGTGCAGCCTGCCAGCCAATTCCCCACCCACCACACAGACCACTTGTCTAGGCCAAAATGCATCAATTTCTCCAGGAGGAGGCTGTGGGAAAGCATACCAAAAGCCTTGGAGAAGTCTATGCAGACAATGTCCACCTCTCACCCCATGTCAACCGAGGTCACTTTATCGTAGAAGGCCACCAGATTTGTCAAGCATGATCTGGCCTTAGTGAAGCCATGTTGGCTTTTCCCAATCACGTGCTTCATTTGATTTGTGATGGTCCCCAGGAGGATTCATTCCATAACTTTCCCAAGGACTGAAGTAAGACTAGTGGCACTATAATTACCCAGATCCTCCCTTGAGCCCTTCTTGTAGATAGGAGTAATGTTTGACTTCCTCCAGCCCTCTGGGACATTCCCCGATCTCCACGACTTCTCAAAGATTATGGAGAGTGGCCTTGCAATGACATCAGCCTGCTCTCAACACCTTCAATGTGGTGTCAGGGCCCAATGATTTGTAGGGGTCAAGCTCCTGTAATAATTCACGTACTAACTTTTTCTTCAGTGATGGTGGGTCTATGGTTGGATCAACCTGGGTTTTCATTCCCAAAGCCTGGGACTCAGGAGAGTTAGTAAAGACAGGTGAAGGAAGTGGTGAGAACCTCTGCCATTTCAGCATTGTTCATGACTGATTCATCTCTTCTGTTTAACAGTGAGCCTATGTTTTCCTTCTGTTTCTGCTTGTAGTTTACATACCTGAAGAACCCTTTCCTGTGATTTTTGACATCTCTGGCCAGTTTCAATTCAAGCTAGGCTTTTGTTTTTCTAACTGCATCTCTGCATGTTCTGGCAATGCCCTTGTAGTTCTCATTGGATAATCTTCCACTTCTTCATCTCTGGTACATTTCTCTTTTCGTTTTGAGAAGACACAGGAGCTTGTGGTTGAGCCAAGGGAGCCTCTTGCTCTGCTTACTTCCCTTTCCTTTATGGTGGAAAAACTGGTTTTGTGCTTCCAAGAGAGTGTCCATGAAGAACTCCCATCACTCACTAGCTCCTTTGTCCTCCATGGAAGCATCCCATGGAATCCCTCTCACCTGAGCTCTGGGTACACTGAAGTTTGGTTTTCTGAAATCTAGAACCCTTGTCTTGGTACTAACCTTCAGCACACTCAGCAGGATCCCAAACTCCACAATATTTGATCACTGCAGCCAAGGTTGCTACTAACCAAGATATTACAAAACAGGTTTTCTTGGTTTGTGAATAGCAAGTCCAGCAGTGCCTTATTCCTGGTTGGCCCATCTAACACTTGTACGAGGAAACTGTCCTCTACGCATTCCAGGAACTTGATGAATTACATGTGAGCTGCTGTGTTGTTTTTCCAGCATATGTCTGGGTAGTTGAAGTCACCCATAAGAACCAGGTTCTATTGACCATAAGTTTGCTTTAGTGCCCCAAATATTGCTTCGTCAGCTTTATCATCATGATTTGGAGGTCAGTAGCAGATGCCCACTGTAAGGTCCTGCTTGGAGACGACCCCTCTGATTTTGAACCAGAGGCATTTGATAGAGCACTCATAATCACCATAGTTGACTTTGATACATCGGAGGTTTTCCTTAGTATAGAGTGCAACTCCTCCACCTCTTCTTCCCTGCCTGTTTTTGCGAAACAGCTTACATCCATCGATCACAATCCCCCCTTCTGTGAATTGTCCCACCATGTTTCAGTTACTCCTGTGGTGCCATAACCTTCTGACTGGGCATGGAGCTCCAGTTCCTCCTGTTTGTCTCCCAGACTGTGTGCATTGGTTGAATTCTTTTATTAAACATATTAAGTTTTATTAAAAAAAAAAAAAAAAAAATCAGCCAGCTTTCCTGGGCAGCCTTGCCCTTCATGATTGCTTCTCAGGGAGTTCTGCCCAGCAATTCCCTAAATAAGTCAGATTATTCTCTTGTGAGGTCCAGAGTCCTAATTCTGCTGCTTTCCTTCCCAGACTCCCTTCAGATCCTGAGCTCAGTCATCTCATGGTTTCTGAAGCCCAGGCTAACATATATGTTTTCATTCACCACCAGTTTAGGAGCAGCAGGTCAAGCACAGAATTATGATCAGAAGCTCTTTCCAGCATTTGCACCAGTATCACTAGTGCTGTTTAGGAACTTTTGGAAGCAGATAAGGGTCTGACCAGGATACTAGTTCAACCAAGCAGTTCTAGAAAGCCTTGTACATAACCTCTTCTTATAGAATCAAAGAATATCCTGCACTGGAAGGGACCTATGAGGATCATTAAGTCCTGACTCCACACAGGGAAACCTAAAAAAACCTAAAAAAAGTTAAATCATCTATCTAAGAGTATTGTCCAAATGTTTCTTGAACACCAACAGGCTTGGAGCCATGACCAACCTCCCTGGGGAGCTTATTCCAATGTTTGACTACCCTCTCAATGAAGAACTTTTTCCTAATATCCAACATGAAGTTCCCCTGATGTAGCTTTAAGCCATTCCCTCACATTCTATCACCAGACATCAGAGAAGAGATCAGCACCTTTTCATCCCCCTTCACGAGGAAGCAATGACGTAACTCCTTAGTCTCCTGCTGAACATGCTTCTTGGACAAGTAGTCTGGAACTGACCACAGTTTAATTCTTTCACAACATCCCTAGGATTGCTTCCTCCTGATTTGACTCAACACTGACCACAGTTTTGTAGCTAGCTACCTGGGCTTCCAGTTGTTCCAGTCTGCTGGCCATGATCTGCACATGAATGTACAGAAGTCTAAGGGAACCCTTTAAATCTTCCCCCTCTAAGCAGTGACATGAAAGCACTCCCTTTTGTCCTTCCTCTTCATTTATATTCTCCATTTGTAACTCTACACATCACTTTTGGGCTTCAGCCCCTATCTTCCAAAACTCCCCACTGGGTTAGCAAGCCTGGTTGCAACAGCATATGCCCTCACTTTCACTTCAGAACACTCTCTTGATAGGTCACTATGCCACCGAAGAAACACATTAATTATTATAATACATTTATAAAATTATAGTAAAAGCCATAAAGGTTGAACTCAGATGAGGCAAGTGCCTCATCAGTGCTGACTCAATGTGGACTCCAAAATTGGTCTGCAAAAAGGACTAGCCTTACATAGTGTGGACTCAGGGCAATGGGGGGAAAGTAATTCCAAGCTACTGGCCTCAGTGCCAGGTGTCTCACTTTGACCTTCATTTATTTAGCAACATAAACATGCCTTTCTGATCTGGGCCTTAGCTACATGTCAAGGTTAAAAGAAACCTGTTATTTGCGTAATTTAACAGTTCAGAAAAGATTGAAAACAATTAAAAAATTTTGGGGTATTTAAACATATTTTTTTCTGCAGTTCCTCAGCACAACATGGTCTTCATGTTAAGTTAGAAGATGAAAAGAGCAATAACTTCTCATGCTAGATGGTGCAATAATTTCTTGGTGGGAGAAACACAATTCAAGGAGTAGTACCTCCTCATTCAAAGGTGAAGTAAAATAAAAAATAAACAAGCAAATAAAATCAAATAAAAAAAACCCAAAACAAAACAACAAAAAAACCCTGAATGAAACAGAAATATTTACCCTTAAAATATAAAAACTTGAGAACACAAGGTGATTGTTCTGGAACATTGCTATAACAATATTACCAGAAAAAATGACTAGGATCAGGCTTTTTAAACAGCAAATGAAAACCAAACCAAACAAAAGCCCAATAATCCTTCATATCCTCAGTATTAGTTACTGAAAAGATGTCAGTTTTGAAATATACCTACCACCTATGAGTAGAATGAGACATTACTTTGCAGTCAAACTTTGTAAAGATGGTCCTGAAGAACTGTAAAATATAAAGTGCAAATATTATTTAGGACTTTCTGATGGCAGCAATTATTTGTATCGTGCATTTTGATTATTTCCTTTGCAGGCTTGGTAAAAGAGAGAGTGCTCTAAAAAATAGGTGCAGTTTTGTAAAATCTGATCCTTACATAAGAAACAACTGACAGGATTTATTGACCAAGAGTAAGCCTATACATATATGTTACACTTTCTTTTACAGTAAAAGATATCTAATAAACCATATTTGCCTATAGACAGCATTCTGTACATTTGCAGTTAAGAACACCAGACAGCAATGCATCTACTTTAATGCAAGTTAAAGAACAGCACTATCTTGTTTTTACAGCTGGTGGACTGAGGGAGAAACTTCAGACAAGATAATGTTCATCTGTGATATATATAAAAAAACCCAACAACAACAAAAACCCTCTGCCTTTTTTTAAGGTACCACTCTTAAGATTATGTCAGAGACATTTTATTTGTTAAACCTGGAAAAATGCCAAAAGAAAAGAGATACTCATCTTGATATTCAAGCAAACACCTATGCTAAAATGTCTAGTTCTTGAGATGAATCCTACTCATAGTCTCAGTACAGCTTTATACTCAGATTAACAGAGCATTTGAGAACCATCACAGAACCTGAATGTGTACTCATGTCATGTTATGTTACTGAACAAAATTTCTTTTTTACATATAATTATGGTTTTGACATAGGTGTGTGCTTCTGCTTCATCTCTTTTCATTAGTAACTACTTTAAAATCTTTTATCAAAACTATAAAAAAGAGAATAAAACAAGCATGAAATAGCACTGAAATGTTAAATATAGTTTTCATATTAAGAGTATACCTCTTTTCCTTCAATTGTGTACATGCATATAATATTTAGATATAACATATGATACATTTCCTGGTGTGATGAGTTGACTCTGTCTGGACACCAGGTGCCCACCAAAGCTACTCCATCACTTCCCTCATCAACAGGACAGGGGAGACAAAAATATATCGAAAGGCTCATGGATCAAGATAAGGACAGAGAAGATCATTCACCAGTTACCATCATCAGCAAAACAGACTCAACCTGGTGAAATTAGTTTAATTTATTACCAAAACAGAGTAGGAGAGGATAAAACCCCTCTGAATCTTAAAACACTTTCCCTCCACCCCTCCCTTCTTCCCAGGCTCAACTTCACTCCTGAATTCTCTACTTCCTCCCCCCTGAGTGGTGCAGGGGGATGGGGAATGGGGGCTAGGTTCAGTTCCTCACATGCTGTTTCTGCTGCTCCTTTCTCCTCAGGGGGAGGACTCATCACCGTCTTCCCCTGCTCCAGCGTGGGGCCCCCCATGGGGTCACAAGCCCTGACAGCAAACCTGCTCCAGCCTGGGTTCCTCTCTCCATGGGTCTGCAGGTCCTGCCTGGAACTTCTTCCAGTGCAGGTTTCCCATGGGGTTGCAGCCTCCTTCGGGCATCCACCTGCTCTGGCGTGGAGGCCTACATGGGCTACAGGTGGATATCTTCTCCACTGTGGACTTCCATGGGCTGCAAGAGGGTCGGCCTGCCTCACCATGGTCTTCACCATGGGAATCTGCAGGGGAATCTCTGTTCTGGCACCTGGAGCACCTCTTCCCCCTCCTTCTGCACTGGCCTCGGTGTCTGCAGGGCTGTTTTCTCTCACATCTTCTCACTTCTCTCTCTCCAGCTACTGTTCTGCAGCAGGGTGGGTTTGTTTTTTTTTTTCCTTCTCAAATATGTTATGCCAGAGGCTCTACCACCATCGCTGATTGGTTTGGCCTTGGCCAGTGGCAGACACAGGGAAAGCTTCTAGCAGATTCTCACAGAAGTTAGTGTCTGTTACCCTTGTAGCCCCACTGCTGCCAAAAACCTTGCCATGCATGCCCAAGACACCTGAGTTTATTTTAAAATGTATTAAAAATGCCAAAAAATCCTTTTTTTTTTTTTTTTTTTTTTTTTTTTAAGAAGGCAGGCAAGAGAGCTTGGGGCCGTTGCTGCTATTCTTAACTGCACTCCAGTTTTCTTAAAGGAAAAAGAAGGTAACAGGAAAACAGAAGCAGAAAGATTAAGCTGTAGTACTTTTTGCTAGTAATGACAATTAACTTGTAAATTTTTGTTACAGAAGTACACACACACACACACATATTCTCTTATCAGCCTAGCAAAGACCAAGGAAACTTGTAGAAGCATCAAGCTGTGTAAAACATAGCTTTTAGCTGCTTCTCTCCTCAGCAGTCCTCAGTAGTGTGTCAGAGAATACTCTCTTGTTGGTTAAGTTGGAAGGTTATTAAACCCAAACTAAAAAGAAAGACGAGAAAGAAGACAACAGAGAAAACAAAGCACACACAGAAGAGGGAACCCAGCTTCCTTTCTTTATCCTTCAGAAATTTACCCATGTACACAGTGGGTGATTAGGTAATTTGTATTTTATGTGCTTTGTTATATACATGATGTTACATACTGTGAATCTGGGGTAAGGCATACAGGCTACATATTCCATGTGAAACTAAGGATTTAGCTGACATTTCTAGATATCAGATTCTGAAGCATCTCTGCTTCATTTTGGTCAGGTTATTGCTTAGACTCTTGCTCGTTGACATAATGGTGCTGTGTTGGATCTATGTACATTTGAGGAGTTTTGAAGGTATAGAAGGCATTACATTAAAGTAACCCAGTTCAGTTACCAGCTTCCAACCTAAATTACAGTTTCTAGAAAATGGTGATCATTAGAATACCTTACTTCATCATGCAGTTAAACTTAATTTTCAGTGTATCTGTTTGTACCAATTAATGTTGCTTTCCCAATCTCTTTGTTTATCAAGGATGGTACCTCCATGGATTAAAAGCATACAGTGGCTATGATGGCTAGCATTGACATCAAGCCTTGATGTCATGAAATTAGCAATGCTTACTTAGTTGACAGTTTCACAGCAAGTAAAACTCCTGACAGTAAACAAGTCTAATTTTGTGACATTCCCCAACTTTAAGTAATGGCACGCCATACCATTGCTTTCTGTCACAAGAACAGTCCTGGAGAAGAACAGAGATGTGAAGAGAACAGAAGCTGATTCACAGTAACTGACAATATGCCTCCTAAGTAGGCTTGAAATATCAATATTATTGACCTTGGTGTGTGAAACATTTCCTTCTTGCAGGAGAACTGCCTATCCAACAGTCAGAAAGTAAGAAGTGACTCATCAGATGGTGGATTACTGGAAGAAGAATCAATTTCAGGATTAGACATCAGGATTAGCTCCTGTTCATTCTGTGATTGCAGCAGAGATAGAAAGCATTACCTTTTATTTTATGAAAAAACCCTGACAGGATTTACTGATTAATACTTTCCTTGCATAAAAGTGTGAGTTATCTTCAATGACATTACTATGGCAGGAGTCAGAGCACCTCTGGATGTGTCTTTGTCAGATTTCACAAGGTAGGTGGTGTCAGGATGAGGCACCTTTGAAGGAAATCCCTAAACATGCAGATGTTAGTTTTGGTGATAAGGAAAAATACTCTCTCTGTAATTTCTTATTATAGAAATACCCCTCCATAAGGGAAGAGGGAGAGATAAAAAAATAAAACTTAAAGGTCTGGCATTTCAATGCAGAATAAAGAACAAGTTCCAGAGTAATAAAAACATTAAAAGATTTAGTGATTTTTCACAATAGAAAAGTTAACCTCAGCTATATTCATATTTCCTTTAATCTTAAACAAGATTTTAACCTCTGTAGATTGAATGTGTTATTCTCCATCTCTTGTTCAGTGCCATGTACATTTAAACAGTGTTATCCTGCTCAGAAATTATTGTTTCTATGTCAGGGAAGTAATTTCTTTGTATAATGCACACAGAATAAGGTGGTGGGGGTTTTTGGTGGGTTGTTTTGGGTTTTTTTTTTTGGCAAAAATGTAAGGTACATTGGAATCTTGCAAATAAAAAGTACCATAAAACCATAATGTCTTAAAGATATATACAATGGAGATGAACAATACAGTATGAGGAATTATTGCTGTGTGAACTATTCACAAAATTATAGTTGAGGAAGAGGAAAGACTATGACTTCACAAAATTCAACATAAAATTGAAACCTTTTTATCTGCAGAAATTTGTCATTTCTCATGCTTCCAATTAATGTGTTCTAGTCTTAATTCAGTTTTATTTTACAGGACCATAACCTAAAGAGTGCAATTTTACACTGGACCTTCTTGAATTTAAACATGTTTTAATCTTTTTGGTCTAGGTAACATTCTGTCTTCCTGTTTGGGGTTTCAGCAGACTTTAACTCACTTTGGCAAAACAGAAGTTTGACATCACCCTTATGACAGGACAAAAAGCTTTCATTAACAAATAATAGCATTATTTATTGTTATATGTCCTGAACAACTGTGTGTGTACATTTTACAGCACACAATTTTTCAGTTTACTTATTTTTGAAAATTGGTTGTTCCATAGTGAATAGTGATTTTGTATACTACGGCCTTTCATAGCTTCTGTAAATGCTGGCTTTTGTATTAGGGTATTATAAAAACAAATGTTTTGAGTGCTACTGTCAATTTATTTACAAGATAAATGGTATAATGTAGGAAGCCAAAAGAATATTGTATTCCTATCATACTGTGCTTTAAGGACCTCAGTTTGTTTTAAAGAAGTAATCTGCAACAAGTAACCATTATGTGCCCGTTGCTATTATTTAAAATATAATTCCTCTATTTAATTATAAATTTATTTTTTATTTGATGCATTTACTAAAAATAATGATACTTTAACTTTATCAAATATTTTCCATTAAACCCAGAATTAAACAGGGTCCAGAAAGAGATTAGTTAAAATATTTTAAAAAATGTTTTTACTGTGCTTTTTCTTCTTTCTCTAACATTGCTAATATCAAATAGAAACGAAACGATATATGTATCGCCTAGAGTGTTTTCAGATACTCAAGTTCACCTTAGAAATATATTTGCATTTTGTGTTAACTTTCTTATTTTGATATTAAAATTATTTCCATAAATGAATTACCATTAACATTACATATTAAAAATTCATTATGAATAATTATTACCAAGGGCAAATACATTTGCTTTGCAAAGACAACAAAAATAGAAAGGACTATATATAGCAAATTTCAACAGTTTAATACATTACAAAATAAAGTATTAAGAGAACTAGCTCATTAAAAATTTAAGAGTGTTGTGGTTTAACCCAGCTGGCAACTAAGCATCGCGCAGCCGCTCTCTCACTCCCCCCTCCCTCAGAGAGATGGGGGAGAGAATCGGGAAGAAAAAAAAAAAAAGGTGTAGAGCCATGGGCTGAGATAGAGACAGTTTAATAAGAGAAAATAATAATAATAGCGATAATGAGAATGGTAACAGAATATACAGAATATACAAAACGAATGATGCACAATGCAATTGCTCACCACCCACCAACAGATGCCCTGCCTGTCCTGAGCAGCAATCACTCCCCAAGCTGCGATCACTCTCAGAGCTGCAATAACTCTCCCAGCAAGCAACTGACTAATCCCCCTGCTGCATGACACTATATGGTATGGAATAGCTCTTTGGTCAATTTGGGTTAGCTGTCCTAGCTGTGCTGTACTCCCAGCTTTTTATGCACCTGGCCGAGCAGGAGAAGCTCAAAAAAGTCCTTGAGTAGTCTGAGCACTGCTTGGCAACAACTAAAAACATCAGTGTGTTATCAACATTCTTGCAGTACTAAATCCAAACCACAGCACTATGCTAGCTTCTATGAAGAAAATTAACTCTATCCCAGCCAAAACCTGGACAAAGAGCAAAGTCAGGCTTGATACAGAATCAGATCTTTTTCATAGAATCACAGAAGGGACCTTTAGAAGTCATCTGGTCCAAACCCCCTGCAGTGAGCAAGGACATCTTTAACTAGATCAGGTTGCTCAGAGCCCCCGTCACTTTTTGGTCACTTCAACTCAGTTTTTTAGAATAGATGCATTTTTCTACAAAAGTATTTTCACATTTCATATTAATGTAAATAGACATCTCAGACACAAAAATCATAAAGGTGAACAGAAATATTTTAAAAAATATAAAATATTAAATATTAAAAATTTCTTATCCTTTATTGCTTCTTTAAAGAGAGGTTAAAATTATTACTATCATCACAACAAATTTATAATTTTGGTTTCTGATACAATCATACCAGAGAATATCTGGAACTACACTATCAACACTGGTAACTGGAATACCAGCTGATTTAATTGGTTTCCACTGTGTGTATTCCCTCTACTACATTTTTATTTATTCATTTTATTCTATTTAATTTGAGAATAATCTTGGATTTCATAGTTGGGGAACTAAATAAAATAAACCTTATGAAAGAGAACTTCAGTTTAATATCGCTCTTTAAAACCTAACACAGACTGATAGCATATACACAAATATAATTTCTTCTCAAGGATAAGCCATAATTCAGACTTCTGAGTAAAGCTGAGATTTGCTTGATTTTACCATACCTTTTCTAAGTTTTCCTGTTTTACCGAGGAGGAAAGATGGTGAAATAGTTACGTGGTTTAGTGTTCTATTTCTCATCAGTATCACCTATTAATGCAAAAAGAGGGTAAGTGCTTCTCTAGGTCATTCTTTGCCCTACATAGATAATAGAATTTGCATTTCATTCTTGCCCTGTTAGTCCCTTCACAGTGATAAGGATCTGCCCTGGTTTCAGCTGGGATAGAGTTAATTTTCTTCCTAGTAGCTGGCATAGTGCTGTGTTTTGGATTTAGTACTAGAAGAATGTTGATAACACACTGATGTTGTAGTTGTTTCTAAGTAGTGCTTGGACTACTCAAGGACTTTTTCAGCTTCCCATGATCTGCCAGGTGCACAAGAAGCTGGGAGGGGACACAGCAAGGACAGCTGACCCAAACTGATCAAAGGGCTATTCCATACCATATGACATCATGCTTAGTATATAAAGCTGGGGAAAGAAGGAAGGGGGGGATGTTTGGAGTGATGGTGTTTGTCTTCCCAAGTAATTGTAACACATGATGGAGCCCTGCTGTCCTGGAGATGGCTGAACATCTGCCTGCCAATAGGAAATAGTGAATGAATTCCTTGCTTTGCTTTGCTTGCGCACGTGGCTTTTGCTTTCCCTATTAAACTGCCTTTATCTCAACCCACGAGTTTTCTCACTTTTACTCTTCTGATTCTCTCCCTCATCCCCCTGTGGGGGGAATGAGTGAGCAGCTGTGTGGTGCTTAGTTGCCAGACAGGGTTAAACCATGATAGGATCCAGTTCTTAAAAGCAGTGCTATAAAACATCTGTTGGAATGATTAATATAATATTTAGTAAAAAAGAAGGTCTGAACTACTTTTAAACACATTTTCTAAGTATTTCAGGTGTGTCTGAAGTTTTTAACCACGTTAGAACATACTTATAGCCAAATTGAGACAATATGGTCTGGATGAGTGGAGAATTAGAGGAGTAAAACAGGTAGTTGGGTGGCTGGGCTTAATGGGCACTGGTTATTAAATGATATCACAGGGTCTGTATAGGGCTGGAGCACTCTCCTTGTGAGAACAGGCTGAGCAACCAGGGATTTGTTCAGCCTGGAGAAGAGATGGCTGTAGGGGGGAGCCTAATAGTAGCACCCCAGTGCCTGTAGGGAGGTCAGCAAGGAGAGGGATCCAGACTCTTCACAGCTGTGTGTGCTGAAACGAGAGACAATGAATGCGTGTTTGAAAAGGAGACATTCAGGTTGGGTATGATGAAAAGAACATTCCCAATTGGACAGTAAAGCTATGGAGTGTGTTGCCCAAAAAGACTGTAAAATCTTGGTGACTTTCAAGACCTGACTGGACATAGCATGAGCAGATCTGTGCAATGCACTCTGACTTCAGAGCTGCCCCTGCAGCAAGTTGGAATTGAGACTTCAGGAGACCCTTTCCCAGCTGAATTATGCTATGGTCATATGACTCTACATCCAAAATACAGGTCAGAGGTAAAATGATAGCAGCAAACAAAACAAGGAAATCTCACTAGAGATGAGAAAGTATATATAGATGAAACTATCTCTTAAAGCATAATCTATTTAAGAACCTCTCTCTAGTATTTTCTAACACTTTCATGCAGCTATATAGCTAGAAGTATTAACAGGGAAAGAGTGAAATAAACTTATATCAGCTTGATGAAACAACAAATACATATTTGATGGATTGATATTTGTGTAAATGCAGTGACAAAAGATTGTTAAGCATATGACTAGCAACTTCCAGACAATTTTTTGGTTGACATGGTCCTTGCTTACCCATTCTCCCTTAAAAGAACCCACAAATTCAACTGTTTCATTTTTGTTTATTTTTTCCCCAGGTTGCTAATAGCCATTTTCTGTTTAATGAGATTTCTGATCTCTCTCAGCTTCCTGGAAAGAAACCTGGGTTTGGTGATTTTGTTCATTTGTTTATTTGCACTGGTTTGGGGTTTTGGGGTTTTGGGTGGTTTTTTTTTTGTTTGGTTGGTTGGTTTTTGGTTTTGTTTTTTTTAATAAAAGCAAATTAAATTACATGCATCAAGTTTGAAATGATGTATTAATTGTATTCTAACCAAAATTGACATGCTGTAGCTAAGGAAACATAGAATTATCTTGTTCAATGTTTTGTAAATGGTACTGTGAATCTGCAAAGAATAATTGTCTAAAATGTACATAAATGTCCTACATTTACAAAATTACTGAGTAATTTTTTTGTAACAAAATTATGCCATGTCCACTTTTCCATTATCGCACTTATGTACATACTCTATTCAAGACAGATTTTTCTTTCACTAACATTTTATTTAGAGCCAGAAATTTACTTCTGTATATAACTTATTTTTATTGAATGGCTCTGTAAAAAGACACAGTCTTTGTTTTCCCCTCAGCTAGAGGTATGTATAAACTATGACAGCGAATACCCCTTTCTATCTAACAATTTTTTGTCTTTTGCGTGGAACAAACCATTAGAATTCCCACTTTCAATCTATCATATTTATTTTGAAATGCTAAGAAATGATGAAATGTCTGGCTAGAATGCACTTGTTTATTTTTAATAAGACAGGCCAAGTGTGAGCGTTTGCAATACTGTATTTCTGATGGTTGCTACTGCCAAACATCTGCTTTAAAGCAGTGGATGAATTTTTTTTAGACTCAAGGAATTTTTTTTTTTTATTTAACAATATATATTTTGTTTCTAAATGAAACTCAGGGATGCTAAAATCTTTATTAATATCACTAACTACTTCATGACGGTTTTGATTGTACTGAGCTTACTGTACACCAGTTTTTCCCATTGCAATGTAGCAATTCCCAACCTTTTGTTTTGTTTTGTTTTTATCTATGCCTACTTAAAGATTTCACCTGGAGATGGTGAGAAATAGCATTCTATTTGTTGCCTTCTTCATGGTCAAGTACAGATGATCTGAATGAACTGTGCAGGAATCTTCTCATTTCTTAGCTTTATAAAGACTGAGGTATGCAAAAAATGTGTTTGGCCAAAAATAGCAAATAATTGTTTGCACTTTTAGATTGATTCCTCCCTGCCCTGTCCATTATGGCAGCTGGCCTGGTAAAGAATTAGTTTAGGTAAGAACTGCTAAAAAAAAAAATCTCTACTGAATTTTATGGGACAGTAAAGCATGTTTGGGTTTTAGCTTGCTTTTTGTAAACATTTTCACAACTCACAATAGCTGTAAGCATGGGAATTTCTGCATGAGTTTCGCTGTCTCTTGCATGTCCTGGAGTGATACAGGGAACTCCCTCTTCCTTGCATGCCTGCAACTGAAATAGTTGCCCTCAAATAGGCTGCACTATAAAAACGTACAGCCTATTTTATCAGTCCTACCTGGGAAGTGCATTTTGCATGTATTGTGGCACCCAAACAAACCATATAGATGGATTAGTTTGTTACATAAATAATAATGGCTATAGCAAGTCCACAGGATATTGTTGAGGACTGTAAAGGTACAATCTTCTTCACTTCTGAAGAGAGACTGTGACATGGAGATGTATCCAGATTGGTCCAGTCAAGTAGACATTAGCTCATTGCTGTAGGACTAAATGAGATTCTGACTCTGATCTTGGCCATGGGTATTGAACATTTGTCATTGGATTCTTCTGTGACATGTGGGATACACTTTCTGTCAGACAACATAATCTTTGCATATTAGCTTGGATCACCAGGTAAATGAGATGGTTTGGTCTTCTCCTTATGCAGTGCTTTTTTTTTTAAGAAACAATGGGGGACTGAAGACATCTGACCACACATAGTAATGTATTGTTGCATTTTCTGCCACACAGATTTTTGAGCTATGTGTTGATTATCTGTGCTGCTTCTGAGTGTTTCCAGCACTCTTCGTTATGAAGTCATCTAGATTGCCAGAGGACGAACAATGGATAATCATATAATCATTTAGGTTGGAAAAGACCTTTAAGATCATCAAGTCCAACCTAACACTGCCATCCCACCACTCCAGGGATGGTGACTCAACCACTTCCCTGAGTAGCCCATTCCAATGCTTGACAATCCTTTAGGTGAAAATTTTTTTCCTAAAAAAAAAAAAATAAATTAAAAAAGCTGTAAATATTTCCCCAAGATTATTTTAGTCTCCTTTTTTAGCATGCACCATGGCCACAATGATGTGGACAGAAAAGAAACTTGGCTTTAACCCCACTAATAATACAACAGTTGTGAATATCTAATGTGTATACTTATATGTTTTATTAGGAGAAAAAAAGGCTTTTTAAAGACTGAAACATTCCAATTCAGTAATTCAGTTTCTGCAGTCTGACAGAAATGTGATACTGACATGCATCTTCATCTTATTTACTTTTCTTTGCCAATGTACTTTCCATTTTATTATATTAATCTTTATTATAAAACAGGGTGCAGAAGTTTCTATAAACACCTCCAGAAGTACACTTGTCACATCTCTCATCTGACAATTAAAATATTTTAAGAATTGTGGTCTGCAAGTTTTTAACAAAGAGGCATGAAAATCCAGTTTATTCCCTGGTAGAAAAAATTCCAGAGTCACATGAAGTAGCTGCTTCCTCCCACAGATGAAATTAGAATTTTCCCTTTAAAAAAGATAAGGTGAAGGGACTATTTTTTCATGCTCAAAGTGTCATGAGCAAAGCTCAAAGCAAAAACCAGGACTCTTTCTCTCTCTCTCTGTACCTATTACCCACGCATACATTTAGGTAAAGGTATATTTTGAAGTTACAACAGGATTTGTCCTTCTCTGGATATGAAGGAGAAATGTTTCACAAAGTGTGTTAAGAATAGTTCACAAAAAGAAAGATTAGAGTGTTTGATAACTGATGGCATATATCCACTTCAGTGGTGAATGTTACTTTTGAGGAATTTTGAAAACAAAAGATGGAGCGGTAGGAAGAAAGAGAGAGGGAGTAAGAGAGAGAAAGAAAGATAAAATAAAAACTTTCCCTACTGGCCAACTGGTAATAGAAGTAATGGAGTTCCCACATGAAGAACCTCCCCTGAGAATCTTCTCCGTTTCAGCAGGTCATCCTCCAAAACATTTTTTCACATAGTAACGATGTAATTTTTATCAGGATCTATTCAAACTCTCTATAGTTGTTTCTGCTTATGATGTGCTGGTACTAGCTGGAACATTTGTTGAACAGGGGCATATGCTACTTGTTGCTGGTTATTAAGCTTTTTTCATATGTATTACCTGGTCCCTTAATGTTAACTAAAAGCTATTAGCAAGAGCTAGGAAAGGGCAGAAATTCTGGCAAGCTACATTAAGGAGAAATATCAATGCACTATGCATGCAAAGTGATTTTCCTCAAGGATATTCATTGGGAGTATGGGGTTTACTAAGATGATTTCATCCTTTTTTTTTTTTTCTTTTTTTGATAAGAAACAGTATTTTCTGTAAAATATGCTGAATGCAAACTCTTGGTAAAAAATACAAATGCAGTTAAGATAATTTTGATTTTAAATTTAAATTGAAAAATATAAATTTTAATAATGGGCCTTCCTTTCTTAGAAGTGCTTTTCAATGCTGTGTTCATCACCAAATATGTAGGAAAGAAAACATGAGGTTTGGGCTGTAAAAATGATGTTAAAGATAATACACAGCTGTAGTTGGGCGAGAAAATTACTCTTAGTAGTAGCAAAACCTAAATCTTCTTTTACTTCAAAGAAAAAAAAAAAAGCTAGATCCCAACCTGTGTATCTTAAACTTGCATATATTTGGAATAGGTGAAATTTGAGGTTATCCTGGTTTTTGCAAAGAAGCTAGATACACTAAGAAAAATTAATTTTTGTTAGTTTGCTTTGCATGTTTTCTGTAAAGTATTTCTGTTAGAAAATGTCAGGCCAACAAAATTGGGCCTTATTTATGGGCTACTATCTAGAAAATTAAATAAGTAAGTTCAGATACCAGTATTTACCCCAGAAATTAGTGACTCCCTGGCACTCATCTAAATTCAGTGATAGGTGTCTGTTGTTCAAATTATGTAGAAGAGCTTTGGGGGAAGAAATACCATATATTCTCATAAATTATATATATGCAAAGTCATCAGGCTTGGTTACAAATATTATTTTTTACCTATTTCAAAAGTGAATTCATCATACTAAATATAGAAGACCTCTCTTTAGCAATATTGTTGTAGTTTAACCCGGCAGGCAGCTGACCACCACACAGCCGCTCGTTCACTCCCCCCCCTCCCTCAGTGGGATGGGGGAGGGAATCGGAAAGGGAAAAAAAAAGGTAAAACCCATGGGTTGTGACAAAGACAGTTTAATAAAACAGTAGAGGGAAAAATGTAGTAGTAGTAGTAGTAGTAATAATAATAATAGCAGCAGTAGTAGTAGTAAAAAGAATATACAGAATATGCAAACCAAGCGATTCTCAATGCACTTGCTCACCACCTGCTGACCGAGGCCCAGCCTGTCCTGAGCAGCGATTGCTCTCCCTGGCCAACTCCCCCGAGCATGATGTCATACGGTATGGAATAGCCCTTTGATCAGTTTGGGTCAGCTGTCCTGACTGTGCACCCTCTGAGCTTTTTGTGCACCTGGCAGAGCATGGGAAGCTGAAAAGTCCTTGGCTAGTCTAAGAGCTACTTAAAAACAACTACAACATCAGTGTGTTATCAACACTCTCAAACTAAATCCAAAACATAACACTATACCAGGTATTAGGAAGAAAATTAACTCTATCCAGGCTGAAACCAGGACAAATATGAACTAGAAGTCCTAAATCCACAGAGATGAGTTATAACCAGGTGCTAAATCTGTGGAACCGTTCATCAACTCTCTCAACTCATTCACTGTGCGTGATTGCTTATGTAAAGACCTCCTATAAAGCATGTAAAACAATTTTATGAATTCCAGGGCTGGGGTCAGTGGCGTGTGGTTGGAAATCTTACTGTGCAAAAAGACAGGTTATGTGGTTTCATTTAAAACCTACTCTAAGAATGGGATATTCTTATACTGGCAATCTTGTAATCATCAATGGATGTTACAAGAAAAAAAATGTTCCTTTGTACCCTTTCAGATTGCCTCTTTGACCATATCTTTTAAAATTTCTTCTAAAGTAGTATTTATCAATAAAATTTGTTACTATTTTTTGAATTCCCTTTTCCTTGAAAGAAGAAAACTTGAATTCTAAGCTGATTCTATATAAAAATAATCATAAGTGTTCAACTGTTTCTCCATGGAGAAGAGGTTTTTGCTATTAGTTTCCCCATCAGAAATTTTCACAGGTCCTCCATGTTCAGTCAAGTTTGACTACTAGTTTTCTGCAAGTTCCTTGAAACTGGCAGCTGGTTACATGCAGCAGATCCAAGTGAACAATCCCATTAAGGAAAACTTTGGTCTGATATCAGCAGGTTTTCTCTTGACTACTCAGTATGCATGGATCCAGACTTACTCTTTGACCTTCTGTCCAACCATTGGTACACCTATGTGTGTGGTTGTAGGTGGAGAAAGACTATGGGGACGATTGCAGTATTGTAAGAGAAAGGAAATCATGAGAATGATGAGGAAATAAGGTGACTGGTGGTGATGATTTAAGAGAGAAAATATTACTCCACTGAGAACAAGATTTCAGTATCTCATAACTAACAAACTAACATTTTTTTTATTGGGGCTAACAAAATAATTAAGTAAATTTGAATTAAAAAATGGTGCTGATCCTAAGCCCTAAAAGGTCTGACACGGTAAGTGTTCCTGCACATTGGCTGAACTTCAGAATCTGTAATACTCATACACTTAGCCTGCAAAACTTCTAAGGCACCCACATATAACTTACCCCATAAATAAGTTTAGACAAATAGAATTGTTTAATATTTGACGCATTTAATCATACCTATGATGAAACAGATACTTGCATTACCTTTCATTGTATGTTGTGCTATTGTCATGATAATTATAAGGAAAAGTTGTGTTTATATGTAATCAGGGAAATTAAAATATTTAAGCTCACCTCCTGACAGAGGAAGAATATATTTTGGCTTCCTGTAATACTATCCGACACAGCAACAATGTATGGAATTTAAATAACCTGATTACAAAATATGTAATACAGAGAAGATAATTGTTACATTTATAGTTTTACATCTGTATTGAAGACATATGATAGTTAACTTGGAATCTTCTTTTTTTTTTTTTTTTTTAGTTCCATTGTCCCTTTCTGGTAATATAGCAACAGAAGATATGAAAGATTTCTCCAAAAGCATATAATTTATATATCCAGAATATGACTCAAAATGTTGTATTGTAGTACCTTTCAACATTTAAATTATTTATTTTTTGTTTACATTACATGATTTATAAACAGGATGAAAGTTTCAGAAAGTGCAGTATCCTTGTTGTAAATAAACTATATCAAAATCATAAGCAGACTGAAAATTTTTATGGATTTTTAATGCACTTGAGATATAGTAAGTAATATCTACAACAGAAATATGCATTAAGATAAAGGCTAGGACATATTTCAAATATAGCAATTTCTTTAAAAAATTGTTATTAATTTAAGTCAAGCTGTATTATTAAAAAAACACAATTATTACTTTCAAAGTTCACTGTAGAACGCTTATAGGATAGTAAGTGTGTAACTGAGTGCATAAAGAGAATGCTGAACAATCAGTCTGAAATTTAAATTGTTTTAAAAAAAATATATATAAAAACATATATATATATAAAATCAGCTTAAAAAAAAGTTACTTGTCATATCTTACTCTGTAAATTGTAAATAAAAAAAACCTGCAAGTTTAGCAGTAGCAATACGGTCATTTTGAAGTTCTAGCATACCTTCTTTGTCTTGTTTCTTGTCTGTAAAAATGGTAACGTATTGTCATGGTTTAACCCTAGCCAGAAATTAAACACTATGCAGCCACTCACTCACTCCCCTGCCCCCAGTGGGTTGGGGGAGAGAATTAGAAGAGTAAAAGTGAGAAAACTCATGGGTAGAGATAAGAACAGTTTAATAATTTAAATAAAATAAGGTAAAATAATAATAACAATATCAATAACAATAATGGAAGAATATACAAAACAAGTGATGCATGATGCAACCACTCACCACCTGCCGACCAATGCCCAGCCAGTCCTCAAGCAGCAGTCACTGCTGCCCACCCAACTGCCCCCAGTTTATACACTGAGCATGACATCATATGGTATTGGAATAGCCCTTTGGCCAGTTTGGGTCAGCTGTCCTGGCTATGCTCCCAGCTTCTTGTGTACCTGGCAGAGCATGGGAATCTGCAAAGTCCTTGATTTAATGTAAGCACTACTTAGCAACAACTACAACATCACTGTGTTATCAACATTCTTCTCATATAAGGTCCAATACACAGTACTATGCCAGCTACTAGGAAGAAAATTAACTCTATCCCAGCCAAAACCAGGACACACATCCACTTGAAACATTTGTATAAAAACATACACTAACCTTTTCCAGATACTGTATTTGCTATGAAAGCTTACAGTAAAGTTTTGAAACAATGTGAGTTTGGACAATTAGAAATTATATAGAAGTTCATTTATTCTGTATTTATTCTGTATTTAAATCGCTATCAATGATCATAAACCAACCAACAAGAAATAGAACTTCAGGATGTCTTAATACTTCGAATGCATCAGTCTAGAGATTAGCATGTCATCTGTTAAAATTAAAAATAGTATATATTCCAATATGATTTCATTTATTACTGTTATTTTACTAGTAAACTATGAACAACAATATGTTTCAATATAAGGACAAAAAAAATACAGTAATTCACACAGCTGCAGTTCTGCTGACAAATGATCAATGTGGAGCCATGTAACAGGGTCAAAGAAGTTATTTGAAGGTGATAATACAAACACCTAATAAGTCATGTTATAAATAACAGAAAGACTTTCAGGTTAAAGTGCAGTCAGAAAATTGTACTAAATGATTTGTCCCTCTTCATTTTAAGCAGCTGAAAATTTTAAGACTGTATAAAAAAAGCAAGAATACAAACCAACATTTGAAGCACCATTCATGTAGCACACTTTAGAAAATTTCAGAGAGAAAATTTTGGCAGAACACTGTTTTCAGTTTCTTCACTATCTGTGTGATCAATATACTATCAGTCCTCAAGAAAATAAACTATATTGTAAATAAAATTGTTTATTGTTTAACAACTAACTGCCTTTGAATATTCCTGCACACTGAGATTTATATTACATTAATATCCACAATATTCCTTCCAGAATAAGGAATATTACTGGTTTAGAAAGTATAGCTAGTCCTTTAAGAAATTGTTGCTACTTATATCACAATCTCCAAATTGGATCCATTCCTTGATATAGGAATCTATATGGACAACCTGTGTGCATTGATGTTTAAATCAAGACCCACTCCCTTATTAGATGACAATTAAGGTTTTCTTATGCAAGGGAAATTACCATCTGTTGAACTTTAAGCAAAGCAGTCAGATGTGGAAAAACACTTCAGACTAATCACTTCAAATATGTGTTGTTCTTAGGGTAAGTGAAAAAGGACAAGGACCTTTATATGCTTTTTTCAGTAGCACTCCAGGAGAATTTAGTCTTTGTGAACATAAGCAATGATGATCATTAAGTAGCTCCAGACATTTCATAAATTTTCCTCAATGCCAGTTAAATAAAGATCAGTAATCATTTCCATGACAACTAATTAGTCTGTTTTATGTCAGTGAAATTCAGAATGTGTATAAATGTTGAAATCTGATCTGATAATGAGTTGATAAAAGGGAATTGCAAAAAAAAAAAAAAAAGTATTTCTTCAGTTAAAAGTTTTTCAAAATCAAAACATGGGAATGGGAACAACAGAAAAGATGCATTACTTTCTCTGTGTAATAGTTTGTGTATTCAAACAGGTGGCTAATCCCAACCTGTGTTTGCCATCGACAAGGCAGAAAGAAAAGGAATTTCAAGATTTTACAAACAACAGAAAGAGATTAATGCATATGAAAATCACCCACTCTGACTGTGGCACCACTAACAAGATCATAACATGGAAAGAACACAACACTACAGAAAACATAAGTGGCTTTCTAGTTAACAGTTACTAGTAAGGGAGAGAGGAGGGAGAAATAATTAGGGCAATGATACTTCAAATAGCAAGTAAGGATATAAAACCAACAGAACAAGGTCCAATATGGAAGGGATGAACGGATATGCTATTTCTCTGGGAAGAGGCGTCAGGTTGTTAAGCTGAAGAACCTGGGAAGTTAAAAAAGAGGAAAAAGATAATATAAAGTGATGAAAATCATATGATCAGGGCTGCTTAGGGCACCTCTCAAGCAGTCTTCCACATGATGACTGCTATTTGGAGCAGAACATTAAATCTGTTGTTAATCCAACAATATGTACGTCTTACTTTTTCTTTACAGTCAAGGGGACTTGGAATGCTAAAATTAGTGAGGAAAAACCCAGAGGAAATAGACTGGACATCCTGACATTCCGACCCTCTATAGAACCAGCATGGCTCTAGAAGGCGATGTTTAAGTCAACATGCCAATATATGTATTTGCTTTATGGTAGATAAGATAAAATAACTGCAATAATTTTGAGTGGGCCCCTCACTACAAGAAAGACGTTGCACTGCTGGAACATGTCCAGAGGAGAGCCACAAAGCTGGTGAGGGGCCTGGAACGCAAGTCATATGAGGAGCATCTGAGGGAACTGGGGTTGTTTAGTCTGGAGAAGAGGAGGCTGAGGGGAGACCTTATCGCCCTCTACAACTACCTGAAAGGAGGCTGTAGCGAGGTGGGGGTTGGTCTCTTCTCCCTGGTAATGGACAATAGGACGAGTGGAAATGGTCTGAAGCTGTGCCACGGCAGCTTTAGGTTAGACATTAGAAAAAATTCTTCACAGAAAAGGTTGTTAAGCATTAGAACAGGCTGCCAGAGAAGTGATCGAGTCCCCATCCCTGGAGGTAGATGAGGTGCTTAGGGACATTGTTTAGTGGTGAGATGCAGTGCTAGGTTAACGGTTGTACTTGATCTTAAAGGTCTTTTCCAACTTAGACAATTCGATTTGATTCGATTCGATTCTATTCTAAGTTATAAATGAAGGCAAAATTCAGAACCCCAAAATTAATCCAAGTATTTCACTACCGTGAAGAACATTTTTCATCTACAGAGGCAAAGTCCCTGTCCAAATATCCTGTCTGCACTCATCCAAATACCAGCCACCACTAAATCCCATGCCTGACTTGAGTCTGTGAAATAATAGACAGAGGAAATAGAACTGAACTCCTGTAAATGCTCGCCACGTTTTTCATGGATGTCTCTGTGTATATGAACTAGTAGTTTTAATATGTGCATCTCCATCTGAATTAAAGGAGTGATAATACACCTGATAGCATTATTAAGTTCTTGTCTTGGTCAATCAGTATAAAAAAAAATGATCACACATCTCTCAGAACACAGTCAGGTCCTTATTTAAATAAAGTAAAACAAAAGCTGTTCTGCATAAACGCAGGGAAGGATAAAAAACCAAAACGAAAATATAGCTGGAGGGATGCTTGTTTTAATCAGGTAAGGAAGACTGGCTGTTAGAACAAGGGGAGATGAGCATAGGAGAAAATTATGACAGCTGACAAATTAATCCAATTCAAAAGCTGCTCTCTAAACTAATCATATTTTTTTCTTCTCCCTTGGTTTTTAATGCAGCAGAAAAAAAAAAAAACAACCAAACAAGAAACCATGAATTAAACCACATTAGGAGAATACGAGGAAGCCAGAGGTGCTTAGGCTGTTCAGATCACATTCAACTGTAACCATAACCATTATAACAAAAATAGCAAGTCTCCATTATCAAAACAATTTTCTCATTTGAGAAACTCTTTTCTCTTTCTCTTTTTTTTGGAGCAAATATATGTGATTATTTTCATAGCAACTGAAGATGAAATATTCATATCACCTATACTTAAACCAAGGTTTTCTCATTCCAGTGAATGTTATTCTCTGACTTGACAGAGCAAAATTTTCTATAAACCAGAATGGTTACAGATTAAGATTTCTCCTAAGCATTCTTTCTGTGTCTCACCCATCTATTACACTATAGTTCTGCTGTGGATTGGAAAACTGCAATTTGCTTGTTTGTCTTTTTCATTTTAAATTAATCTACCCTCCATCACTGCACTTGAGCACAAATGAGAACAGTGCTTCCAGAGAAGGCATCCTAGCTTAGCTATGACTGCATGATTAATTTTTTAACTGAAACAACTGAGAACAAGGAGAAAATCAAAACAGTTTAAAGGAAGTGTCTCAAATAAACATTTAATTTAGAAGATGACAGAAAGAAGTGTATACAGAGTCTCAAAACAAGCACTGGGAAAATTCACATGAAAGGGACTTGAGAAACTCATTTATAAAACAAATCATACAAATCCCAACAACTAACAAACCTAAAAAACTAACAGATAAATCTAGGGTGTCATGCAATTAGGTTGTAATGAGAGTAATTTAAAAAAAAAAAAAAGTATATTTTTCCAAACTCAAGACCCTTTGAACTGTCATTGCTGGCTGGTGTTGGAGTCAGCTTTTAAAATAAGAATATGGAAAAATAATACAAAAGAAAAAAAATGGTGTTTGAACAGCTTATTTCTACAGTGCCACAGAGTTTGTATATTATGGTGCACTTATGTTTTATATTAGCGTCACAGAGCTCTAGTCTTTGATCAGGACTCCATTGGTTCAGGCTGCACATTAGTTTACACAGAAAAAAAGTTATCTGCCAAAGGTTAAATAACATGGAGTTTACAAGAAAAAAATAATTCATTTTATTAGACAAGCTTATGTATATGTTTCCTAAGACATTCACGAAAATCAAAGGACAAATATCAGAGGGCATATACCTTTCATGATCTGGAGCCCTCATCTCATGAGATATCTGGCTTTAGAAATGCTAGTATTGAACATGTCACATTTCAGTCTAATGGAACAAAACACTGATATGGTATAATGTTACATACAATGTACAGTACTAACTTTATCAGCTACTGAAAAAAATGGTTATATACAAAAAGGTTTTGTTAGGTATGTCTTACCTTTAATTAATATAAAGCAACTTTTCATTAATGATTGTCCATGAAGTCAGTCTATTTTCTTCTCTCGTATTTTATTACTATTGCCTTTCAGTTTTTATATATCACATCTCTTCATAATTTCCTGTGCTCTCATTATCTTTATGTTCTTCAACTTTTTCCTCACTTCTGATGTCTTCATCATTCTGAATTTCTTCTTCTAATTCATAAAAATCATCTTCTATACTGTCTGTGGGATTTGAAAAATAGCATTTCTTAAACTTCTTTGCTACAACTTCCACATTTGTCTCTCTCTTCCTTTTTAATCCAATGATAAAACCATGTGGCCCAAAGTTCCTTCATTTCCTTGCAGGGGTTAAAGCAGGATCTTATGCCAATATCTATTTTGATTATAAAGACCAAATGGTCTGCTGTATAGGGGACCTGTAGTTGTAACATCTTTCCTCCTACTGTGACAAGATCAGTATTCCTTTCTCTAATAATATTCTTCACTGATGATGACAGATATTCTTTGAATCTTCTAGGACAAGCATTCCTCTTTTTCTTAGCAGCATACATCTCCTACTCCAAATGACATTCAGGCAATCCTTCACTAAATTTGTAGATATTCATGCTCATTTTGAAACTTGACAACTATTCCAGTAGGCAGTTGTTCCTTTGGCATTGTTTTATGCACCAAGATATTATACGGTGGCAATTTTATACTGTCTGTTGACACTGCCAACATTAGTCATGTGCATTTTTTTATTTTCTATATTTTTATTATGATGTTTTTTATGCCTTCTTCTTCAACAATGCAACTTGGTATTTCAGCTGCATTACCCATTTGACTAAGCAGATAGTCATGGTCTTTACATAATCCAGTCATAACTGCTGGAATGCAATGAGCTTTTTGGTGAAGTTAGAAGGCAGATGTTGGCAAAGTAAAGTTCTTTCCCAAAGGCAAAAAATATGAAAACACATCTTTCCTATTCAGCTCGACGGTCACTTGCCTTCTTGCTCTAGTATATTTTCTGCTTATGGTATTTCTTGATCTTTCAGCTTGATGATTTCCCATGGAACTGGGCTTCATCTCTTGTTTGAACATGTACAAATTCCACAACTTGGAGTAACAGAATTGTAGTATCATTCAGTTTGGAAAGTACCATCTAGTCCACCTTTCTACTCAGAATATGGCCACCACTAAATTCAGACCAGATTTTTCTTCTATCTCCTATAAGCATTCTTTTCTGAGTCCATTAAATTATTTCTGAATCATTAACACATGAATGCTCTTGTTTTGACTGTTTCCATCTTCACACTTATGTGCCCATCTTGTTACATTTCCTCTCATCCTCAAAATTATTAACTTTTTTCATACATTATCACCATGAGTATAAAATTTGAACTATAACATCTCCTTATGCTTTTTGATAGTTGGATTTCTCACCTCCAAACCATCTGCCATTTGATAATTTTTGGTAAAATTCAAGAAGACTCATAAAACTACCAAAATCACAATGGAATTCTCTGAGCTACAATAAACCACAGTTTTGCAAGGAGGAGAGAGAAACAGTAGTAATCAATTGCTCTTACTGTATCATTATTCAATTTCAGGCTGCTTTAAAGTATTTCTTTTCCAGCCAATCCAGCCAGTAAGTCAGCTTCATTGGGGGCCCAACTTAAATGCCTCTATGCAAACACCTGTAGCGTGGGCAATAAACAAGAGGAGTTAGAGATGTATGTATGCCTACAGGGCTATGGTCTTCTTGGCATCACAGAGATTTGGTGGGATGGCTCCTATGACTAGGGTTTTGGAATGGAAGGAGACAGGCTCTTTACTGAGGACAGGCAGGAGAGACCAGGAGGAGGGCTGTATTGGGTCTGGATGAGATGGAGCTAATTTTCCCCATAATAACCCTCATAGTACTGTGCTTTGTATTGGTAGCTAGAAAGGTGTTGATAATACACCAGCATTTTGGCTACTGCTGAGCAGTGCTTGCACAATATCAAGGCTGTCTCTCCAATATATCCTCCCCTCACCAGTAGGCTAGGGGTGGGCAAGATCTTGGGAGGGGACATAGCCAGGACAGCTGACCCAAACTGACCAAAGGGATATTCCATACCATATGACATTGGCTCAGCAATAAAAGCTAAGAGAAACGAGGCGGGGTGGGGGTGGGGGTGGGGTGGGAGTGGGGTGGGCATTTGTTACTTACGACATTCGTCTTCCAGAGTAACTGTTACACATACTGAAGCCCTGCTTCCGAGGAAGTGGCTGGACATTGCCTGCTGATGGGAAGTAGAGAATAAAATCCTTGGTTTTATTTTGCTTCCATAAGTGGTCTTTGTTTTTGTTTTCATTAAACTGCCTTTCTCTTGACCCATGAGGGGGGGGGGTGTCCCATCTTATTTCCACCCCACCCCCATCCTGATGAGGAAGGGAGTGATAGAGTGCTTTGCTGGCACCTGGCATCCAGCCAAGGCCAACCCACCACAGTCCATTTCGGAACCCAATGTGGAGCACAAGAAAATGGCAGTTTTATATTAAGTGTGCTATAGCTGTAGTAGTTATTTAGTGGCAAGCTCTGGTGTGGGTCATAGTGTTTGTTGGTTGTACTGCTTATCGCTTTATTTTGCTGACCTGGGAACATATTAATAGAAATAATGGCTATGTGCTTTGCCCTGGCGTTGATGGCCTTACTGGGCTGGGGGAGCTATCTTGTAGGAAGGATCATCTCCCTAACCAGGACTCATGTGGTTGATTTTATAATGCAGGATCCTGTGGTTCTTGCTTACCCTGACACAGCCAGTAACCGAGCCTACGAGGGGAGGTGCCTTACTTGACCTGCTGTTTACAAACAGAGAAGGACTGCTGGGAGAGGTGGTGGTCAGAGGCTGTCTTGGCCTTAGCAACTGTTAAATGATGGAGTTCTCGCTTCTTGATGAAATAAGGAAAGGGTTCAGCAAAACCACCACCATGGGCTTCCAGAGGGCAGACTTTGGCCTGTTCAGGACACTGGTTGAGAGAGTCTATTGGGAGGCAGTCCTGAAGGGAAAAAGGGTCCAGGAAGGCTGGGGATTCTTCAAGAAGGAAGCCTTATAGGCACAGGAGCAGGCTGTTCCCATGTGCCATGAGATGAATCGATGGGGAAGAAGACCGGCCTGGCTGAACAGGGAGCTTTTGCTGGGACTTAGGATAAAAAGGAGAGTTTACCACTTTTTGAAGAAGGGGCAGGCAACTCAAGAAGAGTACAGGGAACTCATTAGGTCATATAGAGAGAAAATTAGAAAGGCAAAAGCCCAGCTTGAACAGAACCTGGCCACTGTTGTAAGACATAATAAATATTTTGTTTTACAAATACATTAACAGCAAGAGAGCCAGGGAGAATCTCCATCCTCTACTGGATGTGAGGGGGAACACTGCCATCAAGGATGAGGAGAAGGCTGAGGTATTTAATGCCTTCTTTGCCTCAGTCTTTAATAGTCTGACCAGTTATCCCCAGGGTATTCGGCCCCTTTTAGCTGGAAGACAGGGATGGACACCTTCTAGACAACCTGCCTAGTGGATGAGGGAAAGGCTGTGGATGTGGTCTACCCGGACTTCAGCAAAGCCTTTGACACAGTTTCCCACAGCATTCTCCTAGAGAAGCTGGCAGCTTATGGCTTAGACGGGTGTGCTCTTCTCCACGTAAAAAACTGGCTGGATGGCTGAGCCCAGAGAGTTGTGGTGAATGGAGTTAAATCCAGTCGGCAGCCGGTCACAAACGGTGTTCCCCAGGGCTCAGGTTTTGGGACAGTTCTGTTTAATATCCTTACAAATTATCTGCATGAGAAAATTCAGTGCACCCTCAGTAAGTTTGCAGATGACACCAAACTGGGTTCAAGTGTCAATCTGCTTGATGGGAGGAGGGTTCTGCTGTGGGAAACTGAACAGCCAGCTAATTGTCTCAAAGCTTGCTCCTTTGTGTGCTTAACTGAGATCAGCATTGCCACAGGCAAGGTGGCTTGAAGCGTGTGCCTTAGGCATGAAGCCTATAAAAGTCCACTGTCTTGCTATCACTGAAGACCTGTGGGACCACGGTCGCCTTGGGAGACCACCAAAGACCCTATGCAGTCACTGAACCCCCATTGTGTGATCACCCACCACCAAAGACCCCAGAAGCACTGACCCCCAGGATGCTGTGGATCCATGGTGGTCACTACCTACACTCTTCCACCTGGACTGCTCACTTAATTTCCTGTCTTTCCTTCCTTCCTTTCTCATCACTGCTTTCTCTCTTTCCCCCAAA
>JADKXX010001651.1:0-11188 GCA_017310255.1 Butorides virescens | reverse complement strand
CTTTCCTTCCTTCCTTTCTCATCACTGCTTTCTCTCTTTCCCCCAAAGAGTTAATAAACAAGTGGACTTATGACATCTGACCTTGTTTGTGTCTTGATTTCGCTCTAAGGGATAGAATCTGAAAGGAGAGGTTGTTCTAGCCACCCTTAGCCTCCCAGTCTCATCTGAGGTCAGAAAGCAAGGGGGCGTTCCTCTCACCTCGAAAATTTGGATCCTAACAAATGAGTTAATGATAACTTCCTTCTCCACATGATAGAAGAGCCACCAAGGAGCAGTTCTATGCTGGACCTTGTTCTCACCAGCAATGAGGAGCTGGTGAGGAGTGTAAAGCTCAAGGGCAGCCTTGGCTGCACTGGCCATTAAATGGTGGAGTTCAAGATTCTTAGGGCACTGAGGAGAGTGCACAGCAAGCTCACTCCCCTGGACTTCAGGAGAGAAGACTGATGTCTTCAGGCATCTGGTTAGTAGAGTAACATGGGATAAAGCCCTGGAGGGAAGAGGGATCCAAGAAAGCTGGTTAATATTCATGGATCACCTCCTCCAAGTTCAGGACAAATGCATCCCAAGAAAGAGGAAGTCAGGCAAAAATGCCAGGAGGCCCACATGGATGAACAAGGAGTTCCTGGACACACTGAAACACACAGAGAAAGCCTGCAGAGGGTGGAAGCAAAGATCCCTCAGGGGTCCGTACTGGGACCGATGCTGTTTAATATCTTCATCAATGAGATAGACAATGGGATTGAGTGCACCCTCAGCAAGTTTGCAGATGACACCAAGCTGAGCACTGCAGTTGCCATGCCTGAGAGACGGGATGACATCCAGAGGGACCTGGACAAACTTGAGAAGTGGACCCATGTGAACCTCATGAGGTTCAACAAGGCCAAGTGCAAGGTCCTGCACCTGGGTCGGGGTAACCCCCGGTATCAATACAGGCTGGGGGAAGAAAGGATCGAGAGCAGTCCTGCCGAGAGGGACTTGGGGGTACTGGTGGATGAAAAGCTGTACATGAGCCAACAATGTGTGCTGGCAGCCCAGAAGGCCAACCGTACTCTGGGCTGCATCAAGAGAAGTGTGGCCAGCAGGTCGAAGGAGGTGATCCTGCCCCTCTACTCTGCTCTGGTGAGACCTCACCTGGAGTACTGCGTCCAGCTCTGGAGCCCTCAGCACAAGAAGGACATGGAACTGTTGGAGCGGGTCCAGAAGAGTGCTACTAAAATGATCCGAGGGCTGGAGCACCTCTCTTATGAGGACAGGCTGAGAGAGTTGGGCTTGTTCAGCCTGGAAAAGAGAAGGCTGCAGGGAGACCTGATTGCGGCCTTTCAATACCTAAAGGGGACCTATAGGAAAGATGGGGAAAATCTTTTTAGTAGGGCCAGCTGTGACAGGACAAGGTGTAGTGGTTTTAAACTGAAGCAGGGTAGGTTTAGATTGGATCTAAGGAAGAAATTCTTTACAGTGATAGTGAAACACTGGAACGGGTTGCCCAGAGAGGTAGTGGAGGCCCCATCCCTGGAAACATTCAAGGTCATGTTGGACAGGGCTCTGAGCAACCTGATCTAGATAGCAGTGTCCCTGCTGACTGCAGGGGGGTTGGACTCGATGACCTCTAGTGGTCCCTTCCAACCCAAAACATTCTATGATTCTATAGGCAACCTGGGCACAATACAGAGAAATTGTCCAAGCATTCAGGGATCAGGTTAGGGAAGCTAAAGCCCAGATAGAATTAAGTCCAGACAGGGATGTCAAGGGCAACAAGAAAAGCTTCTATAAGTACATCGGTGGTAAAAGGAAGACTAAGGAAAATGTCGGCCTTCTCCATAAGGAAACGGTAGACCTGATTACCCAGGATATGGAGAAAGCTGAGGTACTCAAGAACCTTTTTTGTCTCAGTCTTCACCAGAAGTGCTCAGGCCACACCAGCCAAGTCACAGAAGGCAAAGGAAGGGACTGGGAGAATGAAGAACTGCCCACTGTAGAAGAAGATGTTCGAGACCATCTAAGGAAGCTGAAGGTGCACAAGTCCATGGGACCTGATGAGATGCATCCATGGGTCCTGAGGGAACTTACAGATGAAGTTGCCAAGCAACTATCCATCATATTTGAGAAGTTGTGGCAGTCTGAATCTCCCACTGTCTGGAAAAGGGGAAACATAACCCCCATTTTTAAAATGGGAAAAAAGGAAGACCTGGGGAACTACAGGTCAGTCAGTCTCATCTCTGTGCCCAGCACAGATCATAGAAAAAATTCTCCTGGAAAATATGCTAAGGCACACAGAAAAGAAGGTGATTGGTGTCATCAAACATGGCTTCACTAGGAGCAAATTGTGCCTGACAAATTTGGTGACCTTCTATGATGGGATTAGAGTATTGGTGGATAAGGGAAGCCCAACTGATGCCACCTACCTGGACTTCTGCAAAGCATTTGACATTGTCCTGCACAAGATCCTTGTACGTAAATTGGAGAGACATGAATTTGATGGATGGACCACTCTGTAGATAAGGAATTGTCTGAATTGTCACACTCAAAATGTTGCAGTCAATGGCTTGATGTCCAAGTGGAAACCAGTGATGAGTCATGTTCCTCAGGAGTCAGTATTGGGATTGGCACTGTTTAATATCTTTATTGGCAGCATGGACAGTGGGATTGAGTGCACTCTCAGCAAGTTTGGTGATGACACCAAGTTGAGTGGTGAAGTTGACATGCTGGAGGGAAGGGTTGCCATCCAGAGGGACCTTGACAGGCTTGAGAGGTGGGTCTGTGTGAACCTCATGAAGTTCAACAAGGCTAAGTGCAAGGTCCTGTACCTGGGTTGGGGCAATCTGAAGCACAAATACAGGCTTGGTGGAGAATGGATTCAGCGCAACCCTGAAGACAAGCACTTGGGGATGTTGGTGGATGAGAAGCTCAACATGAACAAGCAACATGTGCTTGCAGCCCAGAAAGCCAACTGTATCTTGGGCTATGTGAAAAGAAGCATGACCAGAAGGTTGAGAGAAGTGATTCTCCCTTTCTACTCTGCTCTCGTGAGACCCTACCCGGAGTACTGTGTTCAACTCTGGAGCCCCCAACATAAGAAGGACATGGACCTCTTGAACCATGTCCAGAGGAGGGCCACGAAGATGATCAGAGGGATGGAAAACCTCTCCCATGAAGGCAGTCTGTGAGAGTTGAGGTTTTGCAGCCTGGAGAAGAGAAGGTTCCAGAGAGACCTTACAGGAGCCTTCCAGTACCTGAAGGGGGCCTACAATAAAGCTTTTTTAAAAAGGCATGTAGTGATAGGATAAGGAGTAATGGCTTAAACTGAAAGAAGGTATATTTAGAATAGATATAAGGCAGAAATTCTTCACTGTGAGGGTTGTAAAGCACTGGAACAGGTCACCCAGAGAAGTTGTGGATGCCCCATCCCTGGGAGTGTCCAAGGCCAGGTTGGATGGGGCTTTGAGAAACCTGGTCCAGTGGAAGGTGTCCTTGACCATGGCAGGGGGGTTGGAACTAGATGATCTTTAAGGTCACTTCGAACCCAAACCATTCTATGATTACCAATAGGAGAGCTTCTACACTGCACATATTACCATACTGACCATAAAAAACATGACCCCAAATTCAAGAGTGCCTCCAGATTTTTAAGTTAAATTGCTTTCAAAAACTACCTTCATCTTCCTTTTAGGAAAATAGAGTTTTTATTAATTTATATTGGCATGTTTATATTGGTTCCACTGTTTTGTGCCTATGCTAAAATTTTACTGGCCCCCTCAGAGCTAGTCTTTTTCACACACATTTCTTCCTCACACTACTCAGCCTTCAAATTCACTCCTGTGCAATGTTTCTGGGGATGTTTTCTACCCTTCTTTAGATGCAGATTTGGGACACAGTGCTTTCTTGCAATGAATTATGGTATTGGACATTTAGCATTGTCTATCCAGTATCTAGAATGAAAACACAACAGTTAGTGCTGTCGAGACTCTAGTCCTGAATCAGAGCCAGACATGTTGTGGAACACATCTATGCCATCCTGAGTCAGATTTATGGAGGTGTCTGTTATGAAGTGAACAGGAACAAGACAAGTATATTGAAACTGCTTTTTCAGAGAAAGTCACTATTCCTTTCGGGCCACACATATTAGTATCACAACCTACCACAATATCTGTGTGTCCTGGTTTTAGCTGAGACAGAGTTGATTTTCCTGGTAGAGCTGATAGAGCACTGCGTTCTGGATTTAGTTTGAGAAGAATGTTGATAACACACTGATGTTTTAGTTGTTGCTAGGTAGTGTTTAGACTGGCCAAGGACTTTTCAGCTCTCAGCTCTGCCAGGTGCACAAGAAGCTGCAAGGGGGCACAGCCAGGACAGCTGACCACAGCTGGCCAAAGGAGTATTCCATACCATATGACATCATGCTTAGTATATAAGCCGGGGGAAGAAAAAGCAGGGGGGGACATTTGGAGTGATGGTGTTTGTCTTCCCAAGTAATTGTTACCTGTGATGGATCCCTGCTGTTCTGGAGATGGCTGAACACCTGCCTGCCCATGGGAAGTGGTGAATGAATTCCTTGCTTTGCTTTGCTCGTGTGCATGTTTTTTGCTTTACCTGTTAAACTGTCTTTACCTCAACCCACGAGTTTTCTCACTTTTACTCTTCTGATTTTCTCCCCCATCCCTCCATGGGGGGAGCGAGCAACTGTCTGTGTGGTGCCTAGTTGTCAGCCAGGGTTACACTACGATGCTCTGTATGCATGTTTCAGTATGGGCAACAAAGGGACATGCAAGTTATCTAGGTTTACCAGCTCTTTAGTCTGCCATGGATATAGTTCCAGAATACTACAAGGTTTCCATGGCAGAGGAGATGCAACTTTGAGATTTGTAAAAGGCAAGTTCATCTCTTCCTTGACAGGGACTTCAAGAACAATAGCTAGATTCTTGTGAGAGAAAGAAACTCAAGTCTTCCCTAAAAAACTTTCTAAGAGCTAAGATCTGATGACAGGAGCATAATTTACAAAGTCTCTGGGAATACATCAGAATTCATAGAAGCAGGGTTTCCATTTGCCACATTGTTATCCTAGTGTAAACACTCACCACTCTACTTGAGTTGCTGAAAGATTACAAAGATTAATTCTTTCTCTCTCAGTTTTGTTCCCCCCCCCCCCCCCCCGATAAATTTTGATCCATGAATAAGGTATTCAACCTCTATGAGATGATCAGGCAGGCTTCTCTCAGGTGACTGTGCTCCCAATTAAGAGTAATTTGAAAATAATTTTTTCTCCTAAGTGTAGCCTAGAAGATATAATTTTTACTATTACAAGACCACAGTCTGTGATAATGTATTGGTCAAATGAGTACTGCCTACCCTTTTGTAGCTGCAGATTTATGACTGCTGCCTGTGGCAACAGCCTGACAGACCAAGGACCTCCCTGTCAGACAAAAAATAGCCCTTTGTTTCATGGGCAGGGGTGGGGGTTACCAATAAAGGCAACTGGCAGAAGAGAGAAATACAGAAATAGCTCCAAGACTTAAGAGGATGGAAATCCCACCTCTAACATCAAACTCCTCCTAACAACAAATTCAGTAACCTTGACAACTCACTGTAACACCTGCCTATTCTTCTTTAGGTTGTAATGCTAAATCTCCAGCACTAAATTGTTTTATTGTTTTAAATAAACACATATTGAAGTGACTATGTAAGACTATAAAAAGGCATTATAAGCAATCTGCCCCTGTTGACTGCATCCTTGCAGGCACATCCTACTTCTTGGCTCAATTTCAGCCAAGACATTATTTTTCTGGGTCTCAGCAGGCACTCTTGTTTTCTTCATAGGAAGGTTCTTTCCATAATCTCTAAGGTTTGACCAATCTGTTCACTGTTTCTCACAGGAGTCTCTCTGTCGCCATGTGATCTGCAAACTCCAGTTCTTGCTTTAACTCTTCTTCTTCTCCTTCATTCAGCTTCTCACTCCAGGCTCTGGAACAGTAGTCATTCTGGCTCTGTTACTGTCACTGTAAAGGAAAAAAATATGCAAAGAAATCAGACACTGTCAATCGGAGGCATTCTCTGAGACCAGCATGCTTCTGCCTATTGGTACATCTCAGAGCAGGATCTACACCAATGATACAGCTGCTTTTGAGCCTCTCTGAGGAGGCTTATTCTAGACAAGATGTGGTGTAATGCTCTCTTTCACTACTCTGCTTGTCAAAAATGTCTTCCTTGAGATTGAAGGCCATGGTTAAACCCTAACTCAATTTCTAGCAGTCCTTGGAGGGAATGGGAAAAGTTAATGTACAAGAAAGAATACGAAAACCCGTAAGTGATGTGAAGCCTGCCTAGAGTCTCAATGCATCACTGAGAACAGACTGAATAGGTGCATTTGTCAATCTCTTAAATGTTTTGTTCAATAGCTTCTTTTGTGCATACACTATTTTACCTGCTGCTTCAGACTTTCTGAAAAATATAAAAAAGAAGGCAAAACTAAACCAAAAAATGCGTTAAAATATTTCCCATCATTGTTTCCCCAACCAGAACTAGCCCAGAGGAGTAAATTTTTAACTTCTTCACTTTCTCTCGCATGCTTTGTCATTTTTCATTGACCAGTACTCTGAAGATATATTTATATTTACCTGCTTGAATATACAAAGTGTGTGCAGGGACACCAGAGCCTATTATCCTTACTGGGCACCTCTTGAAGGCAATTCCAGTTTGTGACCCATGTCCAGATTTCTTTCCACAGAAACAAAGAGTTACATTGTGTAGGTGAGTTCAGGTTTTTCTGAGTAACACGTATAGATAAGATGTGGATGGTGTGTGAACCCAAGGCCTGGGCTGGAATTTAGAAGGTCACTAGCATATCTCTGGATGTAATTGTTTCTCAAAACCAGCACCTAATCCATTAGGTCATATGTTTTAAAAACTGCTATTGTTACAAAATGAACACAACTAGACATTTTTTTAAATGTATTTGCATAAAGAGAAAGAATCAAAATCACGTGCATAATTACAATTTTGAGCAGTATCTTATTGTGAAAGAGAGAGGTGATATTGATGTTGCCCTCTAGGTCATGTGATAAGCAGGCAACTTAACCAAAAGTATCAAATAAAATTCTCTAGATAAAACCAGTATTCCATTAAAGGCCATGAAGTTAATGCTGCTAGTCTAGGCTAGGTGCATTTGGTGATATATTAAAAGGTATATCGGACAATGAAAACTTAGTGGTAGTCAAGGCTTGTCTTTTGCTTTTCATTTCCCGCAAACCAATTACACGTATAAACATAACACAACAAATGTACACAACAAAATTAAGGGCTGAGCTTCAGGCTTCGTTGGAAATACACATTATAAACCTTATAATCTTATAATAAGTTAGGGTTTTTAGCCCCTTAGTCATTTTTGTTTATTTTTGCTGAACATCCCAAGGAGTGAGATGCCCAGAACTAAACGCAATATTCCAGATACAGCTTCACCAGAATAATCTGTCTTTCTTATTGTTTTTCCTCTGGAGGTATTATACTACCATCCTCAAAGTTTAATCTCATTTTGTTTTTTCTACCCATATTTATGATCTCTCTAAACCCCTTTAGATTTTTCTCAATGAGCTTGGAAGGATCAACCAATTTAACACTATGTGATTTTATTTCCAGTTCTGCCTGATTAACAAGTTAACAAAAACTAAATCTAGTAATGGTGGTGTTGTAGAACCTTAGTGAACACACTTTCATAACTATTTTACACAGTGCAATTTATCCTTTGCATGTTTCATACAATTTCAATACATATGTTGATAACTCAAGGAAAAATTAATTTCATAAGTCTGATTTTGTGAGGTATAGTACAAAAAATATTACCAAATTCCAAATCTTTGTCTATTTTACAACTGGCCAGAGGAAGAAGCTGATCTTTAACAAGCATACAACAAATAAGCATCAAGCTCATATATCTTAGCTACGTAATTTGAAAGACGTTCAAAAAAATTTCTGTATGCTGTTCGTATTTACTAGAGTATATAGAGTATATACACTCATAGGTTGTGCTTTTCATTGGTTTTTATTAAAATAGTTTCTCTCACTCTCCTTAGATCTCTATATATGTGTATGCTGATAAATATATAGAGACATATATTAAGACTGGTATTCATCAAGTTCATTTTGTTTCCTGTTGTCAAAAAATTGACAAGTTGCTGTATTTACCATGAAGTACTCAAGCAGCAGTGACAAATGATACTTGGCAATACTGGACTTGTATTAAGATTCTGTGCTTTAGTAAAGGATACTGTCTCCAAGTTCAGAATTTGTTCAGTGTTTCCATATAATATTGTTATAATGAAAGTAATAAAGAAGAATGAAAGTAAGATGTTATATGAACAGCAACATACAGACTTCTGTTCACTTTTTTGTAAGAACCTGCTAGGAAAATAATTCTCCCTTTATAGGTAGTATGCTGCATTGTTGTTGTTGTTTAACCCCAGCCAGCAACTAAGCACCACACAGCCGCTTGCTTATTCCTCCCTGGTGGGATGGGGGAGAAAATTTGAAAAGTAAAAGTGAGAAAACTCACGGATTGAACTAAAGACAGTTTAATAGGTAAAGCAAAAGGTGTGAGTGCAAACAAAGCAAAGCAAGGAACTCATTCACCATTTCCCATGGGCAGTCAGGTGTTCAGCCATCTCCAGGAAAGCAGGGCTCCATCACACGTAACAGTTACTTGGGAAGACAAACACCATCACCCTGAACATCCCCCCTTCCTTCTTACTCTTCCAGCTTTTTATTGATGAGCATGAAATCATATGGTATGGGATATCCCTCTGGTCAGTTGGGGTCAGCTGTCTTGGCTGTGTCCCCTCCCAGCTTCTTGTGCACTCCCAGCCTCCTCACTGGTGGGGTGGTGTGAGAAGCAGAAAAGGCCTTAACTTTGTGTAAGAACTGCTCAGTAATAATGAAAATATCCCTTTGTTATGAGCATTGTTTTCAGCACAAATCCAAAACATAACCCCATAGAAGCTTCAATGAAGAAAATTAACTCTATCCCACACAAAACCAGCACAATTGTCCATTTTTAGTTCCTGAGAAAAATGTGTCTCTAATTCTAAAGAATTTTTCTAAAGCTGCATTTAATTTCCCATAGAAAATCTTATTTAAAACTGTTAAAAAACCCAAACAGCCCATCAAAAAATTAAATAAAATTAGCACAGCTTGAGGGGCATCTCTTGGCAACATAGGTCAGGATACAATGTTTCCTTCCATAACTCTTAAAGAAATGTGGATTTTTGTTCTTCTTACATGGTTTAAGAGCTGAAGAAAAAAAGCTGAGGCAAGATTCAAAAGTATAGGAAGTAAAACCTCAGTCAAGCTAAAGTTTGTGGAAGCCATCATCAATTCTATTAGTCTATTACAAAAAAATTAAAAATATATGTTTTTAATAGATTTATGAAGGAAGCACTACACTACAACCCATGAGAGGATGAATTTAGTTTCACAGTTGGTTTACTGGATCAATTAAGTCATTCAGCACACTTTTTGCACTTCACTTCTCACACCTGTATGATGAAGATAGTAATATTGGTTTGTTTTGTAACCTAAAAAGTTGTTACACTCACACAAAAATTCCCCAGATATTGATATATACAATATCTCCTTTTTGGTATTTTAAAGCAATAAGAAGCTACTTTCTTTAGCAAATTTAACTTTGAAACTACTGATGTAATTAGGAATCCCCTGTGCCTTACTGAAGATTTTTACTGGGCCAAAGCCAAATTGAAACCATGATAATATCTATTTCTTAATTTTCTTTGAATAAAAATTTGGATGTAAATATTTTGAGTAGCAACTGCTGACACTTGGTCTCATTACCAGCTATATCTTCTGTTAATATTAAAAACAGTTAAATTAATGAGAATGTCAAACAATTTTTTAATGTATTTCATAGCTATCGCCTATAAGTGATGACTATTCACTTTTACCTATATGAAGACATACATGAAATATATTCCAATGAAATTGTGGTGGGTTGGTCCTGGTTAGATGCCAGGTGCTCACCAAAGGTGCTCTATCACTCTCCCTACTCAACTGGACAGGGGGAAAAAATTAATGAAAGGCTTGAGGGTTGACATAAGGACAGGGAGAGATCACTCAATATTTACCATCATGGGCAAAACAGACTTGTCTCAGGAAAATTAATTTATTGTCAATCAAATCAGAGTAGGGTAATGAGTAATAAAACCAAATCTTAAAACACCTTCCCTCCATGTTTCCCTTCTTCCCAGGCTCAACTTCACTCCTGATTTTCTCTACCTCCTCAACCCGAGCAACACAGGGAGACGGGGAATGGTGATTGTGGTCAGTTCATTATACTTTGTCTCTGCTGCTCCTTCCTCTTCAGGGGGAGGACTCTTCACACTCCTCCCTTGCTCCAGCATGGGGTCCCTCCCATGGGAGACAGTCCTCCATTAACTTCTCCAACATGACTCCTTCTCATGGGCTGCAGTTCTTCACAAACTCCTCCAACATGGGTTCTTTCTACCGGGTGCAGTCCTTCAGGAACAGACTGTTCCAGCATGGGTCCCCCACTTGGTTACAAGTCCTGCCAGCAAACCTTCTCCAGTGTAGGCTTCTCTCTCTCCATGGGTCCAACATGGGGTCTCCGTGGGGGTGGAGCCTCCTTTGGACACATCCATCTCTGTTGTGGGGTCCTCCACCGGCTGCAGGTGGATATCTGCTCCACTGTGTCCCTCCAGGGGGGACAGCCTGCTTTACCATGGTCTTCACCACAGGCTGCAGGGGAATCTCTGCTCTGGTGTGGCAGCATACTCCGCCCTCATCTCTGACTCCCCCTCCTTTGACCTCTTTCAAGTGATAACCACCTGTGGCAGTGGTGATAGATGCACCTGGTCTGTGTCTGGTCCTGGAGGATGCACCCACTGGATGTGGGGGAGACAGATAACAATGCAATAGCCAAGGGCTATTGTGGAATGTGCCCACCTAAGCACAGTGGTCAGTATGCAGATATGACTATGAGCCAATTATCTTACCCCCATAAATAGTGAGCAGTCCAAGAGCCCTTTGAGCTCTCCTGCACAGCAGCGGGCTGCACGCCAGGATCTCCCCTTGAGCAGGGACGCCTCTCAAGGTTACTCCTCGAGGTTGAGAGATTCCTTACCACGACAGATTCTTGGTAAGTGACTAACAGCATGCTAACTTGGAAATCTTA
>JADKXX010001650.1:0-12055 GCA_017310255.1 Butorides virescens | reverse complement strand
CCACACCTAGACTCCTCTCTGAGGAAGTTTAGAAAGCAAGGGGATCTCTTCTGAACCTCATGACTCAACAGGAGGGTCTCCCTGACAGTCTTGTCTGACCCTGTCCTCTATGCAGTAAATAACAAAGTGTACCTTGCCATCGAATCTCATAAACTATTTTCGCATTTACCACTGAACTTTGTTAACTCACTGTTTTACACCAATAAACCACATTATTTTTGCCTCCCTCTCACTCCATCCGCAACCACCAATATCACGAACAGAGGAATCAATATTATGACTGGAAACTGTTATCAGTTATAAATTCCTTAATATGCTCTGGATAATCTGTTAGTATCTCAAACCCTGTTCAGGCACCAAAAAGGGCTGTTGTGGTTTAGCCACAGCCAGCAACTAAGCACTACACAACTGCTCACTCACCCTCCTCCGCAATGGGATGGGAGAGAATAGGAAGAGTAAATGTGAGAAAACTTGCAGATTGAGATAAGAAAATTTTAATAATTGAAACAAATTTTTTTAAAAAAATATAATCAAAAGCAAAACAATGAGAGAGAGAGCAAAAACCAAAACCCGTGGGAAAACAAGCAATTCAATCACTCACCACTGACAGCCCGTCAGACCACCAGCAGTGATCGCTGCCCCCCAGCCAACTACCCCCAGTGTATATACTGAGCATAATGTCAAATGGTATGGAATACCCATTTGGCCAGTTTGGACCATCTGTCTTGGCTGTGCCCCCTCCCAGCTTCTCGTGTACCTGGCAGAGCATGGGAAGCTGAAAAGTCCTTGACTGGTGTAAACACTACTTAGCAATAACTAAAACATCAGTGTGTTATTAACATTCTTCTCATATGAGGTCCAATACACGGCACTATTCTAGCTACTAGGAAGAAAATTAACTCTATCCCAGCTGAAACCCCTTTATTTATTGCAAGGCCACAATAACATGTCCCCAGGGTCTTCTTTTCTTCATGATGAACAACCCCAACTCTCTCTTATTTTCTTAATAGGAAATCTTTTCCAGCCCTCTGGCAATTTTTGTGATTCTCTGGGCCCACTCTGACAGGTCCATGTCTTTCTTGTACTGCGGGCCCTGAGCTGGATGCAGTACTCCAGGCAGTGTCAGAGGAGAGAGGAGTAGAAGGAGAGAATCACCTCCCTCAACCTACTGGTCATACTGGTTTTTATGCAGCCCAGGATATGGTTGGCACTCATTGCCAGCTCATGTCTAATTTCTCATCCACCAGTAACCCCAAGTCCTTCTCTTCAAGGCTGCTCTCATCCCACTCATCCCCCAGTCTGTATTGATATTGGGGATTGCACTTGGCCTTGTTGAATTTCATGAGGTTCACATGGGCCTTCAAGCCTGTCAAGGTCCCTCTATATAGAATCCCTTCCCTCAGATATATCAACTGCACCACTAAGCCTGGTGTCATCTGCAAATTTGCTAAGGGTGCACTCAATTCCACCATCTATGTCGTTGATGAAGATATTAAACAGTATGGACCCTTGAGCGACACCATCTGTTACTGATTTCCCTTTTGACATTGAGCTGTTGACTGCAATTCTTTCAATATAGCCATCCAGCCAATTCCTTATCCATCTAACAGTCCACCCATCAAACCCATATCTCTCCTATTTAGAGATGAGGATGTTGTGTGGGACTGTGTCAAAGGCCTTACAGATGTCAAGGTAGATGACACCAATAGCTCTTCCATTATCCATCAACACAGTCGCTCAATTATAGAAGGCCACCTGGTTAGTCAGGCATGATTTGCCCTTGGTGAAGTCATGTTGGCTGTTTCTAATCACCTCTCATCTTCCATATGCTTTGACAGCTTCCAGGAGGGTAATCTTTCAGAAGTTCCCTGGGTCCTATTTTAAACCTTTTTAAAAAGTGGGTGTTCTCTTTCCCTTTTCTTCAGTCACTGGGGACTTTGCCTGACTGCCATGACTTCTGAAATATGACAGAGAGTGGCTTGACAACTACATCAGCCAATTCCCTCAGGACCCTAGGATGCAACTCATTGATCCCCATGTGTTTGTGTATTCATCTCATGTACAAAACTTGTCTGAATTTGTTGTCCAATGTGATCATGGCCTTATTAAATATGCCATAATCAATGCTAACAAACTTGTTCAACTATGGAGTCCAAATCTTTCAGAATAATTCTTCACATGGAGTCTCCTCTCACACAGGTAGTGACTAGGGTGCCTACCTCTAATATTACCCTTGTGCTGCCTTTACAGTAATTGAGGGATTTTGTAGGCAACAGAGACACTTTTGTACATTTGTACAGAGACACTCTGTATATTTAATCTGTAATATTTTAGACATCTACTTTTTAATGAGATGAATCATAACCACTAAGTGAATATTGTTCTTTAATATAAGAAGAGACTAATTTACTAATTATTAGAAACTGGGATTCATCTGTCCACACATAGTTCCTTATTGCCACCAGAGATTCTCTGCCATAGCCTACCCTATCCTTATGTCTGTCAAGTGTAACACAGTGCTTGTCATTGGCTTATGTCATTTTGGAACGGCAGCTGGAAGCCAAGAGGGATACCGTAAGGGGTGCCAAATGACATGCATGTGTAGGCCTCTAAATTGAGCTCTGGATGTCAACAATGGGGCAGAGTCCCAACTAGCTAGAGACCAATGTCTGACACTCAAAATGGCTGAAAGCCTCATGCATGTCTCTTTTTTTTCTTGCCTACCTCACAAGGATATTTCAAATACCATACAGTGTGTCAAGTGACACTAAACACCTATATGTAGTCTGAATCAAGCCTTTGAAGTGAGATTAGCCTGTTCATTTAAAAGACCTGCAATATAGGTGTCTACAGGAGTGAAAGGTATACTTCTACTGTAGAAAGAGGTATTCATCTGGCAATATGTAGATGTCTGCTTACAGTGAGCTGAATACTCTGAATTCCTGGTTAATGTCTGCATTAATCAGAACACCAAAGTGTATGTTGTACAAACCAGAATACACCGTGTTGCTATTGTTATGATCAGGCCACAGGTTTTGTATTAACTTTACTCAGACTTCTGGATTCAATCAGGAATTGTCCTCAGTGGCTACTGGTCTATTTTAGCTGAAACTGCAAAATTTGATAGGGGTTATGAAAGGATAAAGAAGGTTATTTTCTACAGACAAAAGCTGACTCTGTGATGATCTGTTTCCTATAGCTTAAGCTAGCAGGCTTATTTTGTTAAAGCTTAGTGTTGATTCTGCAGTAATATGGTTTAATTATACATAATTATACATAATCTAACAAAACTGAGTAATTGTGTAACCAACTTATTGGTCAATAAGAGAAAGAAATTCTGAACAGACTGCTTAAGAACAAGTTAAAACCAGCTTCAGGTGATCCCAGGTACAAGACACAACCCTCCACCACAAATACCATATTACGGCCATTAAAGTGTGCTGACTGTAAACTGCCCCATTCTTGATGAAGAAGAGTTGCACTGTCAACTCTAGAACCCAAAGGGACATGGAAAGGGTAACCGTAACACCAGTGGAAAGGGTATTAATTGCCCTTTAGTCAGTTATACAGGGAAAAGGATAATAAATGCTATTACTAACGAGGCTTCTTAATTTGATACTTTGAAGTATAATTTGAAGAAAGATTTGGAGTATACAGTATTACTATAAATAGACTGGATGTGAATTCTCTATTCAGATTTTATTGAACTAAGAATAAATTGTTGGCTTTATTTGTAAGCTGCTTTTCTTTGACACATGCTGCATGAGAGTTATGCAACATATGGAGGCTTAGATATTTAGTTTACATTTAGCTACTTATATAGTAGACATCTAAATCAGGATGAGCAGAACACCATCGCCTAGAGTTCAGTGAGATTAAGTATACTCCTAATAACAAGGTGATATGCCATATCTTCAATTAATAAAGGGCTAACATCTGCCTTAAGTTCCAGTAATTAAAAAATCACAGAATGGCAAAGGTTGGAAGGGACCTCGGGAGATCATCTAGTCCAATCCTCCTGCTAAAGCAGGTTCACCTAGAGCGGGTTGCACAGGACTTCATCCAGGAGGGTTTTGAATATCTCCAAAGAAGGAGACTCCACAACCCCCCTGTGCAGCCTGTTCCAATGCTCTGTCACCCTCAAAGTAAACAAGTTTTTCCTCATATTCAACTGAAACCTCTTATGTTTTAGTTTGTGCCCATTGCCCCTTGTCCTGTCCCTGAACACCACTGAGAAGAGTCTGACTCCATCCTTGTGACATCCACACTTAAGATATTTGTATGTGTTTGTCATGGGTCCACCGAGCTAGAAAAAATTCACCCTTATGTTGCCAGTACAGATCTACCTGAGCCACTTCAGTCTTAGCAGCCTGATCTACCTGCTGGTTGTTTTGATGTTCTTCAGTGGCCCGACTCTTGGGTACATGAGCATCTACATGACGTACCTTTACAACCAGGTTCTCCACCCAGGCAGCAATATCTTGCCACAATGCCACCTCCCAAACGGGTTTGCCTCTGCGCTGCCAGTTGCTCAGTACTCCTTTTAATGCACCTCAGGATACCATTGGCCTTCCTGGCAACAAGGGCACACTGCTGGCTCATGGTCAGCTTGTTGTCCACCAGGACTCCAAACTCTCCAGGCTGTCCAGGTCCCACTGAATGGCAGCACAGTCTTCCAGTGTATCAATTGCTCTTCCCAGTTCTGTGTCGTAGGTGAACTTGCTGAGGGTACACTCTGTCCTCTCATCCAGGTAATTGATTAATAATTTGAACAAGACCAGACTGAGTACTGAGCCCTAGAGGGCTCCAACTAGACTCTGCACTGCTGATCAGAACCCTCTGAGCTCTGCCATTCAGCCAGTTCCCAATCCACTTCACTGTCCACTCATCCAACCCACACTTCCTGAGCTGGCAGATGGATTCTATCTTTTTTTTGGGAGGGGATTTTTTCACAAAGGAAGAGATACAAATAAAAATGAGAGATATAAATAAAAAGCAGGAAGAAAACATACAAGTATCTGCAATAATTGTACATAACTGAATAAGAAGGCTGAGGGGAAATAACTCTGCTCCACAGTTAAAATTCTCAGAGCTAATGTAGACTAGAAAATTAAACAGTAGCATGCATAGGTATATGACTTAAAGACAGGAAAAATCTAATAATCATTTTTATATGACGGAGTAACGTGTGCAATTATTTAAATAAAAGATTTAGATTGTTGACAGAACTTACACATAGCACTGAAAATTAATGTCACTTTATAAGAAAGATCAATAATGTACAAATTCATTTGGACATGAAAATCAGTGTAAAATGTTAATTTGCAAACACCCTTACACCCATTTATTAATTAACTCCCATGGACATCTCCAAGAACTTTCCTTTTCTTAATTTTGTATTCACAGTCAGATTATCCTTACTGAAATGGAACAAACTCATCTAGGAAAAAAATAATCTTTAAAACAAAAGAATATTGTAAGACCTCAATTGTTGTGTGAAACATTCTTTTCGTTCACAGCTCAAATAACTTGTTTACTAAAGGCTAGTTTCACAGAATTATTATTATATCTTTAAAGAAAATATGTGTTTAAAACATACTAATTCAGTAAGAATACTGAATGAAATTAATTTCATAACATCTTACTATGTTTTTATTGTATATTCCTACACATTTTAGGACAACAGCATTATAGTCACATTTTTGAACTTGCATCTTTCAAAAATTTTAAAAGGCTTAAGAGAATATCCATATTTTTAATGCAAAAGTAAGTTAATGGAAGTGTTAGAATGTCTGCAACCCAACAGCCATTCCTTTACATATATTAAGAGCAAGGTAGCAGATAGTCATTTCAGTGAAGATTAAATTCCATGAGACCATGATTATCCTAAAATTAGTGACATACAAAGCTTCTAATGAACTCAGGCTTACCACAAGGCTTGAATCCTATGAACTGCAACTTACAAGTCAGTAATTGTAAGGAATACAAACCTATGAAGGATGGGAAATTTCTATTTCTAAAATTGCCTTGTAGGATGGGAAAGACAACAGGAAATTATGGCATTGGCTGTCTTATCACACTGCATCTGCTGTATGACCACTTTAAAATGCATGTTCCTGCACCCACAGAAGCTCTTTCAGTTTAACATCACACATTGTTGAATGTTCTCTGCAGCACTGGGTACATCAGAGTTGTGAATAGAGGAATAAATCCTTCCTTTGATAGAGTTCAAATCCCTGAAGTTATAGCCTTTGATAGCAATCCCTAACAAAATAAGTTTGCTTGCTGAGAAATAAAGGCAGATTTTAGCTATATGTTAGATCTTCAGTTCTAAAGATGCATGTTTTCATTGACATATATTAAACTACTTATTATAGCGAGACCGGCAGGCTGGTAACAGCAGATGAGGAGAAGGCTGAGGTACTCAGCAACTTCTTTGCGTCAGTCTTCACTGGCAACCTCTCTCCTCACCCCTCACGAGTTGATGCATGGCATGAGGAGGCCCGGGAGGGCAAAACCCCTCCTGCTGTAGGAGAAGACCAGGTTCGTGACCACCTGAGGAACCTGAATGCACATAAGTCCATGGGACCTGATGAGATGCATCCCAGAGTCCTGAGGGAATTGGCCGATGTAGTCGCCAAGCCACTCTCCATGATATTTGAAAAGTCATGGCAGTCAGGTGAAGTCCCTGGTGACTGGAAGAAGGGCAACGTTGTGCCCATTTTCAAAAAGGGGAGAAAGGAAGACCCTGGGAACTACTGACCTGTCAGCCTCACCTCTGTGCCTGGGAAGATCATGGAACAGATCCTCCTAGAAGCTATGCTAAAGCACATGGAGGCCAGGGAGATAATTCGGGATAGCCAGCATGGCTTCACCAAGGGCAAGTCCTGCCTGACGAACCTGGTGACTTTCTATGATGGTGTGACGACAATAGTGGATAAAGGAAAACCAATGGATGTCATCTATCTGGACTTCTGCAAAGCCTTTGACACGGTCCCCCACAACATCCTTCTCTCTAAATTGGAGAGCTATGGATTTGATGGGTGGACTGTTCGGTGGATAAGGAACTGACTGGATGGTCGCATCCAGAGGGTGGTGGTCAAGGGCACAATGTCCGGATGGAGACCAGTGACGAGTGGGGTCCCTCAGGGGTCCGTACTGGGACCGGTGCTGTTTAACATCTTCATCAATGACTGAGACAGTGAGATCGAGTGCACCCTCAGCAAGTTTGCAGATGATACCAAACTGAGTGGTGCGGTTGACACACCAGAAGGACGGGATGTCATCCAGAGGGACCTGGACAAGCTGGAGAGGTGGGCCTGTGTGAACCTCATGAGGTTCAACAAGGCCAAGTGCAAGGTTCTGCACCTGGGACGGGGTAACCCCCAGTATCAATACAGGCTGGGGGGAGAAAGGATTGAGAGCAGCCCTGCCGAGAGGGACTTGGGGGTGCTGGTGGATGAAAAGCTGGATATGAGCCGGCAATGTGCTCTGGCAGCCCAGAAGGCCAACCGTACTCTGGGCTGCATCAGGAGAAGCGTGGCCAGCAGGTCGAGGGAGGTAATTCTGCCCCTCTACTCAGCTCTGGTGAAACCTCACCTGGAGTACTGCGTCCAGCTCTGGAGCCCTCAGCACAAGAAGGACATGGAACTGTTGGAGCGGGTCCAGAAGAGCGCTACTAAAATGATCCGAGGGCTGGAGCACCTCTCCTATGAGGACAGGCTGAGAGAGTTGGGCTTGTTCAGTCTAGAGAAAAGAAGGCTGCGGGGAGACCTGATTGCGGCCTTTCAATACCTAAAGGGGGCCTATAGGAAAGATGGGGAAAATCTTTTTAGTAGGGCCAGCTGTGTTAGGACAAGGGGTAATGGTTTTAAACTAAATCAGGGTAGGTTTAGGCTAGATATAAGGAAAAAATTCTTTACAATGAGGGTGGTAAACCACTGGAACAGGTTGCCCAGAGAGGTAGTGGAGGCCCCATCCCTGGAAACATTCAAGGCCAGGTTGGATGGGGCTCTGAGCAGCCTGATCTAGTTAGCAGTGTCCCTGCTGACTGCAGGGGGGTTGGACTCGATGACCTCTAGTGGTCCCTTCCAACCCAAAACATTCTATGATTCTATGATTTTATATGTAAACACAACTTAGTATGTTCATTATTCACTTATCACTCAGCACAAGTGTTTTATTCTGTAATGTAAAGTATTATATTTTTGTATGAAATTATACCTGATCCAGACAAAATTTGATTTAATTATGACAGCTGGAAATCTACACAGAATAAACTGAATTTCAGTAACATCATTACAGTCCTACAGAAACTGCATAGAAATTTTGAACAAGCTAATATGAGTCTGTATATGTGAGAGAAAAATGAATGGAGAATTCTTCATTATAGAGTCCTTGGGGAGTCCTTGATCTGTCAAATTACTGGCATGATACTCTGTTACTGCTTCATTGGAACCCTGATGCCCTGTCATATCAATATATACAAGGGAGATGAATTTCACAAATGCATCTGGGCATAAACAGAAACAGAACACTGAGAACAGAACTGAAGAGAATTTGCCAGTAAAATGGTTTCCCATTAGAAAATAACAATTTAATGTATTTTCCTATCCGATTGTCTAACAGGTACCAGAGATAAATTGCTGAAAGATGTCTAAAGAACCTTTCCCAAAATGCTCGGGTAGCAGCCTAGCAGGACCATGTAGATTATGTCCAGATGTGACCTAGTCTGTATCCTAGTTTAAGAATGGTAGATTTAGTTGTTCTAGACTCAGAGCCTCTGGACTTTGTTGGGTGAAAGGAGAGAGAAGTAGGGCATTTTGGAAAGCTCTGAAATGTCAGTTCACTTTTCTCCAAAGAAAATTTAGGAAATCCTGCCAAATCCTGTCCCATTAAAAAAAAATCTAAATGTTGGTTTGTTTTAATCCAGAACTGTATGTGTGAATATTAATGTGTATATTTATGCAAATGTACAAGAATGCTCACAGGTGTCAATATGCTTCAGAATTCCCCACAAAAGAGACTCTCCTAGTTGTCACTGAGAAATTATAAAGTTTGAGGAAATTAGGTACCATGAAATCATGCAAATGTAATACAAGCAACCAAACATTATTTGTAAACTAATAATATCAGCCAAAAAGTTGCAAATCTGAAAAACAAAACAACTGTGAGCATATGATGCCTGTCCTACTTATTTCAGGGATTTTCATTCAAAATAGCTCTAGTCTGCTCCCCTAGACTAAGTCCCCATTAATGCCTTGGATGTAAAAAGTGCTCCTTGAAACATACCTTCTAGAACCATAGAATCATAGAATCATTAAGGTTGGAAAAGACCTCCAAGGTCTTAAAGTCCAACCATCAACCCAACACCACCATGCCTATGAAACCATGTCCCGAAGTGCCACATCTACATTTTTTTTTAATGCCTCCAGGGATGGTGACTCAACAGCTTCTCTGGGCAGCCTGTTCCAATGCTTGACCACTCTTTCAGTAAATATTTTTTTCCTAATATCCAACTGAAATGTACCCTAATGCAACTTAAGGCCATTTACTCTTGTCCTATAACCTGCTATTTGGGAGAAGAGACTGACACCCACCTGATTAAAACTTCCTTTCAGGTAGTTGTAGAGGGCGGTAAGGTCTCCCCTCAGCCTCCTTATTGCCAGGCTAAACAACCCCAGTTCCCTCAGCCGCTCCTCGTAAGACTTTTGCTCCAGAACCCTCACCAGCTTTGTTGCTCTCCTCTGGACATGTTCCAGCAACACAACATCCTTCCTGTAGTGAAGAGCCCAAAACTGAACACAGTATTCGAGGGGCAGCCTCACCAGTGCCCAAGTACAGGGATACAATCACTTCCCTACTCCTGCTGGCTGCACTATTCCTCATACAAACCAGTATGCTGTTGACCTTCTTGGACACCTGGGAACACTGCTGGGTCATGTTTAGCTGTCTGTCAACCAGTACGTTCAGGTCCTTTTCCTCTGGGCAGCTTTCCAGCCACTCCAAGCCTGTAGCATTGCATGGGGTTGTTGTAACCCAAGTGCAGGGCCCAGCACTTGGTCTTGTTAAAACTCATACAATTGACCTCAGCCCATTGATCCAGCCTGTCCAGACCCATCAGTAGAGCCTTGAGCAGATTGACCCTCCCATCCAATTTGGTGTCATCTGCAAACTTACTGAGAGTGCACTCAATCCTCTCACCCATTGATCATCGATAAAGATGTTAAACAAAACCGGCCCCAGAACTGAGCCCCGGGAAACACCACTTGTGACCGGCTGCCGACTGGATTTAACTCCATTCATCACACCTCTTTGGGCTTGGCCATCCAGCCAGTTTTTTACCCAGAGAAGACTACATGAGCCGTCAACTTCTCTAGGAGAATGCTGTGGTAGACAGTGTCAAGTCAAAGGCTTTACTAAAGTCCAGGTAGATAACACCCACGGCCTTTCCCTCACCCACTAGGTAGGTTACCTTGTCACAGAAGGAGATCAGGTTGGTCAGGCAGGATCTGCCTTTCATGAACCCATGCTGGCTGGGCCTGAACCCCTGATTGTTCTGCACACACCTGGTGAGCACACTCAAGATGAACCGGTCCATAACCTTCCCTGGTACCAAGGTTAGGCTGACGGGCCTGTAGTTCCCCAGATCCTCCTTCTGGCCCTTCCTGTAGATGGGCATCACATTAGAAAGTCTCCAGTCACCTGTTAACAAGGACTCTAAGAAATGATGGACAGTGGCTTGGCAAGCTCCTCTGTTAGCTCCTTCAGTACACTTGGGTGGATCCCATCCAGCCCCACAGACTTGTGGGTGGCCAGGTGGCATAGCAGGTCATAAACTGTAGGGTTTATTCCTCTTTCCATCCCTGTCTTCCAGCTCAGGGGGGCTGAGTACCGTAGGGATAACTCGTTGGGTATTAAAGACTGAGAAAAAGAAGGAATTAAGTATCTCAGCATTTTCCTCATCCTTAGTGACAATGTTCCTCTCCCTATCGCCCTCTCTATCCTATAAATGGTGGAGATTCTCCCTGGCTCTCTTTTTGTTGTCAATGTATTTGTAAAAAAAAAAAATATTATTATCTCTTAAAACAGTGGCCAGGTTCAGTTCAAGCTGGGCTTTTGTCTTTCTAATCTTCTCTTTGTAAGACCTAACAAGTTCCCTGTACTCTTCTTGAGTTGCCTGCCCCTTCTTCAAAAAGTGGTAAACTCTCCTTTTCTTCATGAGTCCCAGCCAGGGTTTTGGCTTTTATGACAATGGGATGTTCTTCGACGACTACAACCTGTTAGGGAGGGATGGGGTCCACCTCTCTAGGCGGGGCAGGGGAATCCTAGGCAGTAGGTTGGCCAACTTGGTACGGCGGGCTTTAAACTAAAGGACTTGGGGGGTGGGGTGCACGGTCAGGTCGCAGTCACATCTGATGGGGGAACAAGTGTGTCGGTTCAAAGCAGCAACAAATGTGCCGTAGCTGCTTCCCAACTTGAAAACCAGAAGACCAACTGCCCAAATGGTGGGCTTGGCAGTGGCAGATCCTCTTTCATCCCTCCAGGGAAACCTAGGTGCTCAACTGCCTCACTGAAATGCCTTTATACCAATGCGCGCAGCATGGGGAATAAGCAGGAAGAGCTAGAGTTCTGTATGTGGTTACGGGGCCACGATGTCATCGCGATTACAGAGATATGGTGGGACAACACGCATGACTGGAACGCTGCCATCGATGGCTATGTGCTTTTCAGGAAAGACAGGCCTAGGAGGCGAGGTGGTGGAGTCGCTCTTTATGTAAAAGAGCAACTGGAATGTATAGAACTCTACCTGGGAGAGGATGAAGAACAAGTTGAAAGCTTGTGGGTGAAAATTAAGGGGCAGGCCAGCATGGGTGACACTGTGGTGGGTGTTTACTATAGACCACCCAATCAGGATGAGGAAGTGGATGAGGCCTTCTATAGACAGCTAAAAGTAGCCTTTCAATCACAGGCCCTGGTTCTTATGGGAGACTTCAACTATCCTGATTTCAACTGGAAGGACCACACGGCAAGGTGCGCACAGTCCAGGAGGTTC
>JADKXX010001648.1:0-41928 GCA_017310255.1 Butorides virescens | reverse complement strand
AATAATAATAATAATAATAATAATAATAATAATAATAATAATAATAATAATGAGTTGTAATTAAAAAGAAAAAAACAAAGAAAGAAATAAACTCCAAGAAAGACAAGGTTGAAAATAAAAACAATTGCTCACCACCAACTAACTCATGCCCAGATAGTCCCTGAGGAGCAGCCCCTGCTCCCCAACCTTCCCTCTAGTTTTATTGCCGAGCATGACTTCATATGGTATGGGTTACCCCTTTGGTCAGCTGGGGTCAGCTGTCCTGGCTCTGTCCCCTCCCAACTTCTTGTGCACCCCCAGCCTACTTGCTGGCAAGGTGGTGTGAAGAATAGAAAAGGCCTTGACTTTGTGTAAGCACTGCTCAGCAGTAATGGAAACACCCCTGTGTTATCAGCACTGTTTTCAGTAGAAATAAAAAACATAGCCCCTTACCAACTACTATGAAGAAAATGAACTCCATCCCAGCAAAAAACAGCACAACTATTCAAGAAGTGCATCCAGTGTCTTCTGGCCTATAGTAGGCATGCAGCCTACAGACAAGACAAGAGCTTATTCAAAGTAATCACTCCCATATTGTAGACAGTATGGACGTCTCTGTCACAGAACAACCTATTTGAATTTACTGAGACATTTCTATTTTGGTGGGTTAACCTTGTCTAGCCACCAGGTCCCCAGCAAGTCGTACTATCACTCCCTAATCATACAAGACAGGGGAAGAAAATACAATGAAAAAAGCTTGTAGGTCAAAATACAGATCATTTACTAATTACTGTCAGGCAAACCAGACTTTACTTGGGGAAATTAGTTTAATTTATTGCCTCTGCATTAGCCAGAGCGCCACAGATGCTGCCTGTTGAAAAAAAAAAAAGATAAAGATGGAGTTCTGCAGAAACTTCGTCTCTGGACTCTGTCCCCAAGGTGCATTCTTTTTCTCCCTGTCCCATAAGAAGAGAGAATCTTTCCATTTGGATCCCTGCTTTGGCTGGAGGAAACATGCCGTTCTAACCCTCACAGCAGTGGCCCAGGAAGACCTGCAGAAAGACAGTGGGAGCAACTGAAGGTGTCACCAGTATGGGCACAAAGCATCCCAGGAAATACCCACACATACTCGAGACCAAAAGCAGCTTGACAAAGCTGCTGGAAAGCAGCATGGCAAAAAAGGACCTAGGGGTCCTGGTGGATACCAAGTCGAAGAGGAACCAGCAAGGTGCTGGCAGTTCTACAGTAGGAGAGAGCTGAGGCCCTGGGCCCCCTCAGTCCCTAAAAATGCCTCTCCCTTGCACATGATGGTGGCAGGGGGACAGTACTGGGAGGGTCCAGGAGCACTTCTCCTCTATGGCTCTTTTTTCTCCTTTCCTTGGCAGCAGGTGGGACCTGCAAGAGGAAGAGGGGGTTGCCCTGGTCCTTTGCCTGGCAAGGGACCTCAGTGGCTGCAGATGCAGTCAGGCTATCGGGCTCAGGCAGCAGTGAGCCTTTCTTCACCCAGCCCCTGACAGCTCTCTGCAGCCAAGATGGCATGCTGCCCCAAACCATCCAGGTAAGCAAGCCTGGCCAGGGGGTCCCCATCCCTCTGGCTCCTCCAAAGAGATGGTGTCTTCAGCAAAGGGATACCAGGTGGGAGCTGGGCACAAATCTGGCTCCTCCCCATGTCACCCACCTGCAGCCATCCATCTGTCCCACCCCAGTGAGAGACACAGAGCTGTCCATACTTGTTCTTGCCCCTAAAGAATATCCACCTGTCCCAGGGCCTCTCTTCAGCCTGTCTTCTGTCCCCTGCACGACCTGCTGGCTCTCCTGCATGAGCATGAGCATGAGCAAGGACCATTCATGGCCTGCAGCCAACAAGCACACCTCTTGGGAGCTGAGGGAGGCCCTTGACAGTGGAGTGAAGGTCCACCTCAAAAGTTAGCCTGCATACTGCATACTTGCTGGCCATCACCTTGAAGGTGAAGGCTGCTGACCTGGAGCCTGGCAGCTCCCAGCTCTGTTGGTGCTAAGGGGCACCTGTGAGAGCAGGAGCTGAAACCCAGGCACCTGCTTGTCAGCCTGAGGGCTGGGGATGCTGCCTGTGCTCCCAGACAGTGTGTCACAGCCTCACGCAGAGCCCTTGGCATTGCAGGACTTCCTCTGGAAGATGCCCTCCAAGCTCTTCATGGAAGACCTCTATGAGGAGTGAATGAGCACCCTGCAGAAGACCAGCAGGCAGGAGAAGCTGGCAGTGTTGAAAGAGTAAGTGTGGTGAGAAGCCTGCCTGCTCCTCCACAGGGACTGTCAGGGGCCACGTATTTACCTGCAAAGTGACGGCCTCCTTTCTTTCAGCCACATCTTGCTGCTGTGGGGTCAGGTTTCAGGGGAAAGCAGCATTTCTCTCCTCGGAGCCCTTCCCGTAGGCATTGGGGGTTGGTCCATGAAGGGACTCTTGTCAGAAGGGCTGGAAGGGAGGTGGCTGTGCCTCAGTGAAAGTAGTCCCTCTGCTGTAGACCAGGAGAGACCAGGGAGCCTTTCCTCATGTAGGCTTGGGTGACATCAGCCTGGGTGACCTGTGTTGCCAACATCTGCTCTAAAATGTTATGTTCCTGTTCCTTCAGGGTGGCTAGAGTTGCCCAACATCAACCTTCTGCTGCTCAAGCACTTGCTGTGCCTTCTGCAAAACATCAGCAGAAATGCAGCTACCAGGAGGATGACTGCTTCCAACCTGTCCATCTGCGTGGGACCAAACCTCCTGAGCCCAGCAGAGGAGCACGTGCTCCCCCTGGATGTCCTGGTGGAGGTGACAGGGAAGGTAGCTGTGTTTACCAGCTGGCTACAGCCTTCTGGGCCCACCCAAGCGTTGCTCTTCTGAGGTACCTGGCTTGCCTCCTCTCTTCAACAAAAGCTCGTGGGGGAGCTGCCAAGAAGAGCAGCTCCATAGCTGCAGCTTTCTGCGCAGAAGCGAAGGTCAGGAATGGGAGAGGCTGTTTGACCCATTTTCAGTCACCAAGGTGGAAAACAGTGGTTTGCTGTGTGCAGGTGACGTGGCTGGTGGAGTCCCTTCTCGAGCACCATGGGAAACTCTTTAGGGAGGAGGTGGCTGGGCTTGCCGGTGCATCAGCTGAAGAGTCGCCAGCACCAGGGGTGGAAGCAGAAAAAGCAGAGGTATGTCACATCCACCAACAGCTTGACAATAAAAGCTTCCCCCCTCAGAAGGCGGGACTGCTGCCACAAAGACAAACAAGGTCATCCACCAATCTGCAGCTTTGCACAAGTGCAGAGTAAAGCTAATGTAGGTTGATTACCGCATTTTGTGTGATGATCCTGCCAGAACAGTCTCATCTGAGCTGAGCAAATCCATCCAAGGGATTTGCCTTTCAGAGCTAAGGTAGCAATTGGACAAAATATAACTTCCTGTTTCAGGTAGATCATTCCCACGTTTTAACTTCTACATTTACATTGTAGGTGCCTCCAGTTGCTCTAGGAAGCATGGCAGACTCCCCCACATGGCCAGAACACCTGAAGAGCTCATCTTGGGAAAGAAGGTAAAATGAGTTGACTTTGATTAAGAGAAGAATTAGTTCATCACAGCTTTACCTCCCTAACAGTACTGTTGAATTGAAAGGTTGACAGGCTCTTCACAGGAAAAGGAAAAACAAAGAGAAACAGAAAAGCACACTGTGAAGAGGGAAGGGACGGCCAACTAGGCAAGAAAAGGAGAAAGTCAGAAACAGACTTTCCCCTCTCAGGGATAGGCAACTGGGAAAACCCAAGCAGGGTAAGAAGAACAAGGAGTCCAGGTCATAGCACATTCTACTGTCTATCTTTCAGAACTCTGAATGCTGCTCTAAGTATTGCGGATATTTCTGTGGTGCATAGTGGTGACCCCAGACAAGAGGCATGAGACAGGAGACATTTTTGCATCTTTCATTTTGCACTTGTTGAAGCTCTGTTTGTGCGAGGCTGAGCACACACCCGGCAAGATCACAGGACTCAAGATTTTGAGCTATTTGACCCACTACCTACATAAAGAGGCAAAGTCCCACTTTTCATGTCAGCAGGCAATCCTAGCACTGGCTGTTGTTGTCTGAATTCCAAAGTTGTAGAAAGGATTTGTTCCAAGTAGCTTTAGACACTGAGATATTGGTACTTCCTAAAAAGCTTGTATTTCATCTGAGGTAATTGAGAGAAAATAATCAAAACCAATAAACAAAAGTAATTAAAAAAAAAAAGGCAAAACCATCTAGGCCCTGCACTGAAGCGATCTATCCTGGTGCCTTCATATTTTTTGCCCTGCACTGCTCACCAGAGAGTGAAGCAGCCCAGGATGGCCCAGGACAGCTCAGCACAGTGTTTTGCCGAAGGAAGGGCTCAGTCCTGGAAGCAGCACAGTCCTGGATGGCTCAGAAGTTCTGCCACAGGAGTGTCTTTTTCCTGCCAACCCAAGTTTCCGGTAAGGGACAGAGGGGGATGCTGCTGCTTGGGTTTTGGGCAGGAGCACATCACAGTTCCCCAGGGACTCCCTGCCCAGCCCTACCACCTGGCAAACAGGCACTGCAGATCTCTGTCAATCTGCAGTGTTCTGAGGGTACCACATGTTGAGAAGGGGCCAAAGCAACACTGTAGTTGCTGCCAGTAAGGGTTCACTCTTCCATGCCAGGAATGACTCCATTTACATTGTGTTTCCCAAAGAAAGGGGGACAAACTCATGCCTATTTCTGCCTATATAGTTTCATCAGAGCTTTCTGACTGTTGTTGCAGGTGCCCTGCTGCTCTGGCTAGTGGATTTACTCATGTGCCCTGAGCCAGAGTGAGGAAGGACAACCCTGCACTGCCCTCACACCCATCCAATACACCTGGACAAAAATTTCATATATCAGTCAAACTGTTCTATGTATATGACTACTCTCCCCCCCCCCCCCCCCTTTTTTTCCTGTGATTACATCTTCAAGAACCTTTCTACTTTCCAGTCACAAGAAAAAACACAAAGAAAGACCTCACCTACAGATGTCCAAAAGGGCTGACTCATATGTTGTTCTGGTTCACAGCTTTATTCTCACAGAAAACACTGAAATAAAGGATATTCAGGTCTGGTGAAACTCAGGCATATGTTCATCTGAGGAAAGGTATCACTGCTTATACAGGGATACAGTTTAATCAGTCTTTTTCAATAATATTGTCTTCTGTCAGAAATGGATGATAATTGCTCAGTAATAGGGTATTGTAAATGTGAGATCTATACACTGTGAATCATATATGAGAAGTGTAATACATACTTATTGCAAAAAGTTGGGGCAGAGAAGAGATCCAGATAATGACAAAAAGGCTCGTATAGTTTTCACTACTGAAAATTAAGTTTGTGCATATAGTGGAAATGATTGCATTTTGTTTTAACAGCAGAACAGATGAAGCACTTCTGTTAGTAGTATAGCTCTGTAGAGCAGATACAGACTAAGGACACCCTCGCCTGGACTAGATGTGTGAATCTGCAGTGCATTAACATGTAGGGTAGCAACATAAATGCATTGGGCTTAGGTGACAAGGTTTTGGTAGCAGTGGGGCTGCAGCGGTGGCTTCCATGAAGAAAATGCCAGAAGCTTCCCCTATGTCCAACAGAGACAGCTCCAGCTGGCTCCAAGATGGACCTGCTGCCAGCCAAAGCCAAGCCCATTAGTGATGTTGGTAGTGTCTCTGTGATGACATATTTAAGAAAGGGTAAAAAATGCTGCTCATTAGCAGTTAAAAATCAGGATGCCAGTACACTGCCCAGTCTTCTCTCTTCTCCCTATTATGCTTCTGACTTGAGGGGATGCTACAAGTGAAGTATCTAGCAAGCCATGAGACCACAATGCAGGAATTCCCCTAAAATGGATCATTGCCAAGATATAGAACTTTTATCCCAAGAAAAGCAGTATAGATGTAGCCTCAGAATTTTATCATTCTGTTAAATTTCACAGCCACCAATGAGTGAATAAATTGCTAGGGGAAAACACAAAGTCAGACAGAACATGGCATAGACAATATGACTAAGTTAGTTATTTTTCAATGGAAATAAGTAGAAAAACAATGTTCAGGCAAGATATTAAAGAAAGAAAACTTTTCTTCTATGCACGGTTCCATTAGTTACATGAAGAGCAGTAATTCTTTCTTGTTAAAAACATTACAATCCAGCAAATCAAGGCTGTGATGTTAAACATTACAAGACAAATATTGTCCAATTGAATTTGAGAGAATTCTGTCACTGTCTTTAGTGAAGACAAGACTGTACATCTGAACACAGCTCAGCATTGTGATTCTACATGAATTTTTTGAGGAAGCATTGACAATTCATACATTTATTACATGATTAAAGGGTTTTTTACTGGGTGAGGGTCAAGGTAATCGGCATTCAGACTGTGGTTTGTTCTGGATAATTTGTCATCTTCTGGTGTAGAGATTGATAAATTAGAGCATGTGCAGATATTTCTTTCCAGCTGAGCAGGTGTTTGAAGACTGAGGTAAATGTGTTTCAGCAGTGGAACTTTAATGTTGTGTCATGGTTTAACCCAGCTGGGAACTAAGCACTGTGTAGCTGCTCTCTCACTCCCCCCTCCCTCAGTGGGATGGGGGACAGAATTGGGAAAAAAAAAAAAAAAAAGAAGAGCTATGGGCTGAGACAGAGACAGTTTAATAAGATAAAAGAATAATAATATTAATAATGACAATGGTAAGAGAATATACAGAATATACAAAACGAATGACGCACAATGCAGTTGCTCACCACTTGCCAACCGATGCACAGCCCGTCCTGAACAGCGGTCACTCTTCCCCCCCTCCAACCAAGTAACCCCCCCAAGCATGACATTATATGGTATGGAAGAGCTCTCTGGTCAGTTTGGGTTAGCTGTCTTAGCTGTGCTCCCTCCCAGCTTGTTATGCCCCCAGCCGAGCAGCAGAAGCTCAAAAAGTCCTTGAGTAGTCTGAGCACTACTTAGCAACAACTAAAAACATCAGTGTGTTATCAACATTCTTGTAGTACTAAATCCAAAACACAGCACTATGCTAGCTACTATGAAGAAAATTAACTCTGTCCCAGCTAAAACCAGGACACTCATCCATGTGTGCATCAGTAATACTGCCAAGGGAGACCTGGAGTAATTAAGAGCAAGTACAGAGCAGTAAAGGCAAAGGTGGTTTTCTCCTTGGTCCTATGGATGATCAAAAGACTCAGGTAGGAATGGATGCGTCCTGTGTGATGTGTGGCTGTTGTCACAAACAGTGCTTTGATTTTTATGACAGGGATTTCTGAGGAATGAGGACTGCTAGCGAGACATGAGATCTATTTGACAAAGTGTGGTATGAGTATTATTGCCAACAGGACTTGCCAGACTAGTGATGAAGGCTTTAAACTATTTATATCAGGAAATGGTGATAAGAACTTGCAGTTAAGTGACAAGGGTACATGGGTGTAAGTGAGGTCTTATGAAAGATAATGCAGGTTGGAAGGTGGCCCACCTGAAGTGCAGGTGGACAAATGTGCACAGCCTGGGAAATTAACAGGAGGAGCTGAAGTTGTGTGTGTGGATGAAGTACTGTGACAACACTGGCCTTAATGTTCCTGACTCTGTGCTTGCAGGTTTCCATTTACATGTTAAACAAAGGTTTTAAAGTACTTATTAGATTTAAATTTGCCAGTATAAATTATATAACTGTTATATAGTTATTAGTAAGGGAATGGTTTATCCTTTCATCTTTCTAGTTTGTTTGGGTTTTTTGTGGTTTTTTTTTCCAATGCAGTAGTTGGGAGCATAATGGGCTGTCATGCAATTATTTGTTATTAATGGTTACTTACCCACATGGGAACTTGTAAATAGCCATTTTATAATTACAAATATGTTTTATGTCTTAAATGTGCACCTGCCAATGACTGAGCCAAATTGCAGTACATGGGTCACATTCATTCTTCATGTTCATTACAAATTAAAAGTAAAATCAGTGTGCATTTAAGCCTAGACAGCAGATGGCATTCAATGGTACAAACATACTGCACCATGTCTGCAAAATGTTTTCAAAAAGTACTTGGCCGTTCTCAACATTATGAAATAAAATTAGATAGTAAAAATAATATATAATTTTGATTTCATTTAACTAAAAATATTTTAATTAGTCCGTTGAAATTTAGTTCCACACACATTTGGTGTGATGAGAATTAAATTATCAAAGATGTTTAGAAAGACAGATCTCTTTTTTATATTCAAAAAGTCATAGTCTCATTTCCTTAGTTTCTATTGAAAATCTGAACTTTTTTGTTGAAAGCTCATGAATTAAATGAACTCCTATTAATACCAGCAAAATTCTCATAATTTTGTTTAACTGTCATATTTCTGTGCTAATTCTACTTACATTTAGAGCCAATTCTGCTTATATTTAGTGTTTTCTTGTCCATACCCTATGCACTTCATTATGTTATTTCAGAGCATCATGGCAAGCATAAGGATTACAACCTTTTTTTAAGTGACAATTTAAATTCTTTAAAAACAGATGGGGCTGAAACATTTTTCTGGGCTTATGTTAAATACTATGCATCATAAAGTCAAAGTCATTCTCTTTTGCTGTAAAAGGAATGTATAACAACCCTGTTAGCAAAAATGTACAAATCACATTAAGGAATGTAAGTTGAAAGATAAAGTTCAGAGTTCAGCTGTACAGAACCAGTGAGAAAGGCTGGTGGTCAGAGGATCAAACGGAACCAGCTAAATTCAAGATATAAAAGATGCATTTGGAGGACAGAGCGAAATATAAAAGGAAAGAGTCTTTAGTCTGGATTGCATAAGTGGTATGGCAGAAATGCTTCAGAGAAAACAAAATGTTGCTCTATTGTCATAGACATTTTAAAACATCTATTATTTCCTGCAGAATTAATAATTCATAAATGGAATGGCATATGGTCATACAGACACTAGATGGCAAAAAAAAAATTCCTCAGACTTAAATTCTGGGGCATTGTAGTGTCTATTTTTAGTGGATTGACACCCCATAAAATCAGAGTATCTTCCACAGTTACACAACAAAATAACCACAAATCTTTAATACGCATAAACAAATCTCTTTTGTGTTAAAAATAACAATACAAAATTGTATGTACTCTATTTGTTTAATGCTTTAAACTAGAAATTTTACTTAGAGATTATATTTTTCTAAAATGGGAGAATTTTGTGTTAGATACTTTCTACACAAAGAAAAGGTCAAAAAGGTCTGGTCTAAAGAAACATGAACATTTGTATGAATAAGTGTGGATAGATCAACAGACAGACAAAGATATAGATATCTTTCTACATGTTTTAATGACAATTTATTTTAAAAAGCTTGGAAAGGTCCTTGCAATATAAAAGTTATCTTTGTATCATTGCTGAAGTAGAAATAAGTAAAATCAGTGGGTGAGAAAATGAAAAGAAAAAGGTAAATTCCACTTAATTTTGACATAGAAAAATGCAAATTTATAAGAAAGCTTGATGATTTAATTAGGCTTTTTTAACTAGTTCAGCAATTTTAAAGGTCTGATTTAAGGTGAATGCAGATTTCTAGACATTGTGTATTCTGTATTTTCTCAATGGTACAGAAGAGCTCATTAGTGTTAGTAATGTGCATTTATAAATAGATTTATTTTTTCAAACAATTCAAGCATATAAAGGAATGCATTCCACATGGCACGTTTCTTTGAGCTGCTGCAGAGACAGACTGATTTGCATCTTCAGTTCTCACAAGATGTGACAGGTTGTGAATGCTTAAACTGACAGCAGACTGTGAGTAATAGCTAACTTCCCTCTTACATTCCTATTGTCTGCCTAGGAAATCACAGACTGTCAAAGTCAAACAGGAAACAAAAGATGGCATTTGCACAAACTGTCCTGTAAGGCTTATACCAAATTTTTCTTATCAGAAATAATAAGCACCTGGGATAGACACAAATGGTCAATATGGTCCTCAATCTTGTCATTTCCACACCTCCACTGGGGAGAAAGAGTTTTCAAAGTTACACAAAGTCTTTTGGTTGTCTCCTGTCAGTGCCAACGTATATAAAAGGGAAACTGCCTTTTCTGAAGTATTTCAGAAATTATACTTAGTGAGTAGTTTGTGTGGCATATGCAGGATGTTGATAGCCTTCCTGCAGATGTCTCCCTCTATATTTTGCAAAAGAAACGCATAGTTATTGCTGAATAGTAACCTTTACTCTAGAGATATTCATAGTAAAAATAGGAGCTGTGCTACACAAAGTAGTAGAAGCAGCAGCATCTTCGATGATAGTGAGCACACGTAGATTCCTCTTTCTTTTCTTGTTACTCCAACAAGAAGTGTTCTTTTATTCTTTGGGAACCTGCAGTTCTTGATCCCACTTTGAAGTTGACACTGTATTCCCTTTTGCGTCTTTGCTCTCAGTCATCCATTAGCTCTCTACCACCCCAAAAGGCCTTGAAATCTGAAACACGCTATAGGCCTGTCATGGTTTAGACACAGCCTGCAACTAAGCACCACACAACTGCTTGCTCACCCTTCCTCGTCCCATGGGATGGAAGAGAGAATTGGAAGAGCAAAAGTAAGAAAACTTGCAGGTTGAGATAAGAACATTTTAATAATTCAAATATAATAACAAGAAGAAGAAGAAGATTGTAATGAAAAGGGAAACAATGAGAGACAGAGAGAAACCAAACCTGGGGAAAAAAAAACAAGTGATGCAACTGCTCACCACTCATTGACCGACACCCTGCCAGTCCCCCAGCAGCGATCACTGCCCCTCGGCCAACTCCCACCAGTGATATTGTTATGCAAGAAATCAGATTAGATCATAAGACACATACTTGGATTGTGACCCCGCAGCCTTGTCCTGGTTTCAGCTGGGATAGAGTTAATTTTCTTCTTAGTAGCTGACACAGTGATGTGTTTTGGATTTAGGATGAGAATAATGATAACACACTGATGTTTTAGTTGTTGCTAGGTAGTGTTGTCGCGGATGGAGTGAGAGGGAGGCAAAAATAATGTGGTTTATTGGTGTAAAACAGTGAGTTAACAAAGTTCAGTGGTAACTGTGACAATAGTTTATGAGATTCGATGGCAAGGTACACTTTGTTATTTACTGTATAGAGGACAGGGTCAGACAAAACTGTCAGGGAGACCCTCCCGTTGAGTCATGAGGTTCAGAAAAGATCCCCTTGCTTTCTAAACTTCCTCAGAGAGGAGTCTAGGTGTGGCTGGATCCAATCCTAGTCCCAGACTTGGTCAACAGTTTATGTCTAAAGGATTATATATGCACAATTAATCCTTTATGTCACTTAGCTAAGATTTCCAAGTTAGCATGCTGTTAGTCACTTACCGATAATCTGTTGTGATAAGGAATCTCTCAACCTCAAGGAGTAACCTTGAGAGGCATCCCTGCTCAAGGGGAGATCCTGGCGTGGATCCCATGCAGGACAGCTCAAAGGGCTCTTGGACTGCTCACTATTTATGGGGGTAAGATGATTGGCTCATAGTCATATTTGCATATTGACCACTGTGATTAGGTGGGCACATTCCACAATAGCCCTTGGCTGTTGTATTGTTATCTGTCTCCCCCCACACCCAGTGGGTGCATCCTTCACAACAAGACACATCTATCAGATGCATCTATCACCACAGCCACAGGTAGTTATCACTTGAAAGAGGTCAACGGAGGAGGAGTCAGAGAGGAGGGGCGGGGGGGAGCACACCGTCACAAGTGTTTACACCAGTCAAGGACTTTTCAGCTTCCCATGCTCTGCCAGGTGCACAAGAAGCTGGGAGGGGGCGCAGCCAAGACAGCTGACCCAAACTGGCCAAAAGGGTATTCCATATCATTTGATGTTTTGCTCAGTATATAAAGCTGGGGGAGATGGCTGGGGGGCAGTGACTGCTGCTCAGGGACTAACAGAGCATCGGTTGGCAGGTGATGAGCAATTGCATTGTGCATCACTTACTTTGTATTATTATTATTATTATAATTATTAACTAATTTATTACTATTATTATTATTTATTTTATTTCAGTTCTTCAACTGTTCTTATCTCAACCCATGATTTTTTTTCACTTTTACTCTTTAGATTCTCTCCCCTATCCCACCAAGGGGGAGTGAGAAAGCAGCTGCGTGGTGCTTAGCTGCTGGCTAGGGTTAAACCATGACAGTCCTTTCTGGCATCTAACATGGGGGACAAAGGGTTTGAGATAAAAGCAAATTAACCAGAGTGTGTTAAGGAATTAATAACTGTTAACAGTTGCTGGTCGTAATATTGATTCATCTCTTCTTGATATTAGTTTATCTGATTGTCGTGGGGGAGAACCATGGAGTGATCAGCAAGACTCGCTCGCCCCTTAACAGTCCCGTATGGCCAGTGTGGAATTCGATTGGAGAGTGGGGACTGATGGTAGACTATTGTGTCCTTAATGAAGTCACACTGCCACTGAGTGCTGCTGTGTCAGACATGCTAGAACTTCAATACCAGCTGGTGTCAAAGGCAGCCAAGTGGTATGCCACAATTGATATCACTAATGCATTTTTCTCAATCCCTTTGGCAGCCACCATTTGCTTTCACTTGGAGAGGCATCCAATATACCTGGAATTGACTGGAAACACAGCCCTACCTTTTGTCATGGACTGATCCAGACAGCACTGGAACAGAGTGAAGCCCTGTAACACCTGAAATACACTGATGACATCACTGAGTGGGGCAACACAGAAGAGGTTTTTGAGAAAGGGAAGAAAATAGTCCAAATCCTTCTGAAAGCCAGTTTTGCCACAAAACAAAGTAAGGTCAAGGGACCTGCACAGGAGATCCAGTTTTTAGGAATAAAATGGCAAGATGGATGTTGCCAAATTCCAGTGGATGTGATCAATAAGTAACAGTTATGTCCCCACCAACTAGCAAAAAGGAAACACAAGCTTTCTTAGGTGTTGTGCGTTTTTTAGAGAATGTGTATTCCAAATTACAGTCTGTTCGTATGCCCTCTCTACCAAGTGACCTACCAAACTTTCTACTGATGCTGTGGAAAACCAAAATCGGGACTCAATAGTCATAGTGACTACTAAGAAGGTATTCTTTATTACAGCACTGGATGCACAGGGGGTCGCTTCTCGTAATGTGCGCACTGTAAAGGGTTAGTTACACAGTTTTTATGTGAGTCAAATATGCATATGTAAATAAAAATATACACATTCATTATGTTTCCCCAAACTAATTTACGTAAGTCACCGCCTATTCCCACATGCGCATCTCAGTCCATTGGGGGCTTCAGAGACATCTGGTGGTCATTTAATTCATCCACTCTTCTTCTTCACCATGTCCTTTTGACGGACTTTTAGCTTTTCACCTCCTTATTTGCTGTCAGAGTAACACAGCCTGCACCAGCTGGTCCTTCACCCTTGAGCCATCCTCCTTTACTTCCTTACCTCATGGTTCTTGTTTCGGCTACGCTCATAAAGAATTAGAAGCTTCTGTTCCCTTACATATCCAATACAGTCAGCTATAAAGATAAGCAGTCAACTATGAATCCTGCCTCTTTCTTTAACCACGTCTTGTTAAGCAAATTCAGCATGTTCAACACATTCCATTCCCTTCACTACCAGCTATTGCTGTACAAATCCCCCAAAATCTCTTTAGGGCAGTTACTACCTGTGCATCACTCTACTCCATGAAAGTAGGAATAGACCCAGTGGCTGGTTTGCAAATAGATTATTAGTCTATATCTGGAAATGTATCTTAAAATACATTTTATGAATATATTCTAAAAATGTATATCCATGATATCTCTCCCCAGCACAGTAATCTCCCACTGCATTTGCTGTAGTACAGAGAATCTTTGATCTCCTTTCAGCAACCCTATCTGTTTGATCTTCTCTGTTCAGCTACTTTGCTTCAGTCCCCAAACTTTTACAGAATTTTGTTCTTCTGGCTGTCCTGGGCAACTGATTCTCTCTGGGCTCCTAAGGTTGTCATTGTTTCAACATCCAGACATTCTAGATGGTCAGTCTCATTTCTAATAACATTTTAATTTTATGGACTAACATTTACACTGCTCTGGATCTTTTAACTGTAATTTTTGCTGTTTTAAGTTCTCCAGGTCTTTTCTGAAACACTCCTGCCACCTATTAATTTCCCTTGAGTGTTTTGGGTCTGATATATGATTTCCTTCACTCTGCCACTGGAATGATGATTTAACATAGCTGATCTTTTTAAGATGAAAGGGTTTTGCAGGAAGTGGAAGTAAAGAATGTTTCCTCTAGGAGATGATATGAATCCTTTTTTTTTTTTTTTTTTTTCTTTTTTTCCTCCTAAGACCCTGGGAAGTAATGAGAAACATCTATGTATTAGAAAGGTAATTGAGGAACATGTAATAAAAATTGTGAAATAGAACTTGCTATAGTTTGTATGAACTAACATTAGGAAATATCTTAACTAGCACAATATTAAACTCAGTTTTGCCCTTAGGTAGGATGAGGACAAAGCTATTAAGAAAATGCTGATCCATTTTTAAACAACACTGACCTTTCCAAGAATCATGTATTACACTGGGTTTATTTCTGTGTTTTCTTACACAGTGTTTTTCTATAATGTATGCAAGGATAGAAAGGATCAGATTAATATAGGCATAACTTATTCATTATTCGTCACTGAGATATTTTTTGTTCCTGGGTAATCTCCAATCTGATTCCTTACTAAAAAATGTCCTCAGTTTAAATTCCTTAGCATATAAGACTCTACAGAGTTTTTTATTATTTCATATATATATTTTTATATATAAAATACATGGGGATTAAATTGTTTTCCAAGCAGTAGAAGACCTAGCAGACAAAACAATTTCCCACAAACAATTATTGCTGGCTACCCTGGTGGTAGTACAGTGTTAAAATAAGATATTTACAACTCTGCTTTACATTTTTTGGATTAGCAGCTTACCACACAGTACCATAAATACATCTGGTTTCAATTAACCTGGGAGATGAAAGGTGATTGCAGGTTTTTAAAGTGCATTAAATAGGTGACTTCATCTTTTGAATTAATTAATTCATTACATACTGTAATCTATAAGTGGTAGTGTGATCCAATTGGGATTTATTATTAGTCTTTCCTGTACCTTAACATTTTATGTAATTGTAAGCACTGTTTAAATTAATGTTTAAAGTTGAATTGCACTGAAAAAAAGTCCTTTCCCCTCTCATGCCTAAATTTCTCCTTTGATTAAATTTTATGAGACAAACTACATTTATTCCAGTATCTGAATCAAGAATTTCTCTTTTCTGTGATTTTTGAGAACAACAGGTGAAAGGACAAAAATCACAATTTAGCCTCATGTGGTTGGTCTCAAATACCAAGTTATCTCAAATGGCACTGATGTCCATATTTGGGCAACTAAAACCTTCTCCAAGGAAAATGGAAGCATAAGATTTCCCATGTTTTCAACTGAAGGGAGGCTAACAATTTAAAATCCAGTTTTGGGCTCGGAAGATAGATACATCAACAAAATGTAATGCAAAGTCTTAGGCAATGGATAAGGCTGCTGTTTATTGGATTCTTGGTTTGCTTTGTAGTCCTAAAGCACTTAACCCACTGTAGCTAAGGTAGGTTGACCCTGGCAGACTACCAGATGCCCAGTAGGCCACTCTATCAATCCCTCTTCTCAGCAGAACATGGGAAGAAAATATGATTAAAAGATTGATAATAACAAGGAGGCAAGTAGCACACAGCACAGAGGCAAAACGGGCTCAACTTGGGGAAATTAATTATTTTTTTCCCAATTAATTGTAACAGATTAGGATAGTGAGAAATAAAATGAAGATAAACTTACCTTTCCTCCACCTCTCCCTTCTTCCCAGGCTCAACTTCACGCCAAAATCTTCTATCTCTTCCCCCCAGGCACCACAGGTGTCCTGGTTTCGGCTGGGATAGAGTTAATTTTCTTCACAGAAGCTAGCATAGTGCTGTGTTTTGGATTTAGTACTACAAGAATATTGATAACACACTGATGTTTTTAGTTGTTGCCAAGTAGTGCTCAGACTACTCAAGGACTTTTTGAGCTTCTGCTGCTCGGCTGGGGGCATAACAAGCTGGGAGGGAGCACAGCTAGGACAGCTAACCCAAACTGACCAAAGAGCTATTCCATACCATATAACGTCATGCTCGGGGGGGTTAGCTGGTCGGTCGGCTGCAGGGAGACTGATCGCTGCTCAGGGACTGATTGCAGCTCGGGGAGTGATCGCGGTTCAGGATGGGCTGGGCATCGGTCATCGGGTGGTGAGCAAGTGCATTATGCATCATTCGTTTTGTATATTCTGTATATTCTGTTACCATTCTTATTATTACTATTATTACTATTTTATCTTATTAAACTGTCTTTATCTCAGCCCATGGCTCTAACCTTTTTTCTCCTTCCCGATTCTCTCCCCCATCCCATTGCGGGAGGGGGGAGTGAGCGAGCAGCTGTGTGGTGCTTAGTTGCCAGCCAGGTTAAACCACGACAACAGGGTAATGAGGGATGGGGGCTGCAGACAGCACAGAGCACATTGTCTCTGCCACTCCTTCCTCCTCACCCTGTTTCCCTGCTTCAGCATGGGGTCCCTCCCATAGGAGACAGTCCTTCATGAATTTCTCCAGCCTCGGCCCTTCTTCAAGAACTGCTCCAGCATGGGTCCTTTCCATGGGGTACAGTCCTTCAGGAACAGACTGCTCCAGCGTGAGTCTCCACATGGACCACAGTTCCTGCCAGAAAACCTGGTCCTGTGTGGATTCCTCTCCAAGGGCTGCAGTTCCTGGCAGGAACCTGTTCCTGCATGGGCTCTTCGGGGGCTGCAGATTCCTTCAGGGCATATCCACCTGCTGCAGTGTAGGGTCCTCCACAGGCTGCAGTGTAGATATCTGCTACACCATTGTCTTCCTTCGGCTGCAGGTGGATATCTGCTCCACCGTGGTCCTCTATGGGCTGTAGGGGGAACAACCTCCATCACTGTAGTCTTCTCCATGGGCTGCAAGAGAATCTCGACTCTGGCGCCTGGAGCGCCTCCTCCCCCACCAAGTTCAGTGAAACTTGGTGTCTGCAGTGCCCTTTCTCTCACATCTTCTCCATCATCTCTCTCACAGATGCTGCATAGCATTTTTTAGTCTTTCTTAAACGTGTTATTACAGAGGCACTACCAACATCTTTGATTGGCTCAGCTTTGGCCAGCAGTGTCCCTCTCGGAGTCAGCTGGCATTGGTTCTGTTGGACATGGGGGAAGCTTCTAGCAGGTTCTCACAGAAGTCACCCCTTCAACTTCCCTGCTATCAAAGCCTTGCCACAAAACCCCAATGCAATAACCTGTAAAACTACTTGATAAAAATGCTGCTGTTGATATAATAATAAATAATAACTACTTGAAATAATTTGGGTCCTGGTTGAACATTTTAGGGTGGATAATTTCTTGTTTTCTATAAGAAGCTGATGTTCTCCTGGGCAGTAAACACAAAACAAAATTTTTCAAAGGAAAAATAAATTTTCCTTTGAGAAAAAACCTGCAAATTATGCAACAATTTACTACAGTAACGGCAGGTTTGGCAATTCGGTAATAGGCACACTGTGAATGTGTACAAACAATGTGTCCATTTGCTAACACCAAAAATGTTCTAACACACAGTTGGCAAAAGTTGTAAAAGACAAAGCAAGCTGGACTAATATGAGTAGTAAGAAGTTGTTACACATACCAGAACTTTCTCTTTTGCAATTATTAATGTGACATGAGGCAGAATGGATAAATACTGTATATTGTGTATGCTCCAAATATCTTTCCTGACAGACCTCCACAGGAATGGTCTGAAGCAAACACACCAAAGCTACAAAAGATACACATCACACAACAGTAATTTCATGACCTCTTCAGAAACTTCCCCAGAGGGGAATTTGAGTCCTTCATTTAGTTATTTACTCTTCTTTGGTCTCTTTGATCCTTGATAAGTCTAATCTGAATCATCCTCTGAAGGTGTCAATCTTTCCTTTGAAATCTCCATTTCAATATCAATATCAATATCAAAATATATGTCAATTTTTTTACATAACTTATTGTCTATGTAATTTGTATCTTAGCCACTTTACTTATATGCCTCATATCAGATAGGTTGAGTTCGGTCTTGGCCTCCAAAACTGAAACCCAAACCATTGAATTTTCTGCATTTTATTTAATTTTAAAATAATATTCTGCAACTCCCCTTAAGAATATTGTTTTTAATCATAATCACATTAGTATGCCTCACATTTTTAAGAAATAAATCATCACCCAACCTATGCAGACATAAACGCAGGATTCTTCCTTTCAACCCACCAATGCCTTTGAAGTTATACATGCAAAGCTTACCATTGTGGTTTCTAATTATTTTTAAAATGTCTGCATGATTTTAACTCTGAAATTTCACCATGGGGTGAAGCATTTAAAAGGTGGATACTTCAGGTCTGAGTATCGTGTACCTTAAAGCCATTCAGGTTAGTAATAATGAGGTCTAAGATGGTTATAACAGATATAATGGTGTTGAGAAAATCTGTCAAACCACTCAGTTTTTAGGGCGGTCATGCATAACACCACATGCACTACTACACCAAAAAAATCAACTTTATTATGTACTATCTTACTACATAAGCTTACTGTATATTCATCCTATACATTCTATATGCTATAATCTGTGCAGAAACTATGTAACTACATGTAATTTATACACTGTATGTACAAACTCTATATTAATACATATATAAAACTATCCAAACTTTGTACTTTTTTGTTCTACTATAAATGTTTTGGCCTGGCACACAACTGTTTAATTTACCCTGCCTCTGTTTGCTTCATCATTTTGTAGCTGACTGGATCTTTTTGGGAAACCAGGAAATGCAAACTGTCTGACAGTGTGAAGGGACAGACTAAAGACAAGAGTGTAAATTGCTAAAAGCATTTTTTCATCTTAGAATGAATCGTAGAATGTTTTGGGTTGAAGAGACCTTTAAAGATCATCTAGTCCAACCCCTCTGCCATGGGCAGGGACATTTTCAGTAGATCAGGTTCCTCAAAGCTCCACCCAACCTGGCCTTGAGTACTTCCACAGATGGGGCATTCACAACACCTCTGGACAACCTGTTTCTTTGTCTCACCACCCTCATAAAAAAAATTCTTCCTTATATCCAATATAAACCTACCCTCTTTCAGTTTAAAACCATTCCCCTTTGTCCTGTCACTACAGGCCTCAGTAAAAAGTCTTTCCACATCTTTCTTATAAGCCCATTTAAAGTATTGAAAGGCTGCAATAAGGTCCCCTTGGAGCCTTCTTTTCTCCAGGCTGAACAATCCCAACTCTCTCAGCCTTTCTTCACAGGAGAGGTGTTCCAGACCTCTGATCTTTTTTGTGGCCCTCCTGTAGATTAGATTCGCTCTAACAAGTCTGTATCTTTCTTGTACTGGGGGCCCCAAAGCTGGATGATCTAGGTGAGGTCTCACAAGAGCAGAGTAGAGTGGGAACAATCACCTCCTTTAACCCTCTGGCCACACTGCTTTTTACACAGCCAAGGATATGGTTGGCTTTCTGGGCTGCAAGTGATCATTACCAGCCAAAGTCAAATTTTCATCTACCAATATCCCAAAGTCCTTCTCTGCAGGGCTGCTCTCAATCCATTCACTCCCCAGTCTGTATTGTTACTGGTGATTGCTGTGACTGAGGTGCAGCACTTTTTATTTGGCCACCATCAGTATTGTATAAAGTATCACAATACTATTAAGTTTCACTTCATGAGGCTCGCATGGGCCCACTCCTCAAGCTTGTCAAGTTCCTTCGAGATGGTATCCTTTCCCTTCTAGTGAATCAACTGCATCACTCACCTTGATTTCATCTTCAAACTTGCTGAGAGTGCACTCAATCCCACTCTCTATGTCATTGATGAAGCTCTAAATAGTATTGGTCTCAGTATGGACCACTGAGGGACACCACTTCTTACTGATGTCCCTTTGGACATTGAGCTATTGACCATAATGGCTCTTCAGATGCAGTCTTCTAGGTAATTTCCTTATCCATCTAACAGCCCATCCATCAAACCCATAACTCTCCAATTCAGGGGTAAGAAACTTCTCTCTAAAGTATTGCAAAAAAGGAGCATTCTTATTCAGGGAGTGGTAGTGAGAGTCTGCGAGTCCCAGGAAGGAACTTTGTAGTGGTGGGCACCTTGTACCTCTGTGGAAAGCAGTTGTTTGCTGAGAAGGCACAGGTTTCAACACCTCAGAGAAAACAGTCAAAGTGGAAAGTTTAAAGTAATTGAGAGGGGATGAAAAAGATAGTAACAGGAAAATGATATTTTTTAAGCTGTGAAACTTAATAGTATTGTGATACTTTACACAATACTGGTGGTGTGAGATTTTTAAGTGAAATAATCTGTGTGTCATTAAAGCCCATAGGGAAGCCTTGGCTAGGTATAGAGGAAAAATATCCAAATTCAGTGGAGAGCCTTTGCACAACTCCCTAGACATATTTCTCCCTGAAATCAACAGGAATTTTATTAGTACTATGTCAATTTCCCAGCAAGTAAATAGATGACCATGTGTCTTCTGAAACAGCTGTGTGCAAATGTGATGATGAATGGTTGGAGGAGACATAGCAATGTAATTGATTTTGCAATAGGAGGTCACTATAGAATTGGAGGCATTGTGACCTTAGATCCCCTATCTTTTGGTAAACATATTCAACAGAAATTTTAGTGGTATTTCACCATTTATGAGAAAAAAATGGTTGCTTCATTCACTCAGCCATTTGTTAAAATTGTTGGGAAAAAAATGAAATTTACCACAATCATCTGACTAAGTCAACTGATTACTCAAATTTATGTCACTTCTCACTAGCTAAAACAATTTAAAGTTGAAAAATTAAAACAAGGACAGCAAAAAAGCCCCAAAACAGCTGTGATTTTCTCTGTCTGCCTAGGCACACTGTAATGGAACTAATCTGAGGTTTGCTTTAGAAGATCTGACATTTTTCTGAAGTTAAGTGCAATGAACCATTATAAGTTTGTTTCTTTTTATGCAGTTTGGAAAGAAGCAATGAAGCACTTTGTTCTTGCTTTGAAGAAAACTCTGGGGGCACATAAAGCAACAAGCAGATTCTTGCTTACCACTTTGGTTAATTTTAGTTGAACTACACAATCACAAGTTAGAAATAAAACAACAAGATTGCTCAACTATTTTTAAGTGATGATCCCATTTGCTTATTCTTAAGTTTAATTTCCAGCAAACAGTAGAAATGATGTGTTAACAACAATTTGCTAATAGCTGAAAGTGTCACTTAGATAGCTTTATTCTTGATAACAGTGTAGAACATTTTTAAAACGGTATGTGGGTGTCTGATAAGACTAATGGTGAAGTAGTTCTAAATATGAATAAGAGTATAGTAGTATGGCCTTATAATGGAAAATAAGTGAAGAAAAAGTAGTGTGTGTATATATATGTCTACATGTATACATGTAGACATATATATCTGCATGTACTCGTATGTGTGTATATACACTACAAAACAGGGACCAGATAAGTTGGCTTACACGGTATAAACATTTTCAACAATGACAAAGGAATCAGCAAAGTTGCCTTTTAAAAATACAGCTGAAGAGGAAGAGAATTTTTTCGTTAGTAGGACAAGTCTAAACATCATAACTATAACAGCTACAGTGTAGCTTCTTGTTATGAACAAAATATGCATTCCAAAAAATTGAGTCTGCCATTAGACAGCACACTTCCAATGCACTTCAATATGCAGTACTATATGCACACAATACTACATTTTTATGTGTAGTTCGAAAGTACCTGAAAAACATTTATTTTTAATTTCTTAGAATTTCGGCATCTTCCAACTATATTGCTTAAATAGATTTGCTTGCTTTTAATTTGGATAACAAGGAACAAACTTTTGGTAGTATTCAGCCTAGGCTGATCAGAAAAATAGGTTTTCTGGCATGTAAAATATTTCAGAATTCAAAATACATTTCTATTTTTTATTTCCGCACATGGAAAATAAATATTTGCTTTTTAAAAGGAAATGCTGTCCATTGACAAATTATTATAATAGAAAATCCCTGATTATCTTTACTTTGCATTCAAAAAATATTCTTTTTCTCTGTAAGTGATCTACACTAAAGCATACATGATTTTTTTTTTTCATTTGGTTGCAAATAATTTTTGTAAAATATGACCCAAAATATCCAGTTAATCGTTCCTTCATTTTGTTAAAAATGTTACAGGTGGTGGAATTTGATGACTGAAAAGTACTGTAGTGACTTTGCACATTGCAGGCCACATGTCATCTTTTTGAGATTAGGACTCATTGGTTTATATGTTTTGTTTTCAACAGATTGTTCCACTTAGAGTTAAAATAAAATAAAATAAAATATTTTTTCACTTGTGAATTTTACCTGAAAAAGAAATTAAAAACATATACAGTACAAACTTATTATATGTCCTGCCATAGTTTAGCATTCCTAAATGTTCTGTTACCTGACATTTGCAATCACTTATGACATGGCTTCATGTACCTCAGTTTATTTTTCTGCCTCACAGATCACAGATCACTTGCGTTCAGAAAGTTACAGACATTGCTTGCCTCCAGACTCCAACAAAAGGTGCCAATACACAAATTCACTTCATTTTTGTTATTCCTTTCCTAATGGGTTACTTTTTTGAAGTCTAAACAGTGTCTTGCAAGCAATGTCATTATTTTCTTTATCAAACATTTAGGGAATACAGACACAATCCTGTTGTAAGAAAACACCACCTGCTATGGTGCATGCTTCTGTCAATATTGTAAAAAGACCAGGTTACCCAGAATTGTATCAACTTTACGCATTTTTAACCTTCACACTAAAAAATCTAGGTCACTCTGACCTGCCTTGAAGCTCTAATTAACATAGCCTTTTTTTTTTTTTCTTTCTTTCTCTCATCTCTCACTGACAACCAGACCTCAGGGATGAATTCTAAAGGTGCTAAATACCTGCACTTTCCATTGATATCAAAGCATAGACCACTGGGATTTATTTTTAACATAATTTGCAGACTAATTTTTGCACATCTTACTTAACAGTTTTAGCTGCAGTACTTTATTACTAAGAGAATGCAGAAGTTAAAATATATATGAAAAACATTGCAAGTTGGAGTCATCAAGAATCTCATAGGACTATATCTATAGTACAAAGATACTTTTCATCATATTATCTCTGCATCACAAAGAAACAGTGAGGAATTTCAGCTTCTTGGTTTTCTCAATTCATCTCCCTAGGAATTCGTATAAAGTCAAAGTAATCAGGAGAACTCCTCCTTGGTGTTTGGTCTGATATAAATCAATATACATTGATTTTTTTTTTTCTCTGCTTTCCTCATCTTTTTCTACCTCAATATTTGCTCCCTACCAGCCCTCACAATTTTTTACCCTTGTAAGGTCCTGTTCTATAAATCTGTCTCCTGAATAATATTTTCCCTGCATTGATACAAAGAGTTCCCATTAAAAGTTTTATGCCCAGACATCTCCACTCTCTTCCTGTTTTTAAAACATGCCCATAATTTACTATCATTTAAAAGCTGATAAGGTTTCTCAGCCAGTGGTAAGCAGCATGAAACACAAATACGTTGTCATACATGACTGTCAAATTCTTTTGGGTAAAGCTGCTGACTTTTGGAAGCCTAAACGTGAGGATGGTAATTACATAAAGAGAAAATGAACCAAAAAAAAAAAAAAAAAAAGACTTTAATACCATTTATCACGTTGAGATACTACAAATTCAAGTACAGGTTAAATATTCTTATATGAATTTTTGTCATTTAAAAGCAGTAGAAAGAGGGCCTCCAAAAGTTAGGCTTCATCAGTCACTGAATCTCATTGCTCTTCAGCTTTGGAAGGATTAGCATGGATCATATCATATGAAAATTTTCACAATAGAATAGTGGCAATAAGGGTTTGAAAAACGAAATGGAGAATAAATTCTCCAAACATTATTATTCTGAAATTTGCTTTAGGAGGAAATGATAGGATATTTAATATATTTTCAGTAAGTTTGTTTCTCCAAAACAGTATAACATACTATATAGTTATCATACAACGGCCCAGGTTAGAAGGGACCTTGAAAGATCATCTCTAGTGATAGACTCCACCTTGTCCTGGGAAGGTTGGTCCAGTAATTTATTGTTCTCACTGTGAAAAAATTCTTTCTTATGTCAAGATGAAACCTCTCCTTATGCAACTTGCACCTGTTGCCTCTTATCCTCGTCATGTGGCTCCTTGGGAAGACAGAACCTCTGTCCTCTCTGTAGCCATGCTTTAAGTACTGGAAAACTGTGATGAGCTCTCCCTGATTCTTCTCTTCTACAGGGTCAAAAGACTTATTCACTCTTTCTTCATAGAACAGGTTCTCCAGCACTTTGATCATCTCTGTGGCCCTACTTTGGACCATCTCCAGTCTGTACAGGTCTTTCTTAAATTGTGGGGACCAGAGCTGGACACAGTACTCCAGGTGTGGCCTGACAAGTGCTGAGTAGAGTGGGATGATCATGTCTCTATCTCTGCTAGTAATGGCCCATGGATGCAGCCCAGGATCTAATTTGCCTTTGCTGCTGCAGCAGTGCACTGCTGGCTCATGTTTGGTTTGTTGTCCACCAGGACCCCCAGGCCCCTTCCGGCAAGGCTGCTCCCCAGCCACACAGATCCTAGCCTGTACTGGGCTCTTTGGTAGTGTCATCCCAGGTATTGAACCTTGCACTTGTCTTTGTTAAACTTCACACTCTTCTGGCTTGCCCTCTCTTCCAGTCTGTCCAGGTCTCTCTGTAAGATGGCTCTCCCATCTGACAAGTTCACCATACCACAGTTTAGTTTAATTAGCAAGCTTGGTGAAGGCGCTTTCAATCCCATCATCCAGATTATCCATGACATACATGTCATCAATGAAATTTCCAATGCCTATATATTGATATTTAAATAAATTCTTCTCATCTTTCTGTTCCCTGTAAGCCTGGCAGGTCTCTCTTATTTTGGCTCTGTAACTTAGTTACTAAACTTTTAGAAGTCTTTGTTACAACTTTCTTATTCTAGACTGTGAAAACTGAAAACTATAGGCTGATTATGAGGAAACCAGAGCCAAACTTTCTGAAGAGTTGCAGGATATTTTCCTTAAGAACTGAAGAATATTAAAGACATGAAAAATTGTTTCAGACTGCTACAAAACTGGGAGATGTGTCCAGCAGCAACTGTCTGTATTGGCCAACTAATGTTTTATATCCAATAAAGTTACAGAACATTATAGCAAAATAGGGAAAACTCACAGAAATCCTGTGCTTGCTTTTGAATATGCACTTTAATAGCAGTTGCACTTGTCATGACCATATGTTTGACACCAGGTGCCAAAAAGTAGTAGTTCTACCTACAATTGTGTGCCATATGATCTATCTAAATTCTTGGGTAGTTGCTACGCATAATACTCTTGTGACAGTTTTCACTTTGCCGCTGTTACCCTTCCATATTAAGTAAGCCTTCAAGTGATCCCTCCTTCATGTTGATCTTATTGAAAGAGAAAGCTGTAAACTAGCTGTCAATGTGTGTTTTTCAATACTGTGATTAAAAAAAAATCCATAACTATTATCAGCATCTGCCTCTTTTCTCAGTCAGATTGGCAAATTCCATTAACTTTACTGGATGTCACTGACATCAATCTATTTGGATTGAAGCACTGAACAAAAATGGCTAAAATCTATTACATCTTGGTACAGTTGTGCACAGATGCACATCCAGGATTCAGGATGTGCATCTGTGCTCAGCTCTAGTTTCTTCTCAAGAAATTGGATCAGTATGGCAGAAAAAACAAACCCAAAAAAACCCCATAAACCCCAACATTTTGAGATTACCTTGGAATAAAGTGAATAGGTGTTTAGGTGTTTTGGGTTTGTTTGGTTTTTTTTTTCCCCACAAAAGACAAAATGATTTTAACTTTGCCAGGACTTTTTTAAAGTTTATGAATAATGAAGACAAAACTCACTGACTGACTGACTGAATAATTATATAGCTTTCTTATGGGTGTTTTGATCCTTTTGGTGTAAGTGGCTGTCTCAAATTTTCACATGAATACTAGAGGACTGTGAGTTAAACTTCTTGCAGAACTTTCTACTTCAACAGCTTCTCAAGAGTTAGATGTTGTTTTTTGCTATTTTATCCCCTATATATATTGCTGTTTTCTGGAAATACTTAACAAAAAACCCCCAAACACAACAAACAAAAAAATAATTAAATAAACAACTCCCCCTCACACACCTTTTACCTCAGTGTAATGAAATGCAGCGTTTGGATCCTGCTCACAAAGAGTGACTGCCAGAAGACTGCCAGGAACAGAATGTGCAAAGCAGGTGGCTGACGTTATATCAAATATCATTGATCAGCTCCACAGTAATGCTGAAGTCAACTAATATTTACATCAGTCTGTCACACCTGTGATTGATTATTGCTCAGCTATAGCCAAATACAAACGCTTAAGAAACATAATAAAGCTATAGCTAAAATGGAAGAAAGCACACACAGACCTCCAAAACCAAAACAACCACCCTAGGACATAGTACCTAAAACCAGGATAATTGCAGACAGCAAATATAATTGGTTTTGCCCAGTAATCAAAGAGACTAGATCACTGTCAGCACACAAAATAGCATGCTATATAATGCAATAAACTTGGAATGTCTTCATCCCAGTTGTACCAGCAAAAAAGCAGCCACAGCTATACCCTCAGTTCACTTTACCACCTTCTTTCACTGAGCACTGTTATACTTGATATATTTTAACAACTTAAACTTCTTCAACCCTGGCTTAAACCATAGTCTGCATTAGTTCGTTTTTCATGCCTTCTGGTAGCTATCTACATGGTCCAGAAAAATGAACAGTGGGTAATGGGTTGTGCAATCAGACAATTAAAAATAAATAGAACTATTTTAATTTTTTTGTTTGATTGACATGAAACAATTCCTATTCTTTTCAGTGTCTCTGAGAAAATAGTAGCCATTTATTGTTATAATAAGTAGATATGGAAGTGATCTGCAATCTAGTTTGCCAAGATCATTTCATCTCTTAATACATTCTTCTTCCAACCTGTCAGCTTTAAGTTAGTACCATTTCTGGCAGAGTTTTAAGGTTCAGATGTGAATTGGAACAAGCCATAACTTTTTATCTCATAATGCTTTAACATTCACCCAACACTGAAAATACAAGACATATAGGAGAAGGACAAGGGATCTTTTCCATGAAATAATAATAAAAATATCTGCCATTGAAATCAAAGAGATTAAAACATTTGTGCATATAAGTAACATCTGTGAGTTTGGGATATAATTTTATGAATCATCATATGTAGGAAATATTTACCAGTAAAAATGTTATGGAGCTATGCTTCAGGAACCATCACTCTGAATGAGTTATGAAACATGTATTGGTCTGATACATGACGAGGTTTTAGTTCTCCCTCAAGCCAATGGAAAGCCTTTCTCTGATTTCTCTCATCTGTAAATTATCATTGTAATATCAAAAGGTAGCATGTAAATCTGAAAATTAACTTGAAGTTGAGGAAAAGCAAACTAGTAGGAATGAATGAAATATGTGAAGTTCACTGGTAACATAGCTGCAAATTTCTTTTTGATATTAAAACTTATACCAATTGGATTTTGTTCACTTAAAGGTTTCTCTGCTATTTTAGCTTTCAGGCCAAATCCTAATAATTCTAGTCTAGTCATTATCTCATCGACTTAATTGGCATAAATACAACTCTGCTTCTAACTCCATGCTGAGTTTAATGTGAAATTTATGCACAGAATTTATTAATTCGAAGGTGTTTGCCTTGAAGGAAGCATGTTGCTCTGGTTTGTCTTTTGTTTCTGCTCTATTACAGGCAGGTCAATTAACCATTGTTTTCAAGGTTCCTTGAAACTTTGATTTTAGCACCAGATTTCAGATGCTTATGATTTATTCAGACTTTAACCAATTAAATTAAGAGTTACCTCAAGCTGAAATTTTGAAGATGTTGGGGATATTTTTAACTTCTAGCAAAAAATGCTTCAGCTACTGCCTGAACCTAAGGAAAAATTTTTTTTTTGAATGCTAATAAGAATTCTGGCAATCTGTTCTTTGGAATGTTGTTGTAGCACCAAGCTGTAGGATAGGGACTTGAAATTGGCAGAGAACTGACTTCTGCATAATAGATTTCTTTTTTGCCATTCCTGTGAAAATCTGTCCTTGTTTGACCTAGTTACAAGCTTAAGAAACACTGTGGTTTGCATATTTTTAGTAGTGACTAGCCAGAGGTTAAGTGTTAAAACCTCCATAAGTTTCACTAAGTACTCTAAAGCCTCCTACAGCTATTAGAAATGTCTAAATTGCCACTTGACATCTGGCCAAGCATTACAGGTGCAAAACTATTACTTTTCCTCTAGTGGCCATTCTGGGTGAATCTGGAAGCAGGCAGCAGAAGAGAAATCAGGAGCAAAATCAAAGGCTCGTCTTTTCTGTGCTTTCAGTAATTTCCTATCAGAGAAGGACAGTGCTAACTTAGAACATACAAATGCCTAAATAAAAATATGCAATTCTACAAGTCTACCACCAGCTGCTACTCATCTTCAGAGAATTTTAACTGAAGTTTAGTGTTCCTCAGATCTTTGGGATTTATTCAGTTGCCCTTAGTTTCCACTGCCATTTGAGACACCTTGTAGAATCTGAGACATATGCACAAAGGGAACAGATATGTCAGAAGACAACTAAGAGAACTGTGTCTTTCAGGCCTGGCAGCCAGAAACCAGATGGATACTTTATGACTTTTTAAAGGCTAGACTTCTATATTTAGGGAACAAAATCAACCTCTTACAGTTGACAACGTTCAAGACACTCCCCAAACAGATAGACCTAAGTTGTTCTTTGCTCATACCTTGCCTAGACCAGGATCCCTAAACTTGCAGATGGTACTAATCTAATAAGCGTACTCACAGCAAACTTTAGCAAAAGATGAGTAAACTCTTTATAGATTTTTTATTTGAAGAGACAAATTATGAAAGAAAGCATTTCATCTAAAGCATTTGTAAAAATATGGAATCCCTAAAATTTAATCTTTTAAAGTATGAGAGTGGGATTTGGCCCCTACATTTTCTTGGAATAACCACTACCTCATGTTCTGGTTTTTGTGTATGTTGGAGAAAGTGTATTGTTAATTTACTTACGTAGAAAACATGTGGAAGCTATGATGCTGATATTTCCTGGTTAAGGATTTTCCTTGGGAGAAAACACTGTTCTTAAGGTTATTTCTTTAATCAAATCAACTGTTGTTTAACAAAATAATATTTCACAGAACTGCAAAAAAAAAAAAAGTGACAGTGCTAACAACTGGTATCTGCCTTATTGTACTATTTTAGCAGGACAAAAGATTTATTCCCTTTTAATCTGATTCATCTGACTGAAATCAACCGACATGTAAGCTAGCACAAGGTTTTAAATCCTTAGTAAAGAAAATGATTTTCACATATAGATATTTCATTATAATAACAACCATAATAAAGAGAAACCAAATTAAGGAACAGCCATTGCATTAAATTAAAAAAAAAAGAATATTGAATATAAGCATGAAAAAATCCAAGCAACAGTGGAACTCACCAGCTTATTTACATGGTTTTAACAAAATTGTTGTACAGAAAGCAAAAAATTCATAGTAGTCCTGACTTTTGCACTGTAGCTATTACTCATCATCAATATTTCAAATAGGATTTAATACAATTTATCTAACAACTAGTTTCACAGTGCAATGAAACTTCTCACATGCATAATAATTCCCCTTCAATATATCAGAACTATTACTTTTCTATTTTGCAATGATTTACATTAAAGATTTCAAAATACACACACTCAAAACCCGAACTCCATGACTCCTTGTATTTAGGGAACTTAGCAACATTAGAAGTCAGCTGGAAAATCATAAAATCATAAAATGGTTTGGGTTGGAAGGGGCTTTCAAAGATCATCTAGTCCACCCCACACACACCTCCCCCACCCCACTCCCACCATGAGCAGGGAAATCTTTCACTGTATCAGGTAGCTCAAAGCCCCATCCAACCTGATCTTGAACACTGCCAATAGTGGGGCATCCACAGGTTCTCTGGGAAACCTGTTCCAGTGCTTCACCACCACCAATGTAAAAAATTTGCTTCATCTATCCAATCTAAATCTACCCTCTTTCACTTTTTAAACTGGTGCCCCTTGTCTTGTCATTACAGGCCTTGGTAAAAAGTCTCTCTCCATCTTTGTTATAGCCCCCTTTGAGTATTGAAAGGCTGCAATAAGGTCTCCATGGAGACACCACTCTCTAAGCCTTTCTTCATTGGAAAGGTTTTCCAGCCATCTGACCATTTTTGTGGCTGTCTTCTGGACCCACTCTAACAGGTCCATGTCTGTCTTGTGCTGGGGGCTCTGAACTGGATCCATTACTCCAGGTATGGTCTCATGAGAGCAGAGCAGAGGGGGAGAATTACCTCCTTCAACTTGCTGGCCATGCTGCTTTTTGTGCAGCCCAGGCTATGATTTTCTGGGTTACAAGCACACATTGCCAGCTGATGTCCAGTTCTTCATCCATCAGCACCATGTAGTCCTTGTCTGCAGGGCTGCTCTCAATCCATTCACCCCCCAGTCTGTATTGATACTGGTGATTGCCACAACTCAGGTCAGGATCTTGCACTTGGCCTTGTTAAATTACATGAGGTTCTCATGGACCCACTCCTAAAGCTTTACAATGCCCGTCTGGATGACATCTGTCGTGGTTTAACCCCAGGCAATAAATAAGCACCACACAGCTGCTCGCTCACTCCCCCCCAAGAGGGATTTTTTTTTCCTCTTTACCAGTAGAGTAAAAATGAGAAAACTCGTGGGTTGAGATAAAGACAGTTTAATAGGTAAAGCAAAAGCCACATGTGAAAGCAAAGCAAACCAAAGAATTCATTCCCTACTTCCCATCGGTAGGCAGGTGTTCAGCCATCTCCAGGAAAGTAGGGCTGCATCACATATAACGCTTCCTTGGGAAGGCAAATGCCATCACTCCAAACGTCCCCCCTTTCCTTCTTCTTCCCCCAGTTTATATACTGAGCATGACGTCATATGGTCTGGAATAGCCCTTTGACCAGTTTGGGTCAGCTGCCCTGGCTGTGCCCCCTCCCAGCTTCTTGTGCACCTGGCAGAGCAGGGGAAGCTGAAAAGTCCTTGACAAGTGTAAATGCTACTTAGCAACAACTAAAGCATCAGTGTGTTATCATTATTATTCTTATACTAGATCAAAACCACAGAACTATTCCAGCTACTGGAAAGAAAATCAACTCTATCCCAGCCAAAATCAGGCCAGTATCCCTTTCCTCTAGTGATTCAACGGCACTACTCATTTTGGTGTCATCTGCAAATTTGCCGAGACTGAAATCAATCTCACTATGTCTCACTTCCCTTGGTGAAGCCATTTTGGCTTTCTCTAATCCTTTCCTTTGTCTTTCACATGTTTTGACATGTTTTCCAGGAGGATTTTTTTATGGTCTTCCCAGGAATGGATGTGATTCTGACTGGTCAATAGTTCCCAGGGTCCTCCTTATTACCCTTTTTAAAAATAGGTGAAATAATCCCTTTTCTCCAGTCATTGGGAACTTCACCTGACTGCCATGACTTTTGAAATATGATGGAGACTTGCTTGGCAACTACATCAGCCAATTCCCTCAAGACCCTGGGATGCATCTCACCGGGTCCCAGACCTATGTATGTTCATGTTCCTTGGGTGATCTCAAACCTGATCTACTACAGTGGGAGAGACTTTGTCCTCCCAGTACTTGCCTTGAGGTTTAGGGTCTTGAGGGAAGAGAGGTTACCATTGAAAACTCAGGCAAAAATACCTGATGAGTATCTCAGCCTTCTCCATATCAGTTGTCACTAGTTCACTTGTTTTATATATTGGAGGCTACATAGTCTTTAATATTTCTTTTCTGGCAAATGTACCTTTAGAGTTCTTATTAACACATTACTTGCCATATTCAGCTCCAAATATGCCTTACCTTTTCTTCCTCTCATCCTCACACATATGGGCATCCCATGCCTACACATTCTTCTCAGGATACATGTCACAGAATCACAGAATCACAGAATCGCAAGGGTTGGAAGGAACCTCGGAAGATCATCTAGTCCAACCCCCCTGCTAAAGCAGGCTCTCCTAGAGCATGCTAGACAGGACTTCATCCAGGCGGGCTTTGAATATCTCCAGAGAAGGAGACTCCACAACCCCCCTGGGCAGCCCGTTCCAGTGCTCAGTCACCCTTAGAGTAAAGAAGTTCCTCCTCATATTCAACTGAAACCTCTTATGTTTCAGTTTGCACCCGTTGCCCCTAGTCCTGTCACTGGACACCACTGTAAACAGGCTCCTCCCGTCCTCTTGACTTCCGCCCTTAAGATATTTGTAGGTGTTGATGAGATCCCCTCTCAGTCTCCTCTTCTTCAGGCTGAACAAGCCCAACTCTCGCAGCCTTTCCTCGTAGGGGAAACCTGGTTTCACTGCCTGTGCATTTCCTTCTTACACATTAGTCTGACCAGGAGGTCTTTATTCAGCTATGCTGCTCTCTTGCCTTCCTTGCCTGATTTCTTACACATGGGAATCGAGAACTCTTGTGCACTAAGAAAAATGTCCTTAAAGAGCTTTTCAGCTCCTTTACTCCTGAGGGCAGTTTCCTTAATCCACTAATTCCTTAAACAACTGAAAGTTTGCTTTGCTAAAATCAGGGTCCTGACTTTACTCTCCACCTGGTCCATATCCCTGAAGACTGTGAATTCCACCATGATGACTTCAGCCCAGGCTGCCACCAACCCTGGCCTCTCTAATTAGTTTATCTGTGTTGGTAAGCAACATGTCCAGTAATGATTCTCCTCTGGTTGGGCTGTCTATCACCTGGGTTAAGAAGTTATTCTCAATGCATACCAGGAGTCTCCTGGACTGCTTACAGATTGCTGTGCCTCTTTTTCAGCAGATGTCAGAGTGCTCAAAGTCCTCCAAGAGTATCAGAGCCTGCAAGCATGATGCTTCCTGTAGTTGAAGTAAGAAGGCTTCATCTATAGGCTCCCCTTGGTTGGGCACCCTGTAGTAAACACCAACCATGAGTTTTCCTTTGTTGGCTTGGGCCCTAATTTTTACCCGTAAGCTCTCAACCTTTTCATCACTGTTTTTCAGAGACAGCTCTGTGCAGTCAATCCATTTTTTTCACACAGAAGGAACATCCCTCCTTCCTTGCCTGTCCCTTCTGAACAGTTTATAGACATCGATTGCAGTGCTCCAGTTGTGTGATTTGTCCCACCACATTTCAGCAATAGCAATTAGATCTTAGCTTTCTAGTGGCACAGTGGCTTCCAGCTCCTACTGTTCATTACCCATGCTGTGTATAGAGGCTGGGCTATGGACTGTGTCACCTCTTTAGAGGAACACTTTTAAGCCATGTTCTCCTTGAAATTCCATTGTTTGGATTTCAAAAGACATACATCTCCAGCACATACCCAAGTATATTTTTGCATCTATGGGACTTATATTTAGAAGCAGATCTTAAACAAACTTTGAATTTGTAATTATATTAGTCTGTTGAAAGCTAGAGTCTGTGTAAGACTAGATCTAACAGACCATGGGAAATCTTACAGTTCCAATAATAAAATCAGTCCAAATAAGTACAGGTCATAGCATTTGAACCACAGAATGAATACTATTTTTTTTATATTTTATTATTCTCATGTTTAAAAACTTTGAACCTTAGAAACTGGAGATCTGGAAGTTAATCTTGTATAGAATTGACTGACAATGGGAAATATAATCAGAGGAATAAGATATAGGTTCAATTTATAAAAAAATTAATTACTATTGGAAATTTACTTTGCTAATTTATGCAATCAGTATGAAATGTCATGAAAAGTTTCTGTCTACATTTAGCTGTCTGAAGAGAGTAAGAGGTATTACATTAGAGTTGATCGGCAATTCAGAATCATCTTACTGTGGTAAATTCCAAGAGGTCAAAATTTGGTTCAGTCTTATAGTCTGTTAAGAAGTTAGATCTTAATCATTTATTTAAAGTGAGATAACCATAAACTATTTAGTTATGCCATCATCAACAGTTAAAACGTATTTCTAAATGTTTTTATAGAAAAAACAACATTACATTCATAGTATTTTAGTTGTAAAGAGTCATGAAAGTGATGATAGTGATATGTTTCCACTGATCATTTAAAAACAGATGAAACACCATTTTCTAAATGAAAGATGTCCTATATGAAAAAAATTCACCATGTCTATAACTTCCTGAGAAATATTTCAATTTATTATTACTTTATGCTTTTTACTGAGTGAATATTTTTCCTTCTGTAGGACTTCAATTTTGTGTTGTTATAATTTCATTAGGGCTCATGAAAAGATTGGTTTGAAGAAAATCCTTGTTGACACACCTGGCCAAACTAGAATGTATCAGATTTTCTCTCCCCCAACTGCAGTGAAGAAAAGAGATATTATTTAGAATTCCAGTAAGTTTCAGTCAGATTTCCTGAAGCAGAGACCCTGAGTCTGTAAGAAGTTATGGATTTTTCTTACTTCTACAAACTATGCATAGAGTCATTGACTTAAAGATTATTCCAATTGCCTCAGCTCACTTATTTTCTTTTCAGAGGCCCTCCTAAAATGGCCAGTACAGTAGTGGACATTTGCCCTTCTCTGGCCTTTGTATATTTTCATGATGGTGGCCATTTAACAGATTTAGTGGATAATAGGGAGAGATAATAGATTTAATGTAATATGTGTTGGAAAAAATATGGGGGAATAATAATAAGTTATCTAATAATAAGTTATCTAATAACTTATATAATAAGTAAAAATATAAAATTCAGTAATAATTATATACTTATTCATAAGTGCTCTCATAGAAGTTTGCAAAAGAGTTCATTTGTCCAAAAATACTGCCTCTGGTAAAAAATATCTAGGGAAATATATTTAGGCAAGGTGTACAAATGTAGGACATACTTTAACTGGTTAGGTCATTTGGCAAGAAGATGAAAGTGTCTGAGTCCTGCTCATAGCTGTACTTATATATGTTACTTTAAAAACAAAAGGAAAATTGTGATAAACCAGGGGAAAGAACCTTATTCTGTCTTATCCCAGCTGATGAAGCTACTAGATAGGAGGGTCATGCTGGTTTTCACTTGTTCTACTTCTGCACCTACAATCGGCAGTAAAAGTGAAGAAAAAGGAATTCACCTGGAATATTTTAAGGCCAAATATGATTCTAGAAGTGGAAATATTGTTTTGGCTAAAAAAATCAGTGAACCTGACCCCCTAATTTCAAGGTAAAAAGTCCAATCAGTAGGACAATCCATTTCCCACATTTAGGCTTTTTAATGGAAATGGCTGCGATTGTACCACTTCATGCTTGACACAAGGTTACCTGAACATGTGCTAAAGGTCTGTTCCATTAAACCCACTGTCTATATCCCCTGAAATGAGCACAGATAGGCAGGTCTATGGATCAGAACTGATTTTACACGGGAAATGCTCCCCCAGAATGTGTCTTCTGTATCTATGAACATACTCCTAACGTAGGTACCATAGGCACCACAAGGAAGAAGACAGAAATACTGTGAAAATTTATGTTCAGTGTCATTGCATTTTACTCAAAATAACAAGGTAAACCAAGTAAACTAATCCATGCAGAACTCAACTAAATGATTTCTGCTCTTAGCTCTAGCTCTTTGATAAATTGATATTTCATTAATGAGTCATAAACGTATCTTAAGAATCTGCTGATTTTGGTGTGAGAAGGGTATAGTTCAAGAAACTAGATTTATTCCTGCCTCCTCCCTTCCCTAATAAGAAAGTCTTAGAAACTAAACACAACCTCAGAAATCATGCAGGATCATACTTTGATCTTCAGCACACTCACCAGAAACTGAAATAGGATTCAGCTCCAGATTGTAAATACCTAAATTTAGTTGTCTATAGTCTGGAGCTGTATCCCATCATTAAATATAGATTTGTGCAATCTGTAATCCCACCCCATGTTACAGAAAAGTAAAATTCAGACTCCTAAGCAACAAAAAATATTAAGATACTAGAAGGAAAGTTTGATGAAATAAGCTTAAAGAACCCACATTGTATAGTTTAACAAGTTAATGATTGAGAGGATGACACAAAAGTAAATTAGAACATATTTAGAGGGTTTACGTAAATGCCAGAGAAAATTACTTCAGCACATATATTTATATATATAAATAAAAATTATGGAACCAACACTGAATTTATCCATAAAGAAAAATTCACATCATGTTAATACAGAGAAAAAAATTAATGGACACCTGAGAATGAGGATGAGGAAAATATTTTGGAAAAAGCTTAATATGGGGAAAAAATCAACCCAGGGGTATACTTACTCTATGCAGCATTTCTTTTGATCCTGTCATATGCTCCACCACAATAAGATGATTGATATATTCATTTTGAATTAATGTATGCACTGTAATTTGCATGTGTAAAAATAAAAATTCCTTTCATATTTTCGAAAATACGGAAAAAAGTGGAAAGATGATCTTCTAAAAGGATTTAATGGGGTTAGGTACCCATGTTGATTTAATTGTAGAGTAGATATCTCCCTCCCTTGTCTGGGGCTGATGTATCTCTGTGCACACTCTTAAAGTTAGAACTACTTTGTCTAGTGCAATGTAGGAACTGAGGATGCAACATGAAAAAGTAGCAGAGTCTTCAGTATTCACTCTCTCCTACTAGAAATAACAACATCATACCATCCTATTAATAACATATCAATATTATTATGTACTGAAGCAAGGAAAAGAGAATGTGGATAACTAAGAAAGCTCAATAATTTTGTCTGGAAGTATGTTATGCATATTCCATTTTAACAAGCAAATTATATATGGCAAATTGAAATTGAGACATATAACTACTGAGGAATATTTTAGGGACCCATTTCCACATCCACCTGAATACCTAACATTGACAAAGTGCTCTAAAGTTTCCCATGCTGATGATATTTCAGATTCACTGTCTGATTAGAGGCTAAGATATTAGCTATGAAACTGAACTGTATGATTTTGGTAATAAATTTGAATTTTGCTATTACTAGTGAAAAGCCACACATGTTTATTTAACCTACCAAAAGAAAAAAAAAGCATTAATATGGTCTTGGTTTGGCCCTGAGATGATTTTAGCTTGTTTTAGCCATAATAGCAATTGCCTAACAGTGAAGTGAATATATTCTAAATTTGTTTTGGCTTAGCCCTAGTTTATGGCAATACCAAGTGTGGAGTGAATTGTCTGTGGTCTCAGATTGAAATGTGATGTGGAAAGGTAGAGACACATGTTGATAACAGAAATTACAGACTGTAAAGACAATTCACAACAGTCCTTTTTTTACAAATAACAAGATCCTGAATGTAAAATAATATTCAAATCTATGATATAGATGTTGACCCAAATTGTATAAAATAGAAATTAATTAGAAACATGATCAAATATAGATATAGCTGTTGCAATTGAGTGCATGCATATGTATTTCAGAGAATTAGAGATTGTTGTGAGGGGATTGTTAAAAAGTAAAAGTCAAACAAGTTTTAGGCTTCAAAGCATAACTTTAATAGACTAACATTCATTAACAACACATTGCCAATTGTTTGTTTTTATCATTGTATATTTAAAATAATCAGTCTTTATCAATCATATCCTACACTATCTTTGAACATACAATGTTCACAACTGATGCCACACAGTTAGCACTGATCGCTGCTGTCCTTGATGGTCTTAGTCATCGACATGGACAGGCTAAAGAGCCCTTCAAGGAGAGAAGACAGAACAAAAGTATGTGTCTTTTTCCCTCACATCTTAATTAAGGATCTTGTCCTTTTATTAGGCAGCTGAGTTCCTAGGCAAATCCCAGCCTTTGGCATCATGGGGTGAGATGGAGATTGCTTTACCAGTCACAGCACGTCCCCTATTATGTTCCTTCACTTGTTTTTTATTTTTTTTTTTTCCTGCTGTTTCTTTCCTTAAAGCAAAAGCTGTCTTTTCCCATCTTATGAAATTGAGCTTGTTCAATGAACAGCACTTGACTGTCACTTAGCTATTTATGGCTCTGGACCCTTTGCTTTTGACCTGTGTCATGTTTTCAAGTCTCCGCCATTATCTGACTCAAACTGCATGTTGTAGCAAGAGACACATGGTACCAGGCTCGCACAGCCAGTTCCCACCATAAATTGGTAACAGCTGGCCAGGACTGGGGCCTTGCACAGTCAGCATAAGGGACAGTGAGTACAAGGCCTGTGGTCTTTCATTAATGACACTCCTATTTTTTATGGGGCCACTGGGTGCAGTGCTTCTCCAGCTGCAATTGCTTCCCCAATTATACTAAATTGGTGGGTTTATCTCAGAGATCACAAGAACATACTATTAGATTTTTCTTGGTATGTTTCTAATTTAGGAGTGCAGGAGGTTTCTGCTTTACCTACAAACAATAAAGTATCCTAACTTATATTCCCTCAGTTATGAAAAGAACTAAGTTACACATAAAATCTATGCTTCAGGTCTGAAACTCTCTCTTGAACTTTGACATGAAAAGGAGTGAGAAACAAGATTCTTCTGAAGGTGGGTTTGACATCCTTTTCCTGTTCCTATGGTTTTGCTAAAGATAAGGACACATCAGATCATAAAAATGAGATATGGTGACTTAATGAAATATAGTAAGTTTCCATATCTGAATTTGTGTATAGTTCAGTATCCTTCAACAAGAGAAATTTAAGAAAATGTATTTTTATTCGGAGTGGACAATCAATATTGTCATTAATATGTGTGTTTCATAGGCTAGACCTCATTAAGCCATTCTAACCATCTCATATTTAACTGCCTTTTCAAACTTTTAAGTCAGATTTCCATGAGATAATAAATCCATTCTTAGAACGTGACCAAAAATACTGTTGGTTATACACAGAACAAATACCCCTTCATTCAAATTTGTTATCCTATGTTCAAAGGTATCATCACAGGCTGGTAGATGCCAGATCAGTTACTATCAATCTGCACCAATATAATTGTATGCCAGATCAGGAATGGTGTTTCCACACAACACTGATATTATTTTCTTTGGTTTCTTTGGTAAAAATGTGATTCTATGTTTAAAAAAGATTCATGTTAAGATTATACTGATAGGTGGTCTGATACCATAAATATTCTGCATAAATTATCATTTAACTCCATCATTAATTTATTTTCTATTTTATTTTTAAAGGCCATTGGTTTTCCCTAGTGATATATTCATCTCTGAGTCTTAATGGCCTTCCTATAAAAAGTGGATAAAAATCTTTTTTTACATAGTTTTTATCTGATTTGTTCTTTTGATAGGTAAATAGGCATATTGCTTGTTTTGTATTTTTTTTTGTATATGGCCTTAATAGAATATTCATCATCACATTTCAATGACTTGAAAGAAGTAACTGAAAATGCTGAATGTTAATCTGAAGGTTTTTATGATCAATGTTGTGTCTGTCTTGCTCTTATTTTGTGTTATAAACATTTATGTGAAATAAAGAAGGAAAGGGTAAAACTAAGACATCGTATATCAATGATCCACAAGTTAAAATAAAAATTCAGGTCTGCATATAATAATTTATAATTTACCCCTACTTTTTATTCTATTTATTCTTTCAAATCCTATGCCTAAGTAAAGAAACAACTTTTGTGTTGTTAACGTATTCTGGACTGAAAACTTGGAGAAATTATAATTTCACATATGTTTTAGAAATGAAATTATTTAATGTGCTTGTGGGTAATTACTGAATTTTTTACTTAAATTCAAAATATTTATCTAATTTTGGTTAAGTCAACAGTTTACTATTCCTATTTTATATTCTTCATTCTTGAGAAGAAGTAAGTAATGATATTCAGGATATGTTTAAATTTTAGTGATTTGGCCATTTGAAAAGGTTAATTTGGTTATCTTGAAATTGTCTTGTTTAAAAAGGTCAACCATTCCTGGAGCAATAAGTCAATTTTTTTTTTTTTTTCCGGGAAAAAAAAATAATCCTCTGTTATACATTTTATTTACTGTAACCTGATTAACACATATTTAGTTCATTGAAAAAGGTTATAGTGCAAAACAATGCAAAAATATAATTATGGTAATGTTAAAAATAAAAAAAAGCAAATAAACTATGACCACCAAAATGAAGTAATTCCCTCTCTTCATTGTTTGAGCCTCATGTGTTTATAATGATTCAAATAGCTGATACATTTAAATTTTTTTTGAAGGAAAAATTATTATTTGCACACATAGCTGCACTTTGACCTTCTCTTTGCATCACAGGAATCATTCTGATATTTCTGGCTGTCTTCAGCTTTTGAAAGGATCTGAAACAGGTTTGGTTTTTTTTTTCAGACTGCTATCATATATTTGTCACTATAAAAAAAGGTGAAACTAGGAAAAAAGTGCTTGAGGTGATCTTTACAGGTATCCTAAAGGATAATTTGTATGCAATTTGTTTCCATTCTTTACCATGCTATCCCCAAGTTATACTAAAAAAAGCATCAGAATAAATAAAATATAGTCATCCAGCATAATATTCATAGGAAGTTCTCTTCTGAGGTTACGGAGGAGAAATCCAAAGAATGTCATTGACATTGAAAATCCAGAACACTTCCACAATTTCTCCAAGAAAGTGGTGTCAGTCCTAACTTCATTGTGGCATTTCTTATTAATGATTATTAAATTTGTCATGGTTTAACCTGGCAGGCAGCTAAACACAACAGTTGCTTGCTCAGTTCCCCCACAATGGGATGGGGGAGAAAATCAGAAGAGTAAAAGTGAGAAAACTCATGGGCTGAGGTAAAGACAGTTTAATAGGGAAAGCAAAAGCTGCACACACAAGCCACCAGCAGGCAGGTGTTCAGCCATCTCCAGGAAAGCAGGGCTCCATCACATGTAACGGTTACTTGGGAAGACAAACGCCATCACTCCAAACATTCCCCCCTTTCTTCTTCCCCCAGTTTATATCATAGAATGTTTTGTTTGAATCATAGAATGTTTTGGGTTGGAAGGGACCACTAGAGGTCATCGAGTCCAACCCCCCTGCAGTCAGAAGGGACACTGCTAACTAGATCAGGCTGCTCAGAGCCCCATCCAACCTGGCCTTGAATGTTTCCAGGGATGGGGCCTCCACTAACTCTCTGGGCAGCCTGTTCCAGTGTTTTACCACCCTCATTGTAAGGAATTTCTTCCTTATATCCAATCTAAACCTACCCTGTTTTAGTTTAAAACCATTACCCCTTGTCCTAACACAGCTGGCCCTACTAAAAAGATTTTCCCCATCTTTCTATAGGCCCCCTTTAGGTATTGAAAGGCTGTAATCAGGTCTCCCCACAGCCTTCTTTTCTCTAGACTGAACAAGCCCAACTCTCTCAGCCTGTCCTCATAAGAGAGGTGCTCCAGCCCTCGGATCATTTTTGTAGCCCTCTTCTGGACCCGTTCCAACAGTTCCATGTCCTTGTGCTGAGGGCTCCAGAGCTGGACGCAGTACTCCAGGTGAGGTTTCACCAGAGCAGAGTAGAGGGGCAGAATTACCTCCCTTGACCTGCTGGCCACGCTCCTCCTGATGCAGCCCAGAGTACGGTTGGCCTTCTGGGCTGCCAGCACACATTGCTGGCTCATATCCAGCTTTTCATCCACCAGCACCCCCAAGTCCCTCTCAGCAGGGCTGCTCTCGATCCTTTCTCCCTCCAGCCTGTATTGATACTGGGGGTTACCCCGACCCAGGTGCAGGACCTTGCACTTGGCCTTGTTGAACCTCATGAAGTTCACACAGGCCCACCTCTCCAGCCTGTCCAGGTCCCTCTGGATGA